>OZ012686.1:16047369-16432895 GCA_963942565.1 Maea johnstoni
AAAAACTCATCATTTGGTGACACTATCAAGTAAGCCTTCATATTAATCCTGAATATCAAAACCTGGATCAATAGATAGGCATTATAGGTAGATGGAATTCACATGTTTATTGGGATCCATATCAATCTAATTTGTACAAGAAATGTCTCAAAGATCCGGCCGTGTTTCCAGAGAGGTTGCTGATTTTAACACTGTTAGTTGGATATAGCTTTTCACACATCCAACAGGTGGTCAGTACTGAGGCTACTTTCGTCTAAAGCACAAGGATGCAAATATTTTTGAAAACCATCTAAACCCACTCTTGGTGGTATTCATTAGAAAGCTCTCGCTGAGTACTCTCATATGAGTACGCATTTGCCTGGGTTTCAGTCATTTTTCAGGATTTTTTGCATCATTTTATATTGGCCAAATTAGCCACTAGCAGCATAAGGGTTTACACTGGTGACCAAGCAATTTTCTATTTGGCGAGCAGGGTTCCTTGGAGGTTGCCTATTGACCAAGCCCAGAGGGTGTGCCCCTTACAGGGTTTTCTGTGAGGTGTTAATTTATTCTTTTAAGAGCAATTTGCATTCTAAACTAAGTTTTTCAATTCATCCCAGCAGTGATCCAAAAAGGACTAGGTTTCAGCTACATTTGCTAAGGGTATGGCATCTCCTGGAAAATATATGAATGAGAAATGTTTATCAAAACTCAACCAACAGGTCTACTTTAAATGATCGGAGAATTCATACTTCAATCCAGAGTTATTTTAAGCGTTTTATTGTATCCAGAGGAGTTATTAAAAGTCTTGGGATGAATGAGTTATATTAATAAGCTTATAACCCTGGTGAAAATAAACTTGTTTTAAATGCATGTTTCAAACATGTTTTAACATATTTAAAAAAAGGTTTTCCTGTGTATTACATGTTTTAACATGTTCGTTGAATGAATATCATATAAGTTTGCGTTAAAACATGACTTATGAAACACACAATAACATGAACTTGTTATTACATATTTTATTTTCGGTATTAAAAATGTTAAAACGTGTTCTCATTACTGTGTTATCTGTGTTATAGCATGAAATTTGATGGTCATTTAATGAACATGGTAAAACATGTTTTTCCTTACCATGTTATGATGTGATTTAACATGATACTCAGGCCTCGACGCTAACTCAAAATGATACTGGCCCTGTAGGACCAGTAACACCTAGCATCTACTGGTCCTGCAATTTTTTTACTGTTCCTACATTTTTTCTTTAACATAACAAGAAAGAACATTGGATAAAATTCACCACAACATTTATCTTTATAAATTTTAACTTCATTTATTTCAAAAACATTTGGGGACATTCTCGGGGGGAAACTTTTTAACAAGAATGTCTCCAAATGTTTATTGGGCCTGTAGGACCAGTTGCAGTCTTTTTTTACTGGCCCGAAACTGTTTTGGGGAATTTTTACTGGCCTGGGGCCATAGGTTCACCCTTAGCGTCGAGCCCTGATACTTGTTGCACTCCCAGGGAGTCCCAGGCCTCTGTGTGCAAAACCATGCCTACCGCATAAATCAGGCCCACTTATCTCCAACGCAACATGCAGTTCAATAATAGACAGATCTCCTCCGAGGTTGACCCACTAGGAATGTATTCTTCCTTCTCCATGAATACCATATTCGCCCGATTAAGCGCACCGTACGGGTGCAAGTTGGGAAATTTTTCTGTAGCAGGGGTTTTGTCAAACATTCGTATAACCGCACCCCCAATTGATGAGTGCCGATCGCGGTGTTACGTACTGCAACAAGAAATGGCCGATAGATGGCAGCTACGGTCGCCATCTATATACCTTCTCGTTCTACTAAAGCAGTAGAAATTTAACATGAGGAGATGATCTTTTGCGCTTGCTGGTCCCCCCAAATCGGCGAAAAATGGGGGGGGGGGGGGGGGGGTGCGCTTATTCAAGACAGTGCGCTTAATCAGGCGAATACGGTATGTCACATAGCAAGCAGCCTGGGTACTATTGGAAGTGACGTTCAATGAGAGATTGATATGCCTGCCCTGCGTGATCCAGGAGTTCTTCCCCAGCTCTGTCAAGTGAAGACTGTAAGATGTCAGATCAATGTCTGTCTTGCCTTCAGAAGTGTGGCAGTGCAGGATTTTGACAGTAGAAGAGCTAGAAGAGCTGGAATTGGCACTGTTCCTCATCAAACAGCTCCCTGACCAAGGCCTTTCAGCCCCGCCGAACTGGTGACAATGTTCCATGGTCAAAACATGGTCGACCATGTTTGGAACATGGTCGACACCGTTTTTTGACCATGTTATGTTGACCTTGTTCTGACCGTGTTCTGACCATGTTCAGAGTTGACCGTGTTTCATGTTTGGAACATGGTCAACTCTGGTCTGTCACTGCTCTCTGACTTTTTTATGTTGACCTTGTTTTGACCGTGTTCTGACCATGTTCTGACCGTGTTCTGACCATGATCATAGTTGACCATGTTCCATGTTTGGAACTTTAAAGTCACAAACAAGAAAGAAATATATAAAGGTACTTTAAATTTATTTTTTTATATTTATTGATAACAATTTGATTATCTGGCATAGCTGTGGATATTCACTGATAATCGTGTGTCAGTCCCCTTTGTTATGAAATTGATCCCAATCAAAGATATATTTGACAACTGTGTTTTTTAATAATGGTTAGGTAATATTATGACCACAATAGATGCTTGATTATGGAGTGGCTATGTTATATTCCATTGTATTGTTATATTGGACATGATTGTCCATAGTTTAATCATAGGCCACAATTTGACCATGTCCTAAGTTGACAGTGTTTTGACCATGGTCGACCATGGTCAAAACATGGTCATTTCCGTAAATAGGTCGCGATTTCTTGAGAACCAAATTGCCATTATATATGTTTTTTCTTGTGTTTATTTTGCTTTACATAAACAATTTCCCTAAAAGTTTAACATAATAATTTTCTAAAACATTATAACAATCAGATCATATGTCAGTTAATTGTCCCAGTGTAGTAACTTTTTTAATAATCCATATAAATAGATGATGGAAATCATTCAAAGGCAGGAGTTTGGTCAGCCCATACTGAGCCTATATATAAAGCTGCCAAAGTAAGATACGGTTAGTGGAATGAAGCCGTTTTGAAAATGGAGACACCTGAAGATAAAGAATGTATCAACACAAATTTACAGCTACTTCTTGGCTTTGAATGAATTATGTATTTCTGTAATTATCCAATTAAAATTAATATTGATAAAAATGAATGATCAAACTATATGTCCGATTGAACATGGTCGACCATGGTCAAAACATGGTCAGGTTGACCATGGTCCAAACATGGTCAGACCATGGTCAAACTCAAACCCAATAGCATATCTGACCATGTTTGACCATGTTTTAAACATCAACGTTAAATGGCCACCAAGGTCAAACCATGGTTGACCATAGTCAATTCTGACCATGGTCAGAACATGGTGAGAATATGGTCAGAAGAACATGTTTCGACCATGGTCAGAACATGGTCAGAGAAACGTGTTTCGACCATGTTCTGACAATGGTGGCCATTTAACGTTGATGTTTGAAACATGGTCAAAACACGTTCCTTGACCATGTTTCAACCATGGTCTAAACATGGTCGACCATGTTTCGACAATGATCCAATTCGGCAGGGTGGTCCATTTCAACTAATGCCTTTTGTTCGGAAAGAGGACTTAAAAATTGATACCATAATATTTTCTGGCCAATATTCCTGTCTCTTCATGAATATTTCCAAAGGATCCTTCACTTACAAAGGCACCATAGACAGCCCTTGACAGTGCCGCACATTTGTATAGTGCCCAGACCAATCTGTTCTAATTGAGGGTCCAGCAGAGATGCCGCTAGGCCATGGCGGATCCTCTCACACTTTGTTAATATTAAGAGATATCTTGGAAACAAAGCTATATGTGAAATATTTGACTGAAAAATGGTGTTCCTATTTTATGTTACAATCAATTTTTTGTCAGAATGATGTTACTCTATTTTATGGGTTATTTTGATATATATATATATATATATATATATATATATATATATATATATATATATATATATATATATATATATATATATATATATATATATATATACATAGGTTATGGTAGGCTCTGCAGTGCTTGGTGTGCACGTGTGTGATATCTATACCTGTATCCTGTCTAATGAAGCGCCATCAGCATCATGAGAATAACGAGCCACCTGTAGATCACGCTCCTGAAGGTAGGCAGAGGAGGAGAAGGTCCTCCCTCATCTTTTTCTCGGTGAGAGGCGGAAATGAGCCATCCTCAAGAGGAAGGTGGGTGTGAAACAGGCACCTCATGGCGTCTGTGCTCATAGATCTTGAGTAACCCATTGCTCTTTCGCAATGGGTTACTCTCAAAGTGAATGGTGGTACTTCTGAGACTTATTTAGAAACATAATCTGGGATTGGATTCATGTTAGTTATACCAGAGAAATACATCCCCTTGATATGCAACCCCAAAGGTACTGCATGCTAGCCTCTACGGCATCTGCGCCTCGGGTTACCCGCTGTAGCCTGGGGTTATATTGGTCACATGATCTGTGCAGTAAGCATGCAGCCGCAGAGAGACTGGCTGGCTGGGGGATGTCATCCTATCTAGGTCAGATAGTGAGAGGCAGCGAAATTTGATGACGCAAGACCAGTGCCCACTCCCTGTCTACTACTCTCAGGTTATACTGGCAAGGATTGGAAAGTCTGCTACCTAAGCTGGCAATTAACAATGTGGTCTTCCACTTAGGTTCAACAATGAAAATGCAGGAGAATGCTTATCAGACCACTCTCATTTCGAAATATTCTAGGGAGGGGGGCATCCCCTATAATGCATAGAGCTCAGAAAACAATGGTGATCAGTAGTGATCAGGTCTCCAAATCAATTAGCCCAGCTGGGCTAGCAGGTCTTACAAACTAGTCTCATACAACACCCGTATTCATGTGTATGTACTTTCACCCTTGCATCAATATCAACCCATATATGCTTTAAGTTTAATAAATGGTTGTTGAATCTGTGATACTTTTGCCAATGACTGGGAATTGAGAAAAAATGTTTATAGAATATTTGAGAGGGAGTTGTTGTTAGTGTTCTGATTAATATTTCTCCTTCCAATGCTTTTTCCAGCTATGCTTTTGCCTGAAAGATTTTACCGAAGTTGTTGGGATGATTTTGGCTGCTCTGAGCACTAATGGGTTAATCAATATAAGGCCCTAAAAAAGAAATTGTTTGTTTCCTGTAACGGGCCGTAAAAAATAGGGTAGGTAGGTTGGTAAAAAAAAAAATTTTGCATTATTTTTTTGGTCAAAAATGTGTGTTTTATGCATATTTTACATTGATTGGGCGTTGGGAGGGCGAAAAAACTTTAGGGTAGGGATTTTTTTGAATAAAAACTTGTTAGGTTAGGGTTACAGGAAACAAACTACTTTTTTTTAAGGCCTAATTCAAATTCTGTACAGTGTGGAGACAGTGACCACAGAAACCTGGAAATAGCCCAATAGTAGGAATTGGCTGGATTGATTGTGTGAATAGTTGGAGGAAGGAAATGAGTCAAATGGCCTTCAGCCAATCCTGCCATAAAGATAATAGGTAGATTGTGTCAGGAAATCAACCACATTTCCAGCATGTTTTAGCTTTAACCCTTACGCTGCTGGTGGCTAAGTTGGCCATTACAAAACGATGCTAAAATCCTGGAAAATCACCCAACCCCAGGAAATGGGTACTCATCTGAGAGAAATCAGCGAAAGCTTTCCTATGAATACCAACTTGACAGGGTTTAGATGGTTTTCGAAGATTTTTGTGTTCTTGTGCTTTGAGCAAATGTAGCCTCAGCATTGGAAGGGTTAACCATTTCACAGCCCAAGATATATTGTACAAAGCAAAATTCTTTGTTGTTTATAAAAATTGCAAGGATTATATTTTTCTTAACAGCATTTACTAAAGGTATTAATGTATTAAATGAAGGTATTGTCTCTTATACCCATCACTGCTTGAAGAGTTCTGCTAGATATATTCAGCAAGGTTTATGATACTTTCTACAATATCTTGTGAATTAGATAGGCCCTTTCAAAATATTTGGAGAAGAGTGAGTAGTTGGTAGTGTTGGGACGATCATCGATTATAATCGATAATCAATCGTTTACCTGTCTGATTCTGATTAATCGATTACGAAACTGGCAATCGATAATAATCGGAAAAGGTGACACCTAGTGGCAAAATATAGAACTAAATGACAGACAAGTTGTCAGCTTTCTTGCTATGAAACTAAGCTCCAAAAACACTTCAAGGTAGGTGCTAATAGTAAGTAATAGTCATAGACTATCACTTATTATTAGGCTCTAGACCTCTAGTACCCAATTACTGCAAAAGTGCGATGAACTGATTATGATCGATCGGTTGGCTGTAACTGATTATCGATCATGAAATTGCAACCGATTCCCAACCCTAGTAGTTAGTAGGTTTTGGCTCACACTTCTCCTTCATGCATTTTACCAACTACGGTTTTATTTTGGCGGGAAGATTTTACCAAAATTGTCAGCTTGTTTTTGGCCTCTGCAAGCATCAATGCGTATAGAATCTTTGGAAAAACAGAAGCAGTATGAATGAAAGCTTGCACTATGATGACATTGGTTGGGGAGGGGAGACATTACTTATGTCTAATGTCACATTATATCATTCTGGAACAACTCCAAGTGGCATGTACGGAACAATTTATGCAGTCTAATGCTTACATGTTTTCAAGGTAGGGCTGTACATTGAAACCTATGGGTTGTACCTAAATGAGTTGTTAACCCTTATGCTGCTGGTGGCTAACTTGGCCAATACAAAATAATGCAAAAAACCCTGAAAAATGACTGAAACAAATGGGTACTCATCTGAGAGTACTCATCGAGAGCTTTCTAATGAATACCATATGACAGGGATTAGATGGTTTTCAAAAATATTTGCATTTCATGTGCTTTGGACAAAAGTAGACTCAGCATTGGAAGGGTTAATATAGGCTGGTATTACAGATAAAGGTATCATATAAGTTTAACAAGTTGAAAATGTTATTAGTTGTCATACCCACCCATAGCACGAGATGCAGCACTTCAATGTGTAAAGCCTATTGGGTACTCTCCAAGCTGTAAAGCCTATTGGGAACTCTGCAAGCATGTTCATGAGTTAAAAACACTTTCCTCAAAAGAAACCTAGAACTAATGCATTATCTGGTATATAGAGAAATGTATTGATAATCAAGGGATACTTTGATAAATATCTAATGGATAGTTGATTCTCATGTTTTGTTTATAAATTAAATATTTTCTAAGTTACTCAATTTCTTATCGTCCGAGTTGTCAGACCATGTGTGCACTTTACATGCTGATAAAACGGGGATCTGCCCAATGTTCTTAGCAAGCCTTATTTAGGTGGTGCTAATTAAGATATAGGGTTTTCAGTCCCTAACATTTCTCATTATCTTAACCCTTCCAATGCTGAGGCTAATTTCTTCCAAAGGACAAGGATGCAAAGATTTCTGAAAACCATCTAAACCCTGTCAAGTTGGTATTCATTAGAAAGCTCTCGCTGAGTCCTCTCAGATGAGTACCCATATGCCAGGGTTTCAGTCATTTTTCAGGTTTTTTGCATCATTTTGTATTAGCCAAATTAGCCACCAGCAGCATAAGGGTTAAATGCCAGTAGTCTGAGTTTCTTATTTTGTAATGCTCATTAATCATGAGTGTGGCTATGTTTGGGTTGTTTTTCTGTGTAATGAGTGGCTGTGTCTGAGGAAGCGGCTTAGAGCAAACTGAGGTCTGCGGCGCCGTGACGGATTATCACAGCCACCTTAATGCTATAGACTGAATCACGCTCCTCCTCTCTCTCGCTGCTGCGGCTGCCGAGGAAGAATGCCGTCCATCTGACGAGCAGTGTGCAGGCAGGAGCACTCTGGAGCGGTCCTCGGGGAAGGTGCCAGGCCATTATGTAACACTCCGACCATCCACACCTACCTCTGATGAATGCAGCGGCGGCAGCGGCGTTTCTCATTGGTCGATTGATTCTGCCTCACTCAGGCGCTTGCTGCAGCAGGTTTTAGCATCTTCGCCACAAAGTCCTGTCTGCCTCAGTAATACGCTGATGAACGCACACTTCGCTGTAGAGTAAAATTGCATTCACATAGTTACCTAGTTTCTTTATTGGATTTTATGCCATCGTACTTGGTGACCTTTACTGAGTGCTGCCATCTAGAGTAGGGCACAAGAACTAGAATATAATGTGCCTTGATCTGTGTGTTCTATACTACTTGCTCAACCCATACATACTTAGAGTACCCAATGAAAGTGTCATCTGGATCGATGATACTTATGTGAATGATTTAAGAATAAAACTTGAATTCACAAAAATATGAAGAACTGTTAGTCCAGTTCTGAATTGCATTTCTTCTTCAGATATTTTACAAAAGATGCTTTTGTATGAGAGAAATTGGCAAAATGGTCAGGTCAGTTTCGGCTGGCCTGGTCATAAAAGGGTTAACCCATTCAGGCCTATATGCCTTAACACTCCATACTGGACTATTTTGGGTAACATATTACTAACAAAAGCCTATTTTGAGATTTTATGCTTAATTTAGATGGTCTGTATTAAACTATTTTAAATATATATCTCTATAAACATCTGAAGGAGATAATTATGTTAATAGTACCATGGTCTGCAACTCTTTTTCAAATATTTTGTGATTTTATGCTTGATTCATCAGCTATTCACATAAGAATCCTAGATCTCAGTGACACTTCACGAAGAGTCTTCTTGGCGTGATTTGGTTATAGTAAGGATTTTCACCAGTTGATGTTTCTTTTATTTTCCAGTTGTATGGGCTAACAGACATGTACAAATTGTTTAACCCATTCATGCACACAGTTCAAAAAAGGGCCAGCTACTTTGCTGGTATCTCACTTATGGAAGCCTATTAAAGAAAAACATTCAAGGAGAAATGTTGACAACTCTTGTTGAAATATTTTGTCAATTTATGCTTTATTCCTATGTCGGATCAATTAAGGCCTTGGCTGATCCATTGAAATTCAAAAATTTAAACTTTGATTTTTTGTTATGTTTCAGGAACTCCTATGGCTTTTACATGATTTGAATCATTTGGAAAAGTGAGTATGAGCCATTCTATTACCTTGTGTGTGTGAGTGTGTGAATGTGTGTGGGTATGTATATATATATATATATATATATATATATATATATATATATATATATATATATATATATAGATAGATAGATAGATAGATAGATAGATAGATAGATATATATATATATATATATATATATATATATATGTATGTATATATGTGTATATATATATATATATATATATATATATATATATATATATATATATATATATATATATGTATATATATATATACATATCAACTATGTCATTCCCCAGTCTTGCTTCGACATCATGACAAGTATAGCTAGGATCTATGATCCTCTTGAAAACAATTGAATAATTGATTTTCTCACCTCAACATAATTCCCCTGGCATTGTATGTGGATATTAGGATTTATTTCAATAATAGAAGTCTTTCTTTCCTGTCAGTCTGTCAGTACACCCAGTTTCTGAATCCTTGGCTAAGACCCTGATGGGATCGTTAGCTCATTGCTGGAAAAAGACCTTGGGCTGATCTGGCTGTTAATTGATTGAGCTCTGAGCAAGGGGAGAGGTTCTCACCTGCCTGCCTGCCAGTAATCTTATCTCATTAGCACTCAGAGCTGCCAAAACAGGCCTGACGATTTTGGAAATATCTAACTTACAAAAGCATATTTTGAAAAAACATTTGAAGGAGAAATGTTGATTAGAAGCTAAACAACAACTCTCCTTCAAATAGTTTGTGAATATTCACTTTATTCCCAAGTTATTTTCAAAAGTATGAGAGTAGCAGACGATATTTTTTAGAGCACCTCTTGAGTGTGAATGGGTTAAAATAGACTTGCTTCACTCAGCAGCACAAGGTGTTTTTATCATCATGATCATGGTCTTAGCCAGCAGGGCGTCTGGGTGCCTTTTTGGACACCCAAACCCCTAAAAAGAACCCCTCAGGACATCCAAATTTTTTAGTGTGGAATTTCTAAAAAATCTCAATCTAAAACTTATAATTGAATTATTTCATCTCCTTATAATTCCAATGACATTGTTTAATGATATCATGCCTTATTTTGATGAATTTATACATGTTTATGGTTGAAATATGAGTATATTGTGATCCCCCTTAAAAATTTTGACGCCCAAAGATTTTACAACTGCCAATTTCAGGCACCCAGTTATCCTGGCTAAAACACTAATCATGATCCTGATGGCCAAGTGGTCCAAGGCTAGCTGTCTCTCACCACTGCCCAGGTTTGAATGCTGGGTGGGCATGTGTGAAATTTGCCAGTGATTTGAAATTAGTTGTCATTTTATTTAATTTTTTTTGGCGGATATTCCAGTTTCCACCACCACTTACAACTGGCTACTCACAATTTGGCCACAGGTTGGCAGAAAAAGTGATGATATATGAAATTCCATTGAAACCCCGAGGACTGCCATGCAGACAAAGAACTTTCAGTGTGACTGGTCCAGATTTCTCAGCATGCTGCAGTAGCAAGACTCCCATCACTATAATCTTGTCAATCCTCAATCTCTTTGCCAAATTCCAACATTTGAAAGAGGTACAGCTAAAATGCATGTTAACCCATTAATGCTCACAGAGGCCAAAACTGCCTGACAATTTTGGTGAAATCTCTGAGGCAAAAGCATGTTTGGGAAAATATTTGAAGGAGTAATGTTTATCAAAACACTACCAACAACTCTTTTTCAAATATTTTGTAAAATCATTCTCAATTCATAAGTTATTGTCAAAAGTATCTTAGATCCAGACGACAATTTTTGGAGGAACTCTGAAGTATTAATGGGTTAAGGATGATTTCTAAACCAATATTTGTCTCTAGAACATGAATATTCAAGTTTCCTGGTAATTTAAAGATCAGTTAGTTGTATTTACATTTCCTTACTAAATGAAGCTTTAAAAACATTGAGGAAATGCTAGGGTTCAAATAATATTCATGGCAGTCCTAAAGGTTTCCTCTTGATTTCTGTTTTTCTGTGAGAACTGGTGAGCGAGTCTAGCCCTCGTCATAAAGTGATATCGTCTCCTATTGTTTCAGGTTGCCCCAGGTATCATTTATCCCTCACTTTCTGTGAGAACTGGTGAGCGAGTCTAGCCCTCGTCATAAAGTGATATCGTCTCCTATTGTTTCAGGTCGCCCCAGGTATCATTTATCCCTCACTTTCTGTGAGAACTGGTGAGTGAGTCTAGCCCTCGTCATAAAGTGATATCGTCTCCTATTGTTTCAGGTCGCCCCAGGTATCATTTATCCCTCACTTTCTGTGAGAACTGGTGAGCGAGTCTAGCCCTCGTCATAAAGTGATATCGTCTCCTATTGTTTCAGGTTGCCCCAGGTATCATTTATCCCTCACTTTCTGTGAGAACTGGCGAGCGAGTCTAGCCCTCGTCATAAAGTGATATCGTCTCCTTTTGTTTCAGGTTGCCCCAGGTATCATTTATCCCTCACTTTCTGTGAGAACTGGTGAGCGAGTCTAGCCCTCGTCATAAAGTGATATGGTCTCCTATTGTTTCAGGTTGCCCCAGGTATCATTTATCCCTCACTTTCTGTGAGAACTGGTGAACGAGTCTAGCCCTCGTCATAAAGTGATATCGTCTCCTATTGTTTCAGGTCGCCCCAGGTATCATTTATCCCTCACTTTCTGTGAGAACTGGTGAGCGAGTCTAGCCCTCGTCATAAAGTGATATCGTCTCCTATTGTTTCAGGTTGCCCCAGGTATCATTTATCCCTCACTTTCTGTGAGAACTGGCGAGCGAGTCTAGCCCTCGTCATAAAGTGATATCGTCTCCTATTGTTTCAGGTTGCCCCAGGTATCATTTATCCCTCACTTTCTGTGAGAACTGGCGAGCGAGTCTAGCCCTCGTCATATAGTGATATCGTCTCCTATTGTTTCAGGTTGCCCCAGGTATCATTTATCCCTCACTTATCTCTTTACTGTGAGAACTGGTGAGCGAGTCTAGCCCTCGTCATAAAGTGATATCGTCTCCTATTGTTTCAGGTTGCCCCAGGTATCATTTATCCCTCACTTTCTGGGAGAACTGGTGAGTGAGTCTAGCCCTCGTCATAAAGTGATATCGTCTCCTATTGTTTCAGGTTGCCCCAGGTATCATTTATCCCTCACTTTCTGTGAGAACTGGCGAGCGAGTCTAGCCCTCGTCATAAAGTGATATCGTCTCCTATTGTTTCAGGTTGCCCCAGGTATCATTTATCCCTCACTTTCTGTGAGAACTGGCGAGCGAGTCTAGCCCTCGTCATAAAGTGATATCGTCTCCTATTGTTTCAGGTTGCCCCAGGTATCATTTATCCCTCACTTTCTGTGAGAACTGGCGAGCGAGTCTAGCCCTCGTCATAAAGTGATATCGTCTCCTATTGTTTCAGGTTGCCCCAGGTATCATTTATCCCTCACTTTCTGTGAGAACTGGCGAGCGAGTCTAGCCCTCGTCATAAAGTGATATCGTCTCCTATTGTTTCAGGTTGCCCCAGGTATCATTTATCCCTCACTTTCTGTGAGAACTGGTGAGCGAGTCTAACCCTCGTCATAAAGTGATATCGTCTCCTATTGTTTCAGGTTGCCCCAGGTATCATTTATACCTCACTTATCTCTTTACTCGCAGGTATCCCATGGCGCTCGGTAACCTAGGTGATCTGGAGGAGATCCAGCCTTGCCCCGAGAGGCCGCCTCCGATGTCGCTCTTCCAGGAAGCCATCGAGGCGGCCAAGAAGTATTACAAGAACCAACACGTGTATCCCTACACCTACGCAGGGGGGTACCTCTATAGGCGAGGCCAATACAAGGAAGCCATCAGATTCTGGTCAGAAGCTGCAACTGTGATAAAAAGGTAGGGTAAAAACAAGCAAAGGTATTTTCTCATTCAGCCAAATATTAAACTGAACGGTATTTTCTTGTCTGTAGCCTTCCTGCGATTCTCACTTAAAGGCCACTTGTGTGTGTTTGTTTTTGTTGTACCATTTATTTGGTTACACCATATCGTAGCCCTGGTAGTGCCATGACCAGGCAGGCCTGGTCTTACAGTACAGTGGCTCTTGGAAATATGGCATGAGTAATTAATCGGTTTTAAGTAAGGGGGTCACCATGTTATGGTTTTGAGTTGAGGTATTCACACATTTTTTTAAAGATGTGCATTTTTTTACAAACTTTTCTTCCGTGCTGGTTAAGCCATGCAGAATCCCTGTGGTGGCCAAAACGGCCTGTTAATTGATTTCAGTGATTTCTTCTGACTAAACAGGGATCAATTACCTAGGTTATTGATATCTCTGGAATAAGTTATCATTTAGAAAACCTTTTAAGAAAAATATGTTAATCGGAATTTAGCTACAACTTACTTTGCTTGCAATGTGTAGCGTATTTATGCTTTTATTATTGTTATTCTAATGCTGTCCATATACCATTGTTATCGGATGCCATTAAGGCCACTCCAATTTATTTACTTGTCTTACGTGCTCAGGAGGTAGGAAATGAGCCATTTTGGAATAAAAAAAAAAGTTGAAAAATGTGACTTTTTTTATTTTTAAAATTTTTTTTAGAGTCTGACGACTAGGACTGGTAGCGATATATTTCTACCAGCCTATTCTCAACTAAATAAAATCAATCAATCTATTAATCCCTGTAACCTGAAGGGTGGGAGGTATACCTCCTTAAGTCTGAGGCTCTACTACAGCAATGATAGCTTCCTGTAGTTGATTGAATCACACTTACAAAGAATATTCTTAAAACTTGCACTTTTTTTTTTTTTTTTTTTTGAGTCTGATAGAAAGTTTCAAAACCACTTTCGTCCGTAAGACACCAAAGATGACTTTTTTTTTCTTTCTTTTTGGAGTCTGACAGGATTTTTTTCCCAAAAAAAGCTTGTAAGACAAGTAATTAAATTGAAGTGGCCTAACACAGGAGTGAGAGTGACTCGCCAGCTGGCAGATATTCCAAGAAATAATGTCCTTCCCCGTAAATTATTAACCCATTTACACTCAGAGCGGCCAAAAGAGGCCTGACGATTTTGGAAATATTTTCCTTACAAAAGCATTTTTTGAAAACATTTGAAGGAGAAATGTTGATCAAGAGATAAATAACAACTCTCCTTGAAATATTTTGCAAACTTTCGCATTATTCCCAAGTTATTTTCCAAAAGTATGAAAGAAGCAGACAATATTTCTAGAGGAACTCTTGAGTGTGAATGGGTTAGTAGAGAAGCTAGTGTCTGCCTCCTGAATTAACCCTTTTCTTTCTCGATTGATCTTGATAAATGTCTGTATCGTTTTCTTTATTACATACTTATTAAAAATAATAAGGTACTATTAAAAGCATTTTGAAATGTTAATTGTGTTGCAATTAAAATTCCTCTTTTGTATATTTTTCAAATGATGTTTCAATACCAAAGCTACCCTCAAAATAGACTTTTTCTGTCATTGCTGATATGAATTTAACCCTTATCCTGCTGGTCACATCTCTGAGTCGTGATGCAATGTAAGTAGACTCACCGCTGGTCACGACCGTGAGTCGTGATGTTTCTTCAAATTGGCTTATCGCTTGTCCCCAAATAGAAAAAAATATACTCAACCAAATATTATGAAAAAAGAAATTCTGATAGGCCTGATGATTTTGAACGGAAAAGATTCAGGTTTTATATAGGTTATCATGGCAGAAAATAAATAAATCTGGTATGGAATATCATGGTACGGCCTAGAATTTTCGACATAAAATGTGTCTTTTTCAGCGGTGGCTATATACTGGTGCTCTATATAGTATAGCGGGATAAGGGTTTAAAGCAATCTGAGTGCACACATGTGGGGATATTGACGAGATATTTTTTGAAATACTGTACATAGTATCTAAAATAAAAATATTTGAAGAGGGATTGTTAAAACCAACGGGAGCATTGAAACAACCGACAACTTACTGTCAGATAGAAATATTATATGTTATAATAATGAAATATTACTTTATTAAGATATTCTAACGCTTTCATACGTTGGGTTCCCCTTGAAGAGTGTTGTCTAGACTTATGATTCATTTTGAAAATAACAAAAAAAAAATGAGAGTATTTGGGTAGGAGTTGTGAGCTAGTTTGTGTATTATGACTTTCACTCCAAATATCTCTAGAGAAATGCTCTGGAGACAACTCTACTTTGAAAATAGTCATGATGTTTTTCAACATACAGGCATGGATGGGTTAATTTATCAGACCATGTGTATGCCCAATATGTAAGGTGTTAGTACTCCCCCCCCCCCCCCCCCCCCTCAAACTTATAGGAATCTGTTATATTGTATTGATCCGTTTTCTGTTTCAGCTACAACTATACTCGTGAGGATGAAGAAATCTACAAGGAGTTCCTGGAGATAGCGAATGAACTTATTCCGTACATCGTGAAGGTGTGTAGTGTGGACATGAGTCAACTAGACAGTGAAGTGACTGCGTTGTCGGGCAACGTTCCGCTGCTCCAGGACCCCGAGTGCTACGCCTACCTGCTACGATTCTACGACGGCATTTGCCAGTGGGAGGAGGGCAGCTCAACGCCGGTGCTTCATGTGGGCTGGGCGCACCACATGGTGTTCTCGCTGTCGCGGTTCGACGCCAAGGCTCGGGAGCAGCTGGAGGTGCACGCGGAGGGGGAGGAGGACGAGGAGGAGAAGGACAGTGCAGAGGAGGGGGAGGAGGAGGAAGAGGGTGCGGGGGAGAAGGAAAAGGCAGCAAAGGTGAAAGACAAAGAGGTGGCGACCATGGAGAGTCCCCCGCCACCTACGCTCCCTCTCAAAAGGGGCTGCCCCCTTCCTCCCCTCTCAAGGCGAGGCCGGGGGCGCCCACCCAAAAAAAGGTGTGTGGAAGGTATGGTGGGGAATGTGGGTGATCACAGGGTGGCCAAGGGGGGGCTGGTGTCCCCTCCAGCCATAACGGGGAACGGTGTCACGAGTAGCCGTGTGAACGGCCAGTCGGCTGAGGACCATATTAAATCCACAATCGAGGAACTCGAGTCAAAGGTTGGAGCAGAATCTCAAAACGAAACCCCCAACCCAAATATCGCAGCTCTGGCCCACGCGTGCGGGGAGTCGATTCTCAATCCCGAGTACTTGATTAGTGGAGGGGAGCCCTTCACGACCACGAGTGCCAGCCCCTTCAGTGCAACAGTCCCCCCGGCCACCACCACCACCACGGACACGAAGGTCGATTTCAATGAGTTTCTCAGCTCCAAGTCCAACGGCAGTCCATTTCCCGGCATGACCATGGACTCGATGCTGAAAGCTGAGAGTCCCGCTGATATGATGCTGTATCGGCGGGACCGACGGCCGTGCAGCTCGCGTTCCGAGACAGACAGTATGCTGACCAAGGGAACACCCGAGATTCCCATCATCAAACCGGAGCTCATGCTTTGCAGTGCAAAGATGAAGGGTTTGAAGAGCCTGTTAACGTCGTCTGGCAAGCTGAACGCCAGCGCCATCAAGCTGCAGCTCACGGCACAGTCTCAAGTGCACCTGAAGCACACCAAGATGGGCTCCGAGCAGTGGGACTACACGGGACCAAGGAAACGCACGCGGCGAGAGTGAACAACGCCACGCAAGCAACTAAGCAAGATTTGAGATTGCAAGTCAGCAAGGATGGAGCATTGGTGTGCTCTTAATTCCCCAATCAATGTTCACCCATTGCCATTTGACAGCATCTTCATGATGTCACTTTAAATTGTGGTTAAATTTATCCAAATCCATTCCTAAAATCTTGAATGGAAAAGTTCCTCTCAAATTACATTTTAACATTGTTATGTTATTTAAAATATCACATATCTCTCAATTATGCTCAGTTAAGTTAAGATATGAGCCATGCAATTGAAGGAATTCATATGAAATTTTGCTCTAAACCCCTATTTCATGCATAGCGACAATAGATTATATTGTTTTAATGGCCATTGCTCCCAACTAGCCTACAGTGGGAAAGAAAAACATAATCCTCTCTGTCATAATTTGAGGCATTTTGCTATGATATCTCACTATCTCCCATTTCCTCCCCTAATCCAATTGTTTAACAAGTTTTTTAGACTTAATAATGTTTTGAAAACCAACTTAATCATATGATATTCTTTTTATCCCCCAAAGTGTCCAATGTACCATTGGTTGACAAGTACTTGTGTATGAAAAGCAATCATTAGTTAATGAATGGAACTGGTTTCTATAGCTTTAGACTAGTAATTGCTTAAGACAAGTACAGTGTATGTTTCAAGAGAAGTGGGCTTAGGTAAAAATCTGTTTGCTTATAAAGCAAGATGCCTATAGACTTCATGCAAATCTTGAGAGTAAACCCTGTGTACTTAGTGTCACTTTGCCTGAAAATTCAATATGTGAAGCATTTCTTGCTAAATCAAGTTGTATTTCTTGATGTATAAAATCAGAAACCCTCGTTCAAATATTTCAGGAAATAACATGTTGTTTCCAAGATATTTTCACAAGCGTCAAATTTTAACCCTTTCATACCTGGGGAGTACACATGTATGAAACTATCTTGATGCTGAAGTAATATCCTGAGAAATAATTGATTGAATGTTGTTTTTCATGACAGGTCAATCTATTCCCCTACAAACATGTCAAATATTTCTCAATATGATGAGTCATGTTCAGATTTCAGGCACCAACATAAGTTTCAGAACTAACTTTCCTTGCCGGGCAAGTAGTAAATGATGTGTACTTGCCCGACATGATTTGCGGCTTGCCCAAAATAAGTTATAACACATTTTAGAATGGCATGTATTGTTTATTATGGATTTGATAATTTGAAAACCATTTTATTTTTGATTTTGTTGAATTGTTTGTAAATTTCTGATTTTTGCTGAATTTTCTTTAAAAAAATGTGTGGACTGCTCAGAAAATCAGCTTGCCCATTCGGGCAAGTGGAAACTAAAATGTACTTGCCAAAAGGCCATTTTTTCAAAAATTCACTTGCCGGGGCAAGCAGGCTAGTACTTATGTCGGACCCTGGAGTTGTCAGACCATGTGCACACTCTAGAGGAAAGAGGGTTTGAAGGAGCTTCAAGCATGAATGGGTTAAAATTCAAATTATGTCAATGCTTCAAATGCTGGCAATAGATGTGATTGTGTTTTCTGTTATTGACTAGATAAGTCTCCAGCTCCATGTCTCATGTTCAGATTATTAGCTTCTGGTTTCACAGTGTTCACAATCTTTCCTTCTTAGGCCTTAAAAAATAAATTGTTTGTTTCCTGTAACGGTCCGGAAAAAAATAGGGTAGGTAGGTCGGTAAAAAAAAAAAATTTGAATTATTTTTTTGGTCAAAAATGTGTGTTTTATGCATGTTTTACGTTGATTGGGAGTTGGATGGGCAATAAAAACTTAAGGGTAGGGATTTTTTTGAATAAAAACTTGTTAGGGTAGGGTTATAGGAAACAAACGACTTTTTTTAGGCCTTATCATTATCCTCTGAAGAGTGCTTGGGCAGACTCAAAACATGTGAGAAACATTGGAGCATACTCATGGTCTGAAGCATGGAAATATCTCGATAAAAAAGCAAATCTTTAGAAATATCTGTCTTCTAGCTGTATTGCCTGAAGGGTCAGTCATTACCCCTTAAAATATTTTATCAATAGTACTCTATTTGAAGAGTTGTGAAACCATGTGTACAATGCAATTGTCTCATTCAAGTGTTGAAGTGCTGCGATTGTGTACTTCCTGTACAAGCTCTGTGTTGCCTTCTTGTGTTAGATAATAATAATAATAATAATAATAATAATAATAATAATGATAATCTTTATTTCACAAGGGTAACACAGTCAAATACAGGATTTGATTTTTGCTGTGGCCCTCCGATTTAAGGATTATACTTGTCATGCTTCGGGCCACAGAGTTGAAAATTGTTCCTCTAGGTAAAGTCTCTTGAATGTTGAGAGAAGGTATGGCACCTAACAACCGTTTAACCTGCCACAAAAATATTTCTTCAGTTTGAAAACATGTTCAGGTTTTTAAGTTGTGCAAAAAAAAATCACCAAAATGGTTTTAAAAGCCTTTGGGTCACTAGAGACATGAAAGGGTTAGATATTTGGAAATGCTTTGTTTCCAAATGGAATACAGTGGAACCTCCTAATGTGAACACCTCTGAGATTTGAACACTTCTTAACCCATTAACACTCAGAGCGGCCAAAAGAGGCCTGACCATTTTGGCGATATTTTACTTACAAAAGCATTTTCTTGAAAACATTTGAAGGAGAAATGTTGATCAGGAGCCAAACAACAACTCTCCTTCAAATATTTTGTGAACTTTCGCTTTATTCAAAAGTTATTATCAAAAGTATGAGAGTAGCAGACGATACCTTCTAGAAACACTCTAAGTGTTAATGTCTTAATGTGAATACTTCTGCCTATTACCAGAGGTTTTCACATCTCAACCAGAAGGTGCATCTTTAGGAAACAACTTGTACTTTTATCTTGAGTCTGCCTTGTTTCTTGGATCATGATGGTTTTACTTGGCCTAAAAAAAAGTTGTTTGTTTCCTGTAACCCTACCCTAACAAGTTTTTATTCAAAGAAAATCCTACCCTTAAGTTTTTCCGCCCTCTCAACTCCCAATCAACGTAAAACATGCATAAAACACACATTTTTGACCAAAAAAATAATGAAAAAAATTGTTTTTTACCGACCTACCTATCCTATTTTTTTCCGGACCGTTACAGGAAACAAGCAATTTTTTTTTAGGCCTTAGGAAACAACTTGTACTTTTATCTTGAGTCTGCCTTGTTTCTCGGATCATGATGGTTTTACTGGTATACCAACATAACATAGTCAAGTGCTGATATCCCATCACGCCTGGGAGTAGTAGACAGGGAGTGGGCACTGTGCATGCGTCATCAAATTTCGCTGCCTCACACCACTATGAGTCGTAGATAACATGTGTACCCCAGGATTGGCTGCCTGCTGGTTTCACAGGCCCTGGGTCAGACTGAAATTGCCGCGAAACCAATCACGTGACCAATACTTCCCCAGACTACACCGCGTAACCCGAGACGCACATACCTTAGGTACTAGCATGCTGTACCTATGGGGTTGCGGATCAAGGGGATGTATTTCTCTGATCACGCTTACCATAGCTATGTTGTCTCATCACATATCAAATGTTATGTTGTTTTTGGTACCACTTTAAGTAGGATTGTGTTTGTAACTTTGTGGTATTGCCTGTACATTGTTAGGGGATCCAAATCATCTGACAGGTATTCGGGTACGTCCAAATGCACTTATGCCAAATCAACCGCTAATCTGAAGAGTTATACTAAATCTCCCGAGAAAAGTTATAAAGAAAGGAAAAATGAAGTTACAAAGTCATCTATGGAAACATATATTTTTCCCCTTAGGTATTTTTTCTGCAAATGGTATGCAAATGTTGCCACTGTTGTTTCCTTTATCATCACATTTTCTGCATATTGAGGGCAAGTCATGAGTAACCAGTAGTAAGTGTTAGAGGGAACGGGAACACCTAGGTAAAACCACCGACTAACCCCAAGTCACTAGAAACTTTCTTACTTGATCTGCGCAGGAATAAAACCCAGACAGTGAGGTTAAGACAGTGAGCAGTCAGTGGCAACGCTTTAGACCACTCGGCTATCAGGGCAGACAGTTAAAGTTGTGAGAGACAACGAGCAGTCAGTGGCATTGCCTTTGACCGATCTCCTGTCAGGATCGGCCCTGGATAAATGAACACAATAGCAGAAAAATAAATACACAGTAAGCGCAGATGTGCCCGGTGCCACACTGATTGGGTTGTCCCACAGGAGTAGACATATGAACTGAACTCCATGATGACACTGCAGGACGGTGGGATGCAGGGACTTAGCCAGGATTTAGAAACTGGGTGCCTACAATTGGCAATTGTTGAATTTTTGGGCGTTCAAATTTTTAGGGGGTACCACAATATTCTCAGATTTCAACCATAAATATGTATAATTTTATCAAAATAAGGCATGATATCCTTATATTATAGAATGTCATGGTAATTACATGGAGATGAAAAAAGTCAAATTATATGCTTGAGATCGACATTTTAAGAAATTGCTCACAAAAGAATTTGGGTGTCCTGAGGGGTGCTTTTAAAGGGTTTGGGTGTCCAAAAAGACACCCAGACGCCCTGCTGGCTAAGACCATGGTGGGATGTGACCACCTGTTGCTGTGTCTATGTTTTATGCAGCCAGATCATCACTGAGCATGTCAGCAGTCAACTGTCGGGGGGAGAGAACATCAGCTTATTGCTAGGCTTGTAATGTGATGCTGGGACCATTTCCTCTCTCTTTCTATTAACCGACAACTATCTGTGTATATAACTCCCAGAACAGAGCAAACTGACGAGTATTGCTTGCTTACTTCATAGATTTTGTTAAGTGTTGAGATTGACTCTGCAATTTGCATATACCGGTACCGGATACCGGCATATTAGATTGTCATTTCATGGATTTTCTTTTAAATATCATAGGTGAAACACACACACAATGTTTAAAGATTGTTGTGATTTTTATTTGCTTTTCATTGTATACAAAAGTGATAAGAACTTAAGAGTGACAGATGCAGATTTTATGACCGGTGGTTACTTACTCCTATCTATATTAGTAGGCTTCACGTTTAAGTGTCTTAATGTTTAAAGAAAAGATTGGAATCTAGTCATTTTAAGGCAAACCTCATAGCTAATGAAGTTGCACCAGTAGTGCCAAGATAGAATGCACCTTCAGTTGTGCCTAAAAGACCCAGTGCTGAGATTTTGCCCACATGATATTAACATGATATTAACAAGTTTGTCTTGAACTAAGTTCATTTGACCATTTAGCGTTTACTTATATTATCAGTGTCTCCTGTAAATTCGAACTATCTTTGTAATTTAATCTTCAGTGATCTTTGAAAGGAAAATGCCTTTTATCAATTTGTTAACCAGCTATGGAGCTATTGGAAGCCTAAGTTCTAATTAGGGTATTCTGGATATCAGATAATGTATATGGTTAATTTGCGGTGTCTGAAACGTGATCATTAAATTAAGCAGTTAGCTGTTATTGACACTATTGCGGTACACCCAGGAGGACAGAGCGGCACATCTACTTAGACTTTAACCCATTAATGCTCACAGCGGCCAAAAACAGCCGGAGATTTTTGATCAAATCTTGCAGGTAAAAGCATATCCAGGAAAATATTTGATGGAGAAATGTTGATCCAAACATTACCAACAACCCTCCTTGAATTTTTTTGTAAAATTATTCTCAATTACAAAGTTAATGCCAAAAGTACCACAGTTCCAGACGACAATTTCTGGGGGAACTCTTAAGCATTAATGGGTTAATTCATTATTATGAAGTGATGAAAGAGGCTAGGGAGGCTGGATTGTAATTGATACTGAGTTGGGAAAATGGAGTTTGCGCAAGTGGTATGCACTAGTTGGTGTCTCCTCTCATCTCCACTTTTGATGAGTTAACCCTTATGCTGGTGGTGGCTAATTTGGCCAATACAAAGCGATGCAAAAAAAATGGAAAAATGACTTGAACCCTGACATATGGGTACTCACCTGAGAGCACTCAGCGAGAGCTATCCAATGAGTACCAACATGACAGGGTTTGGAGTGTTTTGAAGAATCTTTGCGTCCTTGTGCATTGGACGAAAGTAGCCTCAGCATTGGAAGGGTTAAGTCAACAACCATGCACTGGTCAGTATCAATGACACCAAAACCCTCACGAACCATTAATCAGAATGCAGTAAATGAATCCCTTTTATTTGTCCTATACTTACTCCTCTTTGCATAAAGAACAGGGCAGACATCCAGGTTGTCCATCATTAATGTTGCAAAATTGCCGATTTGAAGGTTTTCAGATTTTTCCAAATATTATTTTACCCATCAAGTTTGATCAGTAAATACCGGCAAATTAAAAAAATATATTGGTAAATGAAGAATATTTCCAGTAATTTCCAGATGTTCTCCCATTTGCATCTGTAGTGCACACATGGTCTGACAACTGGGAATCTAACTCATCAAATAGAGTAATATTAGATAAATATTTGAAGGGTGATTGTTAAACTCTTTGGGAACAATGACTTGCGTCTAATGATCTACAAAATATTGTTTAAAAACAAGTTCTATTTATTTTCGTCAGACTGTGTGTATACTTCAGATGTGAATAGTCTTTTTAACCCTTATGCAGCTGGTGGCTAACTTGGTCAAGATCAAATGATGACATAAAGCTGGGAAATGACTGAAACCCTGGCTTATGGGTACTCATCTGAGAGTACTCAACGAGAGCTTTCTTATGAATACCCACATGACTAGGTTTGGATGATTTTCATAACTTTTTGCATTTTTGTGAATTGGACGAAAATAAGCTCAGCATCAGAAGGGTTAAGTGTAAGAACTTGTTATGAAGAAATTGGATTTATTTTGTAATTTTCTTATGAATGGAATTTGTGTCTGGTGATGAAAATCCATGTGAAGATTGGACTTCACAATTGTTATTAATTTCGACTGATTCATTCATAAATTTGCAATGTCCACCTTGAAAACTCGGAATATTTATGGTTCATTCATAAATTTGCCATGTCCACCTTATAAACTCAGAATATGGTATTTTTCAGCTGTAGACATAGGGATGTTTATGGTTATACTCCTCTATACGATTATCTGATTGTAGAAGGGGAAATCATGTATGGTAGAAATACATCGGTACATATTGGGAATTGGAAAAAACACAATATGCGTATTGTACCATACAGTCCTTGAAATGCACTGCAATATAAGCTGCTTCAGAAAACAGTCAAGTTCTATTAACCCATACATGCCTAAGCATTCCTCTTAAAGTTGCTGTCTTGATTTATGATAACTTAGAAATTGTTAATGATTTTACAAAATATTTAATTGAAAGTTGTTGATATTTGTCTGATTTACATTTCTCATTCAAATATTTAAACCTGTTTTCCAGCTGCTTTTGGTCACTGCAAACATCTTTGGGTTAAAACTGCCTTGTATTACTGTAAATCACTTAAATATGGCGTGAACATTATACAGCGCAATTACGGTACTGCCCTGGATAGTGTGATCTAAGTATAGCGGTGAACGAAAACAGCAGCAGCAAGTTCAATCAAGAATTTAATAAAGACGGAGATTTTAAAATAGCGCATATGGGAAGAGCGCTATTATCGCTACATTATTGTTCCCGCTATACTAAAGTGATTTACAATATTCAGATATGAAAGTAGTACAGCTTTGCTGTGCATGATGTTCGGTATGGTATTGCATGAAAAAGGCTGTTTCTTGGGATGAAGAAGTCACCATGTTAACGGACAGAAGTGTCTGACAAGTAGATGTGACATAAACAACATATTTTGGCTGGGCCAATAAAGTTTCTGCACAGAGGGTATGGTCAGTCATTGAAACTACACTTATAAGGTAGATAATGTCCTGTCCTTCGTTCAAAACCTTTGATACTTAGAAAGCCTCGTTACCAATAGACAAACATTTCTGTAAAAATCGTCACAATGATTGTTTAATGTAAACTTGGGGTTACTGCTATTTTCAACTTTTCAAATCAGTCATTTTCAAACTTTGCTTTGTTTAATGACTCTTATAAGTGTGAGAACATTGAAGGCCTCTCATAAGTGTGTGATCATTTAACCCATTAATGCCTGTAGCGCACTAGTTTGGTGATAATATCGTGACCGGAGTATATTTTAGAAAATGTTTGAAGGAGAAATGTTGTTTAGAACCTAACCCAGAATTCTCCTTCATATATTTTGTGAATTCATGTTTAGATCCAAAGTTATATTGAAAAGTGTCGTAGGTCCAGACAACACTTGTCAAGGAGGTGCTCAGGCATGAATAGGGCAAGGCCTCTCATTAGGCCTAAAAAAAGAAATTGTTTGTTTCCTGTAATGGTCTGAAAAAAAGTAGGGTAGGTAGGTCTGTAAATTTTTATTTTTTAAATTATTTTTTTGGTCAAAAATGTATGTTTTATACATGTTTTACGTTGATTGGGAGTTGGGAGGGCAGAAAAAACTTAATGGTAGGGATTTTTTTTGAATAAAAACTTGTAAGGGTAGGGTTGCAGGAAACAAACAACTTTTTTTTTAGGCCTTAGTGATATTATTTACTGGTCACTCTAGTTGTCGAGGTTTTTGACTAAGTGGGTTTCAACTGAGAAAAGAGTACTTAAGAGGTTAAGTGGTGATCCAATAGTGGGAGATATCTGCAAAGAAACCATGTTGATGATGTGTATATAATGATTTTAATAGTCTTGAAATTATTCTTATCAACTGTAATGAGAATGTGTTTAATGTTTGATGCATTTTAAGGAGTTCACCATGTTATTCCAGTGTTAGATGAAATGTTTTAAACCTTCTGGAGTTGAACTTTGGCCATAGATTAAGCTGTTCCATATGTTGAGTTATTATTTCTGCCCAGGAAGGTTTCAGTGTGGGATGATATTGAGCATTGTTATATCATTTCTATTTTGATATAAATCATCATTTTGTTCTTGAGTTTCTTGTTTTATGAATCATTCGAGTCATCAGTATACATATTTGGACTTTGTACAATCAAATCATTAATATGTATAATGTTTAAGAAGGCAGCCGCTCTAATGTATATGAGATGAATTGTTTTGAAGAGGTGATATTTAAAATGTACAGAATCTGATGATCTTTAAAATGAGTCTCTTAAAGCATATCGGTTAGAAACTGCTTAATTGTTTGTTATTTTTAATTTATTTCAATTTTATCTCATCTTTGTTCTAATAACAATCACAATGGAAAGTTCTAAGGTGGAAAAAGGTGGCTGATTATCTGTAGATATGCCACAAGGTGCTACAATAGAGGAAGCATATCAATTGTGGCATGCTGAATGTTGTGTGAAATAGGTGGTTGTTGAGCGGGGGAGTGCTGGGGGAGGGAGATACAAGACAGGAAAGGCAGCAAAATGAAACAGACATAGAATGATGGAATATTTATGTTCACTTTGGAGATGGTCATTCTTATGAAGTATCTATAAGTTGGCATGAAATATGTTCAGCTTGCATTGAGATGTGATATTAGGTGGGTGCAAACTGTGTGATTTGTACTGTATGATTTTTCAAAACTGGTCTATGTTTCTCAAGTAATGTTTTCAGTGATTAAATTTGCAACTGATACAAAGCAAAAGTTTCCCCAGCTTGGGATTCTATATGTCAGCCTCCTCCTGTTCAACCTGTTTTTCATGGAAATTGAGTTTTCAAGGAGTTGCGGTAGTGAAAAATCTATTGTTATATAGCGCATGACGTTATTGATTTGGCAGGAAAATTTTCCTGTGAAATTTCTAATCTCCAGTTAGGATGGTCACAGGGACCAGATGATTCCAGAAGCCTGATGTGATGTTCTCACGTGCAAGATAATAAAGGATTGTTGAGAACCTACACGGCTGCACACCTAAAAGATTCTGATGATATTATTAGTATAGATAAGGAACTTGTCACTTGCTAAAAATGAACTTTGGCAGAATGTGATTGTAGACCCTTACTTGAAGTCAAGGAGAATCCGCTTCATTTAGTAAGGGCAGTTTGTGGTTGCACACACTGGGGCAAACAATTCAGCACTGTCAATGCGTTTTTTTGTTTTGTTTGAGTCTCAAATTGAAGTTATACCCACCAACCTGATATTTTACTATTCTCTTAACCCTTATACTGCTGGTGGCTAATTTGGCCAATTCAAAATGATGCGAAAAACCTGGAAAATTACTGAAACCCTGGCAAATGGGTTCTCATTTGAGAGTACTCGGCGAGAGCTTTCCAATGAATACCAACATGACAGGGTTTAGATGGTTCTCAGAGATTTTTGCGTTTTTTTTGTGATTTGAACGAAAATAACCTCAGAATTGAAAGGGTAAAGATTTTTAATTTGGCATGTGCTGTTTTAAGGTTTTTTGTACTGTCCAGAAAATGAACAAAGAATCATGAAATGAATACTTCCCTCTATTCATTAAAAAAAATATATTATGCACCTTTATATTATTTTAAGTACTACAAAGTTTTTTCATCGGAATCAGAAATCTTAAATGCTTTCCTAGTCATTGTGTCCACAAAGTATGTGCATTACTTGCTGTAACTCCCATCAATGGATTATTATTGTTATTGCCGATTAGACTGATTTGTTGTTATTCTCCATTGGTCAATCCAGCTGTAATTATGTATTATTATGTAGAGGAAATGAATGTCTATTTTTGAATACCTGTATTGATGAAGTCGAGTTGTACAGACTACCATTTTGGTAAGTGTTTGTTGGTGGCGCCACCTGTTGCAGATTGCCATTGCTACGGCCACAAAACTCTCGTTTCTCTGGCAGTTGGCAGCACACAGCATGGTTATTTATTTCATTCTTCATTATTTGTTTATTTACCTAAGTTATGGTTACTGGTGATACGGCATCACGCGCGTCTGGTAATCTGCTCCTAGGCGGCGCCACCATGCTGCTGCTGCTGGTCTTGAAAAGATCGAACGTTAGATAAACGGTATACAGGAAATATGTCTGCTCTTAATCAGGGAAGTATGTATTCCAGCAACACTTGAGAAAAGGTACACATAACGTGTCTTGTGACACCTTACTTCCCGGGCTAGCTAGATGAACCTTCTAGATCTCAAATGTGACTTGAGATGAAGGAGTGGTAATGAAGCAATGGGTTATGGGAGGATGAGTTTAACCCATTCATATGACTAGAGCAGCCAAAACCATTTGGTGATATCTCTCTTATAAAAGCAATTTTCAGGAAATATTTGAAGGAGAGATGTTCCTCAGAACTCTATCTACAACTCTCCTTCAAATATTTTGCAATTTTTTGCCTAACTCAAAAGTTATTTTCAATGTTACCAAAGGTCCAGACGACACTTGTCTAGGAGATCTCCAGGCATGAATGGGTTGAGAATTTTGATATTTTATAGTCCTTGGTATTTGGTGATATCTCTCTTATAAAAGCAATTTCTAGAAAATATTTAAAGGAGAGATGTTCTTCAGAACTCTATCTACAACTCTCTTTCAAATATTTTGCAATCTTGTGCCTAACTCAAAAGTTATTTTCAATGTTACCAAAAGTCCAGACGACACTTGTCTAGGTGATCTCCAGGCATGAATGGGTTGAGAATTTTGATATTTCATAGTCCTTGGTATGGTTCTATTTCATTAGAAAACAAAAACAGAACATATCCAATGTCATCTACTGCACTTTGATTTTAGTCATTTCATAATAACTTTGGTCATCAATTAAATGGTTCATGGGAATGATTTCTTCTGGAAAATGTCATCTGGATCTATGATACTTTAGAGTATGCATGGGCGTACAACTTTGAACATAACCCATCAATTGGAGCTGTATTTGATTAATATTTGAAATAGGATCATGATACAGGATAGGAACATAACATTCACACTCAGAGCGGCCAAAACAGGCCTGACAATTCTGGAATTTTTTTTCTTACAAAACAATTTTTTGGAAAATATTTGAAGGAGTAATGTTCACCAGAAGGTAAACAACAACTCTCCTTCATATATTTTGCCAACTTTCGCTTTATTTCTAAGTTATTTTCAAAAGTATGAAAGTAGCAGACGGTACTTGGTAGATGAACTTTGAGTGTGAATGGGATAAGCTACATATTGCTTTGTAACTAAGGTATTGCCATATGTGTCAGATCACGTGTACACTCCCGGTGCAAAAGCTTCACAAGAACTCTGTGCTTTCCCTGGATAGTGAAGGAGAAGCTGCTTTGCCATCACCTTATTTAAGTCATACTGACAATACTACACCCAGGTGAATAATGATGCTAGTGTTTGGTGACTGTAGGGAAACACTGTTTGGAGCTAGTCAGATGAAGCCGCGATGTCAGCTTGTGAAATACTGTGCTGTTTGTGGCTTACCCCAAACCCCTTTCCTGTAAACAACCCCCTATGCTCTCAAAATCTACCTAGCTTTCCTTTTGTGGCACAGAATTTTTGTTCTATACTTGAGGGGGTCCCAACTTGAGATGCAGTCTGTCTTCTACATCCTTATCTTTTTGGTAGACTGAAACTCTGTTGTGTATTCGGACCCGACCATCCCACCTCCTTCACTCTATTCCAGATAGTGCTCTTTTCTGCTTCCTATACTGTGTCCTATCATCCTCTGCTAAATTAGACCTTCTTTTCCTCTCCTAAGGTATAAGACCCTTTCTCCCATGCCTCCTACACTACATCCTATGCCGGCTTAGACCCTCTTCCCCCCTAAGGTAGACCCTATCTCCTGTACTGTATCCTATATGCTGGCATAGACCCTCTCTTCCTCCTAAATCAGTCCCTCTATCCTCCTAAGTCAGACCTCCCTCTTTGCCACCTGTATCCTATGCTGAGTCAGACCCTCTCTCCTCCTAAGTCAGACCTCCCTCTTTGCCTCCTGTATCCTATGCTGAGTCAGACCCTCTCTCCTAAGTCAGACCTCCCTCTTTGCCTCCTGTATCCTATGCTGAGTCAGAACCTCTCTCCTCCTAAGTCAGACCTTCCTCTTTGCCTCCTACATCCTATGCTGAGTCAGACCCTCTCACCTCCTAAGTCACTAAGTCAGACCTCCTTCTTTGCCTCCTGTATCCTATGCTGAGTCAGACCCTCTCACCTCCTAAGTCACTAAGTCAGACCTCCCCTTTTTGCCTCCTGTATCCTATGCTGAGTAAGAGCCGGTGCTGCTCCTGTTGAATTTCATTATATGAAGTGTCTGGAACATTTCTGTAGATATCAATAAAATGATCCAGCATTTATTGTATACTGTCTTCGTGTTTTGTGTTTAAGTCCATGAAAGGGGAAGATGAAAGCTTTGCATTAGTTGAAGACCATGCTCAGTGCAGGAATTAGGATAGTGATATTTATATACATGTAGTCATGCAATACAGCAGTGGTCCATAGGAATTTCTATTTTTCGTCACTTTTTCTGGCATATTGCAGCTAGCAAGTTGTAACTTCCTGATCTTGAAACTCATTTGAACTCATGTACAGAAAAGGACTTTAAGATGAGCTGAATATTATTAGTTATCCTTGTTGTGAAAATGGGGTACAGCAAGATGCAAAGAAAATTAATCCTCAAAAAGTAAAACAATTATATAGTACGGTGGAATTGAGAGATGCAGGAATCTGGAGGAATGGAAATTTCTGACTCACCTAGGGAACTTCTCCCTCAGACCTACATAATCCTTTAGTTAGTGGTGCCAGGTTCTTTACTCAAAAATAGTATCTTGATAATAGGAAGTGAAGGAATATACATACCAATAAGTCCTTCACTGTTCCCAAGAGTACCTGCTAACTGATTTAAGTATTGCACTTTTTTCTCTCTATTAAAGTGATCAGCACAACCTGATTTAATAGAAATTAGGAAATAATGGTTTCTACCCAACAATACATTACAAATCAAAGAGAAGCAACATAGTAAAACTTCCAAGGCTTATTGGAGTAGACAATAGAAAAGTGAAGAAGTTCAATCTAAGGAAATTGGGATCACAGATGGAAAGGCATGAATGAAAATTAAGCCAGGCTCCCTATTACTGCTATCTCTTGAACACTGGTGACACAGCAGGTGCTCAGACGATGCCATAAGATTGCTTTTCTTATAAAATTGTCAATTTAAAAGGTTCCTACCCCAATTATGTTGCTTTCAATTAATATGCAGGCATAATCCCTTATGGTGTGACTAAGAATTATATGTAACTATGAAACAACTTTAATGAAGCCACAGATAGCTAGAGGTCGCCACCTGGCATTATTTGATACTTAACAAACTCATAACAACTCTCCAAAATCACAACAATTTCTTTCTACTAGTTTAACCCTTCCAATGCTGAGGCTACATTTGCCCTAAGTACAAGAATGCAAAAATTTTTGAAAAACCTTCTAAACCCTATCTTGTTGGTACTCATTGGAAAGCGCTCAACGAGTATTCTCAGATGAGTACCCATTTGCCAGGGTTTCCGTGATTTTTCAGGTTTTTTGCATTATTTTGTATTGGCAACTCTCCAAAATCACAACAACTTTTCTCCCTACTAGTTATATAGTATTATACCCTTCTCAGATCCACAACAACTTTCTGAAAGCACAATTTTTCTCCCTACTAGTTTAATAGGATGATACCCTTCTCAAATCAATAACAACTTTCCAAAATCACAACAACTTTTCTCCCTACTTCTTTAATAGTATTATACCCTTTTCAGATCCACAACAACTTTCTGAAAGCACAACTTTTTTTCCCTACTAGTTAAATAGTATCATATGTACCCTTCTCAAATCAACAACTTTCCAAAATCACAACAACTTTTCTCCCTACTTGAACTCCAATGTATACATGCAGTGTTGAGTGTTATACTGAACTTTGTACCTCGTCAGCACATTTTAAAATGAAATAAACATGTCAGTGTTAATAAATCATCACCAGTAGGCAACGACATGTCAAATGGAGTAAGTAGGCATAATATCAGCTTGTACAGACAAAGCACTTGCCAGGTTATCAGCAATACTTTATAATGGTGAATTAGGTTTTCAGCCCTATGTCAGCCATTTTGCTTGCGATTTTCATGTTCTATACATCAAATTGTAGGGAATCCCATTCTCAACTGATTACTAAATGCATTGATTAACAAATTATTGTTAATTCTGAAAATATAGGCCTAAAAGAACAAAATTTGTAATTTCACCTTGAAATGACCTTGTAACATAAGAAGGCTTTACTTTTTCAGCCCAAAACTAAGCTGCCGCAATTTCTTGTTTGATTCTACCCTTATTTCATGTGTTACTTGAAAGAAAGAAACAACTTTTTGAAAAACCAATTTTTGGAAGTAAGGGGTACCCCTTACTTCCAAAAATTGGTTTTTCGAAAAAGTTTTCAAAAAGTTCTGAAAATAATCATGGAGGTCTCTATTAGTTAGGAGAGCAAGGATCCACTTTGAAACTCCCAGAAAATAACACCAGGGGGTCCAAAAAATCAAGGCACTTGCCAGGTGGTCTGCAGCTTATACTTTATTATGGGAAAATAGTTTTTCAGCTATTAGGCAGCCATTTTGCATGCGATTTTCATGTTCTATACATCAAATTATAGGGAATCCTATTCTCAACTGATTACTAAATGCATTGGTTAACAAATTATTGTTAATTCTGAAAATATAGGCCTAAAAGAATAAAATTTGTAATTTCACCTTGAAATGACCTTGTAACATAAGAAGGCTTTACTTTTTCAGCCCAAAACTAAGCTGCCGCAATTTCTTGTTTGATTCTACCCTTATTTCATGTGTTACTTGAAAGAAAGAAACAACTTTTTGAAAAACCAATTTTTGGAAGTAAGGGGTACCCCTTACTTCCAATAATTGGTTTTTCGAAAAAGTTTTCAAAAAGTTCTGAAAATAATCATGGAGGTCTCTATTAGTTAGGAGAGCAAGGATCCACTTTGAAACTCCCAGAAAATAACACCAGGGGGTCCAAAAAATCAAGGCACTTGCCAGGTGGTCTGCAGCTTATACTTTATTATGGGAAAATAGTTTTTCAGCTATTAGGCAGCCATTTTGCATGCGATTTTCATGTTCTATACATCAAATTATAGGGAATCCTATTCTCAATTGATTACTAAATGCATTGGTTAACAAATTATTGTTAATTCTGAAAATATAGGCCTAAAAGAAAAAAAATTTGTAATTTCACCTTGAAATGACCTTATAACATAAGAAGGCTTTACTTTTTCAGCCCAAAACTAAGCTGCCACAATTTCTTGTTTGATTCTACCCTTATTTCATGTGTTACTTGAAAGAAAGAAACAACTTTTTGAAAAACCAATTTTTGGAAGTAAGGGGTACCCCTTACTTCCAAAAATAGTTTTTTCGAAAAAGTTCTCAAAAAGTTCTGAAAATAATCATGGAGGTCTCTATTAGTTAGGAGAGCAAGAATCCACTTAGAAACTCCAGAAAAATAATACCAGGGGGTCCAAAAAATCAAAAAGATGGTTTGATGACTAGCTGCTATAAGTGGTATGGCGGACTCGCTGAGAATGACAAAAAAAAAACAAATATGTGAGTTGCCTGCCAAAATGCCGTTAACTTACGATCAAACTTGGAAGAAATGACCTAAGGACCAAATCAACAAATCAAGACAATAAGCAAATTGACTAAATTGCTTTTATTTTTTAATATGAGACCTGACTAGAAAAGGGGATGCAGTTAGCTAAAATGATCAAATATAAAAAATGGGAGTCTACTTACATAAAATATATTGAACTTACAGCATATAAATACATGGTGGTTCTTTCTATTCCTGTAAACATATAAGAAGGCTTTGGCCTAACATTTACATATTCATGATGAACAGTGTCTTAGCCAGGATTTAGAAACTGGGTGCCTAAAATTGGCAGTTGTAAAATTTTTGGGCGTCCAAATTTTTATGGGGGATCACAATATACTCATATTTCAACCCTAAACATGTATAAATTCATCAAAATAAGGCATGATATCATTAAACAATGTCGTGGGAATTATAAGGAGATGAAAAATTTTAATTATAAGCTTGAAATTGAGATTTTTAAATTTCCACACTAAAAAATTTGGGTGTCCTCAGGGGTTCTTTTTGAGGGTTTGGGTGTCCAAAAAGGCACCCAGACGCCCTGCTGGCTAAGACCATGATGATGAAATATCATACAAACATGGCAACATGCAATCAACAGTAAGACTAAAACTATTTTTGTACCTTTAAGAATGTTTGTTCCCACTCACACACACATATAATATATATCAATATCAATATATATATATATATATATATATATATATATATATATATAAAAATATATATATATATATATATATATATATATATATATATATATATATCAATATATATATATATATATATATATATATATATATATATATATATATATATATATATATATACATATATATATATAAATATATATATATTTCAAAAGATTGCACTTGTTGAATACTCAATACAGACAGTCAGATATGATCTTGGGACATATCCTCTTTGTGCTGTATATAATTACTTCACAGAATGCAGCAAATGCATAGCACCACACGGCTGTGCGTAAATCGCTTCTTGTCCTATTTCCAAAGTTGAGCAACATCGTGCTCAGTTATGCATATGATAAGTGACCAGCTAGGAATATTTCAAGATTTCTTTTTGATCAAATTTCAACTCTAAAACTCTCAGACATTAATTGTTTCTGCTTTTGATATTCAGCTGCTATCATTTGATTTTATTAAGTGTATATATTATTTCCATCATGCTGAAATCAATGGTCTATTTGACTTGCTGAGAAAGCGAGCTGGGAATAGAAAGATGACCGCTTCAGGGGGCTATTCATAAAATCCACCACATGACCAGGAAAAGGCATTGGAGAGCAGAAGATTCTGCTCTGCCTGCCTGCCTGCAAAACTAAATTTCTGAAGGTATTTAACCTTTCGTCAATGACAGACGATTGATCTTTAGCTGCAGGCTGGACAGTGTTTTGCAGCATGATACATGTTATGGGCTGCCAGAAGTTCTGATGTGCACAAATAGAAGGCAGCACTGAAATGTAGTATTAGATGCGACCGCGCGAGAAGAAAATGCAAGCCCTGGGTGTAGCCAGTTACATAGGACAAATTGCTTAGCTTTAGTTTCTATCAAGAGTATTTTGAAGCCAGGAGAAACAGTAAATGCAGACAGTCAGTTATGATCTTGGGACATATCCTCTTTGTGTTGTTTATCAAAATCTAAATTGAAGAGATAATCATTCTTCATTTTAAAAAAAATGGTAGAGTCAGATATTGTGATCTCTGCGTTATACCAGTAAATTAAACTCTCTAGTCTGAATCTATTCTTGTGAATAAGACCCACAGTTTATCACTCACATTTCATGTACACAGTAATGGGCAACTTGTGAGTTGTAATCACCTCTTCAATGGGACATGTACTTAGGTTTCCCTGTCACATTTCTTGTACCAGAAAGATTTGTCAGTCATGACATCAACATGATGGAAAGAAGGCTATCACAAACAAATCTCTTACAAACATGAGTAGGGTACGGTAATGGCCCAGTCACACTAGGGTGCGACTATCGCACGATTTTAAAATCGGATCCGATTTTGCTAATTTTAGTTTCAGAACTGGACGTTCTGATTTTGAAAATAGACAAGTCTGCAGTCACACCAATACGTTTCATCGGAGCCGATTTTATTGCTAGAAAAATGTGTCAATGATTTGTCTTGCGATACAGTAGTCGTGCGATTTTTTCGTGGTCACACTATTACGATTCATCGGAGCCAATTTTATTGCTAGAAAAATGTGTCAAAAACATTGTCTTGCGACTTTTCAAAAATCGGCACTGATTTGCGAACAGGATCACAAACCTGTACCGACTTTTTTTTAATCGGATCCGATTTTGTATTTGGCCTAAAAATTGGATCCGACGATCGCACGATAGGTGAAAAATCGGGTCCGACATGCCGATTTTAAAATTGTGCGATAGTCGGGCTCTAGTGTGACTGTGGCATATACGATCTTAACCCAGTACCGACTTAAAGACGTTAGGTGAAAAAATAGGGTCCGACCTGCCGATTTTTAAATCGGGTGACAGTCGGACCCTAGTGTGACTGGGCCTTAATATATCATTGATTTCAGGTATTTATTGCTTTGTTTGCATTAATTCTAGCCTTGAACTGGAATGCTTCAGGGGTATAACATAACCACACTTTGGGGGCTACCAGTAAATTTGGGCATGGCCAATATCAATGAAAATCACCATCAGTAAGGTAGGGGGTGGTCCTAACTTATAAACAATCATTTCTAAAATTGTTGATGGTAGCCAAAGTTTGTAGGGGGGTCAAAATTATCAAAAATACATGGTTAAACATGACAGACCACTTTAAAGATATGTTCCCCTACTAATGTGCATGACCATTTTTGTACCACATTCCAGGTTTCACGTCATGCACTGCTCTTTGTCTTAAAAAGTCTTATTTTGATATCTGTCTTAAAAACACCTTTTGGAAAATATTAAATGGAGAAATATTCACTACACAGTAGATACCAACCAACAATTCTCCTTCAAATATTCCAAACCTATATTATGATTCATTTACAAATGATTTCAATAAATACATATCATGGCACCCAGATGACATTAACCCATTAATGCTCAGAGTGATCAAAAGCAGCCTTACAACTTTGGTGAAATATCTCAGGCAAAAACGTAGTAAGGAAGATTTTCGAAGAGGAAATATCAATCAGAACACTTCTAAAATGGTGTGAAATTCCTCCAAATTCCCAAGTTATTGTCCAAAGTGTCCTAGGTCCATACAACAATTTCCTGAGGAACTCTCGAGTATGAATGGGTTAATCTAGAACTTAAGTTAGGAATGGGTTAACTTGAAGGCCTCGAGGGTTCTTGTGGAGCTGAGGTTGATGACACCAGATATAACCTTTTTTGTTTTGCTGCGGAGTCGAAGCAGTCCCACCTCTTGTTGACCTTGGCCTGGTGTTTGTGCTCCGTGACACTCTGCTGGGTGAAATACATCCCCTGGCAGCCCTCACATTTAAATGGTTTGGACAGGGGGTGTGTCAATCTGTGCGAGTTGAGATTCTCTGCTTGGTTGAAGCGCTTCCCACAAGTCTCGCAGGCAAAGGGTTTCTCTCCTGTATGCGTGCGAACGTGCCGCGTTAGGCGATACTTGGTCTCAAACTGTTTAGAACAATAGGTGCAGCAAAATTGACCAGTTGTACCCTTTTTCTTCCTTGCTTCAGCCCATATGTTGCTGGCGTACGGCCCTTCTGCCCCGCCCCCTGGTGGTGTCTCTTGTGGCACAGTATCGGCTAGAGAGAAGTGAGATATGCCCTCCCCTTGCTGCTGGCTGAGTGCGGGACCCTCAGAGTTAGGTAAAGCGCTGTAGGTTCCCAGCCTGCTTCTCTCCACTGACACTTCTTGACCAAACTCCTTATTGAAATGCATCTGCCCACTTTTCACAAGTGGTTGATCTGTTAAAATGTTTACATTTGAACTTGGTGGAACAACAGCAGAGTTATATGCTCCTATCCCAATCCTCTCAATAGAAACTTCAGGACTGAACTCTTCATCAAAATGTGCTTGCTCTGTTTTTATGTTGGGTTGACTTGGTAGAATGTTGACTTGTTAACTTTGTGGCACACTGGCAGTATTATACGAGTTCCCCACCAAATGAGGGCGGGTTTGGATGGGGACCCTGTGACTATGTTCTAAGACCGCGACTGGATTTTCTGGCGTATTTCGCTTGGCTGCCCATCTGTGAATGCTATCACCTGTTCCTATAGCAGCGCCACCTGGATTCTCACAGACTAACGGCGGAGATGACTCAATGGCAGGTAAAAGGTCTTTTCCTGAAAAATATAAAATGAAAGATGTCAATTGAGTGTTAAATAACACTTGAATGTCATCAGAAGATATTTTCCCTTCATTGTACAGTGAATACAAATTAAACAATTCAACAAAGTTAAACATAACATAGATGTTACATAACCATGGATTGGTTTGGTGTAAGTAACACATGGATGTTCTTTTTAGACATTATTTCTTGCTTGTAGTGCATAGAAGTTAAACTATTCACCTTTGTCTTAAGTAGGTGTTTCAAAACCATGCATTGGAAAGTCCAGTCTTGCTTTCTTTTGACCAACTCAGCAGGGGGAGGGTTGATCTTGAAGAGATTACTTATGCCGTATGTGTTAACCCATTGATGCTTAAGAGTTACTCTTGAAATTGTCTTCTGGATCTGTGATACTTTTGACAATAACTTTGAAATTAACCCTTGTGCTGCTGGTGGCTAATTTGGCCAATACAAAATGATTCAAAGAATCTGAAAAATTATTGAAATCCTGGCAAATGGGTACTCATCTGAAAGAACTCAGCGAGAGCTTTCCAATGAATACCAACATGACAGGGTTTAGATGGTTTTCAGAAAACTTTGCACCTTTGTGCTTTGGATGAAAGAAGCCTCAGCATTGGAAGGGTTAAGAAAGATTTCACAAAATATTAGAAACAGAGTGGATGGGCATGTTCTGATTAACATTGCTCCTTTAAATATTTTCCCAACAAATTCTAGTTCTAGTTTTTAGCTCAAACAATTAAGCTGCTACTGTGAGTAAAACTTAACTGAGAATAAGATGGGAAAGACTATAAAATCAATACATAAGACTCTGTGTTTAGCGCAATGTTTGATGACACTTGCCACTTGGTTCTTTCTGTAATGTTCATAAGTCTGCAAACTGACAATCTTTCTGATATGATCTGCTTTATTCTTACCTTTATCTGAGGTGTCCTGTATGAAAGAGTGAGACAGATTTCCACCAAAACTCTGATAGGAGTTCCCTGAATGGCGGCCTTTGTTAGCTGCAAAGAAAACAATAGAATGTAAAAGGAAAAAGCACCTAACACTGATTCTTAAGTTTTTTTCTTAATTAAGGTGGCTGATGGGTTAATTTGCGAATATAGGGTCATTTTGAGATTTTTGCATATATGCTCATGAGCTCATCTACACCCACACCCATAATCAGATCAATTGCACCTAACAGTATGAGCCATCACTCAGGAGAGTAAGAGACCAAATATTGCAGAAGCTCCTAAAGGCTTTCATACAAGCAGAAAAAAGTTTTAAAACTTTTTCTTTATATCAAATTTCACCAAAACATAGTCATTTCTAACAAACAAAATTATTACCCCCGTTTGAAAGATACTTAATATGATGCTTACTAAATGCATTCCTCGTGAGAGGACCTTTCAGACTATATTTATTTTGTATCTTTAGCTGAATTATCAAATAATATCAGGGTAGAGAAAAACTATTGTTTTTTTTTGTCAAAATATTTGGTATAAAAGCATTATTTTTTTTATTTTGGAAAATAACTGAGGATTTTCTGTTATGTGGCTAATAACATTTCTTCTCTAGATAAATTTATAATATTATATAATTGATGCTTTAAGAGAAATACTACCCAAAATAGTTGGGGTGCATTCAAGCACTCTGCTGACCAAAGAAATATGAAAATACTTATACAGGACTTATGAAGACCCTGCCATAGGGCCTACAAAACAATAACTCAGTAAAACTGTATCTCCACAAGCCTTAAAATCTTTATCCTAAACAATCTTTAATGTGCAATCAATCTGTCTCAGCTTTTCACAGGGAACTGTTGTAGGGAACAAAAGGGTCACTTCTCAACTAATCATATTAGTGATACCAATACACAGTTATTTCTCCATACCTTCGTATTTTTCTGGCAGTGCTTTGCTGAAGAAGCCGATGGTTGTTGTGGAGTCGGCGATGAGCGTGATGCTCCCATGGACGCTGAGATGACCTGTGTACTGGACGTGGTCCTGACAGAACTGCAGGACAGCCGCGGACAGAGCCTCAGGAAGATCCTTGCTATCCATTATCTAGAGGTAGAGAATAAGGCAAAAAGATACAGATACTTAGAGAACTTGTGTACACTCAGAAGACCTGTGTACTGGACGTGGTCCTGACAGAACTGCAGGACGGACGCGGACAGAGCCTCAGGAAGATCCTTGCTATCCATTATCTAGAGGTAGAGAATAAGGCAAAAAGATACAGATACTTTAACAACTTGTGTACACGCAGAAGACCTGTGTAATGGATGTGGTCCTGACAGAACAGCAGCGGACAGAGCCTCAGGAAGATCCTTGCTATCCATTATCTAGGGGTAGAGAAATATGACCAGTATAGAGCAGCTGGTATATTCATTAAGAGTTTGACAATAACTTGTGTTCATTATCTAGGCAAAGGGAATTAGTTCAAAAGATACAGATCCTAAAATCAACTTGTCATGCAGCTGAGAGTAGTAGGCAGGGAGTGGGCACTGAAAATGCATCATCAAATTTCGCTGCCTCACACTATGAGTCATAGATAACCTGTGTACCCTGCCTGTTGAACCCATCTCCTTTGCAACCTATCTGACCTAGATAGGATGACATCTCAGTGAGTGGCCTCAACCTCAATTTCAACCTGCTGTAATTTGGGAACCGCTCGGGTAACAGCAATAAAATTTAGATATTCTGAAAGCTGAGATTATGAGGATGACAAATATACCATTATTTTTATTGTATGATAAAATAGTGCGCGGCGATCGAAAACGCGCCGACGAAACAATGAGACCAGAGAAATATACTTGTTCAAGTACAGGAAGCCAGCCAGCCTCTTTCTGAAAAAAATCACGTGACCAATACTTCCCCAGGCTAAACCGCGTAACCCGAGGCGCACATGCCCTTGGTGCTAGCATGCAGTACCTATGGGGTTGCGGATCAAGGTTATGTATTTCTCTGCTGGAACTGAATGGGTTGTACGCTCACGTTTAAATAATTCCGTGGATCAATTTTTCATTGTAGTCCTACTTCCTTAGATCCGTGGAGTGGGTCAGGGTTTAGTATGCCAGATTGCCTTATCAGGAGATATCATGTAATCCTAAATTTTGTGAGATCTGCATGTGTCACATCCCAGTTTAATCAAGTTAACTACTTAATTAACAATTTTATAAATATACCTTATGTAGCAATGGGAATATTGAGACTTATATCACTGACAATAGTGACATACATGTACTACATACATAGTCGGCCAAGAGCCCTGGCAGCTCGTGTTTACTATGTAAAATTATTACCGACTTGAAATAAAGATTATCTATCTATCTATATATGATCCCCGCCCCTTCCATGCACCACACATACAATGATACTTTGTATCAGGAACTGGTGCACTATTGATTCTAAGTATCGTTACATATTTAATTGATTTAATATTTCATCGTGCATATACCTTTTAGGCTGACCGCGAACCCCAACAATAGTTGAGCATACAGTAATCCCTTTGTCCAATACTAGTGCTCATCAGAAACTGCACAACATTAGTGTGTTGTGGTGGTTGTTTCAGAGCGTCCGTGTGAAACTAATGCAAGCTCAGTGAACGTTGTCAGAAGGTTAGTCAGAGAAGAGCCTCATTGGTCCAATGAGCAAACGCTCGCATCAACCAGGTTGTCTCACGACGTGTTCGATTAGACAGTTCGATTTATTACGGTAGACCGGCCTGCTCGGTGGCAAAAGATGTAAATCTCTTTACAATTTAGAAGGGGCGTGGCTTGTACAAGGACTCAGGAGCAAACCGATTCCATTCTACACATATCTCTATACTGTGATGCTCATTTAATATAGGAATGTTGATTATAGGTTTAACGCATTTTAGTTTCCATCTTTAAATATTTGAATTAATCAGCAATCTACTTCAAATAATAACATTTCTTTTTGACTTCAAGAACTCTATTTTTTACAGAGACATCTCCGATTAACATATATGCATGTCATTTCGATATTAAGTGGATAAATATCGAATTGACCAATAGGGGTAGTAAATAAATACTTCAAAGAAATTTCTGTGAAAACAATTTTCATTTTTTTGTCACTAAAGTTCTTACTGATCATTCAGAGACAACCATTTTCTCATATTTTGTTTAAATATACTTGTTAAGTTATGCCTATGATTTTTTAGCAAATAAAGTTAAAGAATATGTCAGCAGCTTGTCCGTCAAAAATGACGCAGGGAAGCGTCATTGATAAATTGTTTCAATTATACTGATATTGTTGGAAGACTGCGTCTTTGATAGAACCTGAGATGAGTAGACCGGGATCGGGCACTGTCCATGCATCATCAAATGTCGCTGCCATTAATACTCCATCGCAGTCCATACTTGATACTGATAAGACAAGTGACTAATGTCATTAAAAGACAAAAGTTCAGGACGTTCCCGCTAGGTGTTGTATATTTATCCCTTAAAAGAATTCGCTTGTGGATATAGGGAATGATAGCCATTTCCCTGGAGATGGACACTTTTATGTCATCCACTTTTGCCTTAACCCATTCACACTCACGAGTTCCTCTCCAAATATCGTCTGCTGCTTTCATACTTTTGAAAATAACTTTAAAATAAAGCGAAATTTCATAAAAAATTTGAAGGAGATTTGTTGTCTGGCATTTCTCTTTCAAATGTTTAGAAAAAAATGCTTTTGTAAGGAAAATATTTCCAAAATCAGCAGGCCTCTTTTGGCCGCTCTGAGTGTAAATGGGTTAAAGAAATAAAAGGCAAGGCAAGGTTGCATAACAGGCCATGGTAAGGATTTTCTGTTAGAGAACTTGAACGAGGTTCACTCTACTAGATCCATAAGGTAATATTGTATTTATCAAATCTTACAACCTAGAGCGAACCATCTCACAAATTCTTTCAAACTATAATCTAACCATCACGTGAAAGGGGTGAAAGCTGAACATGCATGCTTTGTAGCTGCTTATCTCATCCATCCTTTAGTTATGCCTATAGGTACTTGGGTTAAGCAAAACAAAACATGACAGAATATTCAGTTTTTATTTGCCCTAAAAAAATACATTACATTCAAGTGGCTCAACCTGGTGTAACCCACTCAAGGAATATATATATTGGCTATCACAAAGTTTACAAGTAAACACTGGAAATACCTTAGGAAATAGACCTAACATTCTAGTATGAGACCCAGTATTCACTTACATCTAAAACACCATTTTATATCATATAAAACTGTTCTTTTCCTAGTTTCAATAAAAAACTTTTGATCTTTTGTTTAACCAGACATATTTCTGTCATCAACCTTTAAAAGATTGAGAAAGACAATTAAGAACAAGGTTGACCAAAGATACCCTGCATCCAACTTATGCATGAAAGAAAATTAAGTCACTGTAATTTCAATACTAGCAATAACAACTGAGTGTCCGAAAGACTGGATTCAAGAGCAGAAAAATAACGAAAAATGAAAGATGTAACACAAAGGATATAGTCATATAAAATTCGAAAAAAAAATACCGAAAGATAAACTGAAAAAATACATTTTCCATTTCTATAAGGAATGGAATTTTAATATAAATGCCAATAAAGTGTGCTTGAATCTATTGGCAATATTATTTGAAAATGAAGGTTTGAAAATTAGAAATGAAAATTTGAAATTCATTTGTTAAAAAAGTAAAACAATTAAAAATTAAATATTCAAAAGAATATCAGCCCAAAAAGGATATCACAAGATAATTACCTCAAACAAATGAAATTTTAGAGAATAATTACAAGGCATACTCATCATATCGTTTTAAGAACAAGGAAATGACTCTGACAATCAGAATGATCATATTTTCTCCAGGGCTACTTGGAACTATATTCCCATTCTTTCTAAACAACACACTCAACTCTACATTCTTACTAGTTAACTGTATTTACAATCAGGGCTTGCAATTACAAAATGTTTCTATACCAACATTGATATACTGCAAATAGGCATGCCCTTAGAGATTTAAATTGTATCAAAGGCCATATTATATACATAGGTTGTGTAAAAAGACAGATAGATAGTTATCTGTGATAATACCATAGATTAATCTATTCATCCTTTTGATTTCATCACTCTTGGATCATTCAGTGGGGAACAAGTGGTACTTATAATATCTCTGGGCACAGCCTGAAATTCAGTTATAACCATTAATACTTGCCACGGCCAAAAGCAGCCTGTCCATAATGATGATATCTTTATGGCATAGCAAAATTGGGGAAATGCTTGAAGGAAAAATCTTAATCAAAACACTTTCAACAACTTTCCTTCAAATATTATGTAATTTCATTCACAATTCCTAAGTTATTGCCGAAAGTATCAGCGATCTAAGCAACAATTGCTATAACTCTTAAGTATTAATGGGTTAAGGTTCAATTCCATAATTATAAACAGATACTAAGCCTCAACTCTACAAAGTTATAACAGGCTAAAGAATAAGTAACTTTTTTCAGCCCATAAAATTCATCAAAACGATAAATACTGTTGATTTCAACCAACTACTAATAACTACCATTCTAATTTTCTGTCGCATATTCTTTGTTGTTGATTTAATAAAGAAAATAATTATGCAGTTATCTTCCACTCTAATTTTCAAGAAGTGAAATTCTGGGCCAAAATTATTGGAAGAGCAAAAAAAAACACAATCCTCACCAAGTATACATCACAAACTTTTTGAACTCAATTCTCATCCTTCTCACTATATGCCCTCTATTTTCACAACTATGCCATATTTCTATGCAGGAAAACAACTTCACATACAGGGAAATGTTTCTCACAAAAGTTGGGATTTGTTATAGGAAAGTGACACGCAGAAAAATTAATAATTTCCACAACTTGGTTATAAAGAAGTGACTAAGGTTTTAGCAAGATAACTATGGGTTTTCTTTAATGAAGTTGATATTTTAGGAATGGGCAGAATTATTTTTTTAATTACAAGTCAGTTGAAGCAATTTTCCATCTATGGTGATATCTGAAAATTATAATGTAAAGTTTTTCAGTTCAATCCACTACAAATCCACTACAAATCATGATGCCGTGCATAATGCTGTTTTGATAACTGATTGATCTTATTAAAGAATAATAATAAAAATTCAAATATTTCCTCATTGATCAATTTACTCCTCTAGTTCCTTTGAGCCCCACCAATCCCTGCCAAAAAATGTCCAATTTTGGTAATAACGTTTTTGATGTAGCATTATTGGAAGAAGGAAAGGTGATTAAAAAGTCCTTCAAATATTTTGTGAAATAATGCTTGATTCCAAAATTGTTTTCAAAATTAGCATAGATCCAGATGATATTTCTCACAGTGTGATCACTAATACCTATCAAATGAAACTAACCTTCATTAAATGCTCTGCATCACCATTAGTTGGATTTTAAGGTCAAAACCAAAGCTTGACTACTTTATTGATTCCATCAGAACACACTATTTGCATATTTGATAAGTTATGCCTTAGGTGATTGGAATGGGAACAAGCAAGAATTGCCTTAACCCTTCCAATGCTGAGACTACATTCGTCCAAAGCACAAGAATGCTAAAATCTTTGAAAACCATCGAAACCCTGTCATGTTGGTATTCATTTGAAAGCTCTCGCTGAGTACTCTCAGATGAGTACCCATTTGCCAGGGTTTCGGTCATTTTTCAGGATTTTTGCATAATTTTGTGTTGGCTGAATTTGTCATCAGCAGCATAAGGGTTAAGATTTTCTTAATCATATTAGTGCTCATTGGTTTCAGCAGAGGGTTATAGCTATACCCTCAAATTAGAATAATATCAATCAATATTGATTCAACTTTAAGACAATTGATCTACATGATTCATCAAAAAATCTGGATTAACAGAATCTTACTCCAGGTACATGATTTAAGATTGTCAAAATCTGGTAGAGGTATTTGGATAAAAAGTCACTTAATGTACATCAATGCAAAAGGCACTCCAACGTTTTCCTAAGTTCATCTCCTTTACATATAACCATCATTTATTTGGAATGATAGGGAAAAGCTGTAGAGGGTTAGTAATAAAGGTATTGACATTTCCCACTTTCACTCAAAAATGTTTACACAAGTACAGAAATACTCTAGAAAAGGTATCAAAAGATTTGGTTATATTAGCTTATTATTAGATAATACCAATTCGCTATAAAAGAAGGGGATTTTCAATTTAACAATATTTACTAGGGAAGACATAACCAATAACAAAAACCTGCACATACCTTGGAATCTACTTTTCTACCTACGTTTAACAGGAAGTTCGAGTCAGTTTGACAATTGTTTGAAGTTTGAAGATATTGAATCAATCTACTGTTGCTGGTTATGATATCCACATCCCGTAATCTCAGATCCAAGTCACATGATCACCTTTATGTTAAGACAAAAACAAGTCTATGTAACTAATTCCTGTCTACTAAGTGGGGACTCTAAGTAAATTTTGCCACGAAAGTTCAAGTATATCATCCGATACATGTCTTCAATATGAATATCGTGTATAAAATTGACCTCATTTTCCAATCAATAAATAGTCTAGCTGGCCTCTCAACATAGCAAGTATGTACACATAATTTCAAGCCATGAGAGATAAATACAGCCCTGCACCTCTATAAAGTAAACTGATAGGCAAAATATTAAAGCCAAGGAAAACTACAAGCTTTCTCAGGCATCTGCACAAGTCGAAAAGCCTATTAAATTCACAAAGGACCAATTTTGATAGCTAGTCACTTAGTGAAAGTATGTAAAAAAATATGTACATGCTTATATTATGCAGAACATCGTTGTTTTTCTTGCAAATTTGGGCTTGGATAGACATGCCACACTGAAATGAAACTGGAATTTAACCCTTCCAATGCTGAGACTACTTTCGTCTAAAGCACAAGAATGCAAGATTCTTGAAAAATCATTGAAACCCTGTCATATTGGTATTCATTGGAAAGCTCTCGTCGAGTACTTTCAGATGAGTACCCATTTGCCAAGGTTTCAGTAATTTTTCGGGTTTTTTGCATCGTTTTCCATTGGCTTAATTAGCCACCAGCAGTGTAAGGATTAACATAGACAAACATATTATATTCAGAAGTTTGTATTGAGATGAGACAAAAATTAATAATGATTTGGATTAACAAATTTGCAAGTTGTTTGTGTTGCGAAGAAAACAAAAATGTAAAAATAGTTTAAAGCAAATATGAAGTTTAAAATCCAGATTTGATTTGTTTCCAATCAGGCTAACATACATGTTCAATAACATCTTCATGTCAGTGAAGAGTCAGTCATCACCACGCCATCAAGTTGGGCAGGTGCTGCCCTCTATAGGAGCTTTATGTAACTACAACAGTGTAGTACTGCACACAAAGTGACTCCTGGTCCGTTTTCAAGTCACATTGTTTCTTCGACGCTCCGTACTGCAACTTTTACATATCATCCTTAGACATTTGCATATGAATTATGCGCATATCCTTGGTGGTGTAGTTCTAACTTTCTGATCCTCCTCCAGAAAGATTTTCTGTGCTAGTCGCTTTGACGATCTGTGTTATTTCCGCATACTCATCAAGAAGCTGTTCCAGTTCCTTCTGACGAGCTTCCGCTGTCTTCTGAAATGGCAATGCAAAAGATTCTCAGATGATCATAATCTGCTTTATTGTAGCTGAGAGAACATACCAGAGAGTGGAAGCAAGGTAGATATATCCTGAGCTTCCGCTGTCTTCTGAAATGGCAATGCAAAAGATGTGAGTCTCAGAGAATCGTGATCTACTTTATTGTAGCTGAGAGAACAGACCAGAGAGTGGAAGCAAGGTAGATATATCCTGGGCTTCCGATGTCTTCTGAAATGGCAATGCAAAAGATGTGAACCTCAGATAATCATAATCTACTTTATTGTAGCTGAGAGAACAGACCAGAGAGTGGAAGCAAGATAGATATATCCTGGGCTTCTGCTGTCTTCTGAAATGGCAATTAATGCAAGAGATGAGAACCTCAGATGATCATAATCTACTTTACTGTAGCTGAGAGAACAGACCAGAGAGTGGAAGCAAGGTAGATATATCCTGGGCTTCTGCTGTCTTCTGAAATGGCAATGCAAAAGATGTGAACCTCAGATGATCATAATCTACTTTATTGTAGCTGAGAGAACAGACCAGAGAGCCCATGCAGGCACTAGGACTGTCATTGACATCCATTTTTTTCCAATTCGATCATTGACATTTTTTTTTTCGTTTCCGATTATTTCGATTCAATTTTGAAGAACTGCACTAATAGAATATTTATTTTCACATGTTCCACAGTATATTTGTGGCAAGGATCCTAAGATTCTCACAATGCAAGGACAATGAAGGTTTTCTCAACACTTTTTGATTGAATACTTGAGTTTCTCTTCAAAATTCTTATTGGCGTTGGCTAGAAATGGCAAAAAAATGGCGTAAGAGGCTGAAAAAATGTGTTTCGATTAATTGACATAACAATTGACATAACATTTTTTTCGATTAATTGGAAAAATTATTTCGATCGAGCGATACTTGTCATATCAATGACAGTCCTACCAGGCACAGTGGTCCACCTTATGCTTAACTCATGTAGCTCAGAATTCCTTGGAAATTCTGGGTTTTTTCTAGGTTAATCCTTGGAATTGCTTGGTGCTCCTAGCTTCATCTGGTTCAGGTCTGCCATACTCACCTTGAAGACAGGGAGGCAGCTCTTGGGCAAAAATACAGATGTTGGCATAAACAGTTAATAACTCTTCATATCATACTCTAGCTGTGAAACAATTTCATTTATCACTTGGACTATCCCTGGAAGATCTCAGGACTTTCTAGGAAGTCTCGGCTACATTTTGTAAGGGTTTGATAACTGACTTTGCTTATCCTAGCCGGTTCTTAGTTTATAAAAAAAAATCTTAAGATTTATCATTCTCAGGAGGTGAGAAATATTTCGGAATATCTCAAAAAGTATCTTGTAAATGTACTGGAAGAATGTCATGCCTCAGAAGGTGTTTCTGCATCTTCTTTAAGAAAAAGAATACTTAAGAAAGAGTCCATCACTTAACCCTTATACTGCTGGTGGCTAATTTTGCCAACACAAAATAATGCGAAAAACCTGAGAAATCACTGAAACCCTAGCAAATGGGTACTCATATGAGAATACTCGGTGAGAGCTTTCCAATGAGTACCAACAAGACAGGGTATAGAAGTTTTTCATAGATTTTTGCCTTCTTTTACTTAGGGCGAAAGTAGCCTCAGCACTGGAAGGGTTAAGACATGACATTTAAAGTATACTGATTAAGAGGAGAAGAGTTTCTTGATGCCGGGGATTTATGTTCAATATTTTCTAGAACTGCCCTCCAAGTATGTGATAAATAAACGTCTATTTCAAAACAACTTTATCCAAACAAGGGTTATAATAATCCCACAAGCAGCATGTTAACAGATGCAACATGTGACACACTGGCAATCAAGTTGGGTGTTCCTGTGTAGGTGCACTGCATGGGTTCAACTAAGTGCCACGCCCACACACATCTTGATGGTGATTATATGTCTCATGGTAGTTGTGACTTGATGAGGTGAAATCATTCTTTCTGATCAAATTAACTAGTTCACCAGTGACTTAGGCCTAAAAAAAAGAATTGTTTGTTTCCTGCAACGGTCCGAAAAAAAAATAGGGTAGGCAGGTCGGTAAAAAATATTTTTTATTGCATTATTTTTTTGGTCAAAAATAAGTGTTTTATGTATGTTTTACGTTGATTGGGACTTGGATGGGCGATAAAAACTTTAGGGTAGGGATTTTTTTAAATAAAAACTTGTTAGGGTAGGGTGTCAGGAAACAAACAACTTTTTTTTTTAGGCCTTAGTACAAACCTCCACTGACAATACTCAATGCTCTCTTTCCTTACCTAGTCTAGCTATGACTTCCCAAGAAAGCCTGGGATATTCCTGTCAATCCTAGGAATGCCTTGGCTTCTCACCTTCATTTGGTAAGGGTTACCAAATGTGGCAGAGACTTCCAAGGACAGATTTCCCAGCATTACCCTAGAAATCCCAGCTATATTTGGTGAGGTTGGGACACGGGTAATCAGCATTTCATCAAACTTGAATGTGTATTATTTACCTATCATGGAGTCAGTGTTGATATGAGTGTTGAAACCATGTGGGGTCAGGCTGTGTTAGCTCTGTGACAAATCATTCCTGCTAGAAGTTCTTGTGAGAGGGCTAGCTGCGGCAGGGTAATCTGGGGTGAGCGGGGAGGGGGCCTCTGATCAGTGATAACGCCTGGTACGTGGAAATGGTAGTGTGTTTGATCTGTGTGGATTAACCCAAGATATGCTGCTGCTGGCTAATTTGATCAATACAAAATAATGTGAAAAAAGCAGAAAAATGACCGAAACCCTGGCAAATGGGTACTCATCTGAAAGTACTCGATGAGCGCTTTCCAATGAATACCAAGATGATAGGGTTTATATGATTTTCAAAGACTTTTGAGTTCTTGTGCCTTCCTACCAACCATAGAGCAGGCAGCCGGGCCAGACACAGAGAGAACAACATTCCTACAACAACCCACTTATGTTCAGCCCTATACGCCAGCAAGGTGTGCCAACAGCACTGGCAATATCCCAAATACCATAACAACATCTCTCAAACCATTGGAAGTATCTCAAAGACATAAATCACTTTTCTGATTATTTTGGCAATATCTAAAATATGAAAACATTTCTAAAAATTTAGGAAATATCGCAAATTAAGTAACAACATTTATTACCTTTTTGATAATACGTCAAATATGACAGCAATTTTCTGATTTTGAAATATCTCAAATATTAAAAGAACATCATTTATATGTATGAAAATATTTCAATTAAGCAAAACAAAATGATAATGATAATAATGACAATAACAATAATAATAATAATAATAATAATAATAATAATAATAATAATAATAATGAACCTAAAAACTAAATGATGCTTTTTTCTGAGAGGAGGGAAATAATGTTGTTGTTTTTATCCAAATTCACCTTGAAATTCAGCTGGATCTTTAAGATACCTGTGTCAGACTATCATGGTGCAATGAAAATGGATGGGTAAAAATGCATGTTTGGGATTAGAAGCACAGTGGTACATATGGCAGTAGCCAGACAGATGGTGCATCAAGTATGGAGAAAGCCTGTGCTGGGGATAGTAGACGTAAGGCGTATTTACCCAGTAGACAACCGTCCTCCATTACACACAGAGAGGTCTTAATTGACACCTAAAGGTCGCCAGGAAACAAACACAAGTGAAAGGTACATGATGAGAGCGCTACGGCAGTTGGGGTACGCTTCTGACTGCTACGGGGGTCATGTTCAAAGAGAGACCTGAACATTGCTGGTTTACCCGAGCTCTTCATAGCTACTGGGGACAAGGAGACTCAATAAAGGCACACTAATACACAGTTTTACCCATTCATGCTTAAAACGGCAAAAAGCAGCCTGACAATGTTGATGAAAGCATAGTTTGGAAAATATTCAAAGGATATCTAATCCTTCAAATGTTTGTGAAATCATTCTTTGTGTAGAAGTTATTGTCAAAAGTATATCCCAGATCCAGACAATGGTTTCCCAAGGAACTCTTAACCCATTCATGCCTGTTGTGTCCAAAACCACCTGACAATTTTCATGATATCTCTCTCGCAAGGAAATTTTCAGAAAAATATTTGAAGGAGAAATGTTGATCAGAAACATACTAACAACTCTCCTTCAAATATTTTTCCAATTTATGCATATAACAGCAAAGTTATTTTCAAAAGCAATTTAGGTCCAGACGACATTTGTCAAGTAGAGCTTTAGGCATGAATGGGTTAAGCATGAATGGGTTAAAAAGAAAAGGCATTTTTGCTACTTAGTGTCGTATTGTTCTTAAAGGCTGTACTGGCAAATGCAGCCTAACTTAAGGAGCTAGCTCTCTCATATAGCACAATGCTGGCTTAAGCTGAGCTCTATAGCTGCTATAACACATATGTATTATGTCCCTTAAGAGTTCCTCTAATGACAGGGTTAGGTGTAAGAGATTACGTGAAAGTCAATGTTAATGCTGCAACCCGTAACTGCCACTCGCCCTCTCAAGACTTACAAAGTAAGACACATTGAGAAACTGCAGTGACCTTAAACCATTCACACTCAGAGTTCCTCTACAAAGTATTGTCAGCTACTCTCAGACTTTTGAAAATAACTTAGGAATAAAGCGATACTCATGGCAAAAATGAAATTATGCAAACAATCAATAAATATTTGGAGGAGACATTTGTCCACTGGCTTCTAATCAATGTTTCTCTTCAGCTATTTCTGAATAAAATGCTCTGGTCGCAAAGATATCACTTATATTGTAAGGGTGTTTTGGGCAGTACAGGCACAAATGGGTTCATCGAGGATACAACTAGGTGGAACAATAAATAAGGATTGCAAACAAATGCCAAATTAACCCTTAGGCTGCTGGTGGCTAAATTGGCCAATACAAAATGATGCAAAAAAGCTGAAAAATGACTGAAACCATGGCATATGGGTACTCATCTGAGAAGAGTACTCAGTGAGAGCTTTCCAATGAACACCAACATGACAGGGTTTAGATGTTTTTCAAAAATCTTTGCATCTTTGTTCTTTGGTCGAAAATAGCCTCAGCATTGGAAGGGTTAACCCTTTCATTACCTGGAGATCTACTTGACTAGTAGCAGTTCTGGCTGATACGGGTATGAATGGGTTAAGGGATGAATGGCAGATAGCAATGTAATAAAGTTGTAAAAGAGCAAATAGAAAAAAATACATGGCACAGAGTAGATCACAAGTCCTACAATGATAGATGACTTCCTGTCAGTACGGAATTCATACAGTCAAGTGATGCATTGAAACTACACTAGGCCAGGCAACCATGTCATTGTACTGGAAATGGATCATAACTCATGTTAGACGCTTATCATTTCAGTTAAGTCCTGCACGATAGTTCAATCATAATATGTACATTGGAATTCAGATTATTATCTGCCATATCAGGCTAAGTTGTGACTAGCCAGTTGTAAGCGGTGGAGGAAACAGAACTACAAGTGGACAACCACCACTTAACCCCAAGTCACCTGCAACTTTAGATATTCACATGCCTGATTATGAACTTTTTCTTGCATGTAGCCTCCCTTAAAAGTGTCGTGTGGACCTCTGCTTAGGGTTGCATACCGTTAACACGAAATGGTACGATACCGGTACCGGTACTGGCGAAACGGTACCATTGGTATCAGTATCGTTAACAGTGAAACGGTACCTCTGATCTCCGAGGCCTGATCAACTTTTTTACGACATTCATGTCGCTAACAAGTGTGGTTCCATTCCTCAATTCTATGACAACAATCAATAGTAGAATTGGGGAATAGAACCAACGATTAAGACGGACATTGACAAAGTTAACCGAAGCAAATGATCGCCACAAAGCACTGCGAACGTGCGTGGGATGTTACATCGTATCGTGTTTCCCGCCGAATGCTATTCCAGACAGCGTGTCTATAACTCTTTCGGCGGGAATCAGCACACAATGCGTCATCGCCACATACGATTGGCAGTAATAAATCGTTTAATCTGTTGAAACGAAGCGGTACTCAAAACCGAAACGGTGCCTTTTAGTACCGGTTCTCAACGAAACGTGTAAATACCGGTTCTTTTCGAAATGAATCTCGGTTCCTATCGGTACCCGAGTACCGGTATGCAACCCTACCTCTGCTACCTTTAAAAATAACTAGTAGATAAACACCTTATTTCAAAGGTATTTGGTGGAGTGATGAAAGTTGAAATTAAATCAGCATTTCCCCTAAAAAATATTATCCAAAATCTTGTTAAAGTTATCTCCAGTATTGAGAGGTTTTCTTTGTGAACTTCATTTTCACATAAATGTGGCATGTTTATGTGTGTTGTTACCTTGAATGTTTCCAGTTTCTGCTCTGAGTTCTTGGCTTGTTCCATTCTCTGTGAGAGGGGCTGTGCCTTCAGGCCTGGCAGCAGAGGAGCTGGAATAGTAGAAGAGAGGAGAATCAGGCTGCTGTGTTAATTACCCTTATGCTGCTGGTGGCTAATTTGGCCAAATTACAAAAAGATGCAAAAACCCCGAAAAAATTACTGAAACCCTGGCAAATGGGTACTCATCTGAGAGTACTCGGCGAGAGCTTTCAAATGAATACCAAGACGACAGGGTTTCAATGTTTTTTCAAGAAAATTGCATTCTTGTGCTTTGGACGAAAGTAGTCTCAGCATTGGAAGGGTTTTAACAATGGCAAGGTAACAAGTTCATGCATGACCAGCTAACGATCAGGCAACATTCAGACATTAACATTTTGGAAACAATCACAGATTTTGGCATATTTTCAATTTCGTGATTTGTCTGAACATTTCATTAAATATCCTAAATTATTGAATTTGTGAGAATTGCAGATATATCTTCCGTTTTTTACCTCTTTTGTTTTTGAGGGAGGAAAGGGACGATAATGCTTTCAGTCAGGTATTCTCTTGGCAAAACATCCATGCCTCCTTTGGACCCTCACCCACTCTCACAAGAGGGTAATTATTCACTTCCTCCGTGTTTCTATGTGAAACAGGTAATTATGGAAAAAAACCACCTGAACGGTCGACCACGCTGCCAAAAAACAGGTTAACTTAATGCTATACTGTAAGGAAAAGGGTCAGCCTTCTGATTTAAGGTTGTTAGGTAAATCTGATTATGGGATGAAGTAGGTTCGAAAAAAATTAGAGAAGGGCTGAATAATTTTTTTGTAAGCTGGGCAACTATAGAATTTTTCTCCTGATGGCTGGGTATCTGCAGTTGACTAGGTCATTTCACATGCTATTGAAGAGTTCAGCAAGCGTTATAGTACATATAATAAGCTAGACAGACTCAGTCCTAACTAATTAAAATGCACACAAAGCCAAGAGTGACATCATCATAACTAAAAGATTCATTCTCAAAGAACATGGCTATAAGGGAATTCTCCAGAAATCAGAGGACATGCAATTTCACAAAGCTGTCCATATCCAGTGTACTATATAAGGTTTCACTTACGTTTTGGAATTTTCTATGTATTATTTTTCAATGCAAAGACCAGAGATAAAAAAGCGATGAAATATGCTTATCAATGTGGTTTCAAACATACCATACATAAAGTTTTGGGCATGTGCTATTTGCACTCATTGGACTACATTAATTAACAGCTAGGAGTCCCAAGACAGCCTAGTAAAACTGCATGGGTCCCGTGTAGGGGTGGATATACCTCTAAGAGCAAAACGGTACATGCAGTACATTAATAACATAGGAGTATGCATGTATGGTTAAGAAGGGGGAAAATGGTTTTAATGAGTGATCCAAAGAGTAGATAGTATTCAACATTTTAAGACCTTCCCCCTTTTTGGTGGGGGGGGGGGGGGGGGCAGTTTAAATAATAATTAAGAAGCATGGTAATATCTGATAGGGATAAACTACTCTCAAATAGTATTACTTAACATGAGGGAGACATTGAACTCCTATGTCATACAAGACACTTTTTAAGCTGTAGACAAGAGACAAATACTTGTGTTGAGTGGATCCAACATAACCATTAGTTTGCTGGGTCAAAGTACAAAGGTCGGAGGTCAACCACAAAAGGGAGTCAGCTGATTAAATATGTCATACAAACTTGTAGTAAATCATCAAGTTGAGAAGGTGTTCACCTGTGACCTATTGCTGACGTCAATTAAAAACACTGGTCTTATGATCAAACCTGTTCTTGACACCGCAAGAACTTGCTTTATTTGAGCATGGTTTGACAACCACCAAAATTATTAACCCATTTACACTCAGAGCGGCCAAAAGAGGCCTGATGATTTTGAAAATATTTTACATACAAAGTTATTTTCTTGAAAACATTTGAAGGAGAAATATTGATAAGAAGTCAAATAACAACCCCCCTTCAAATATTTTGTAAACTTACACATTATTCACAAGTTAATTTCAAAAGTATCAGAGTAGCAGACGACGCTTTCCAGAGGAACTCTAAGTGTGAATGGGTTAATTACCTGAGACTTCCCAGGAAATCCTGGGATTTTTCTGAGATATTTGGTATTCCCAGCTTTATTTTGTAGGAGTTCACAGCTTTTTTCATATAATTGGGTAGTAAATTTCACTGATGTGATGCAAACTAAATATTTTAATCTATTAGATTAAAGTCTGCAGTCAGCAGGACTAGGGTTTTGCACCCACACTCACAGAAACCCTCATAACTAGTTTCTCTTGCCTACCAATTTAACTTCATAGCATGGTTAACTTGGCCAGCATAATTTTAACCCTTATGCTGCTGGTGGCTAATTTGGCCAGTACAAAATGATGCAAAAAACCTGAAAATGATTGAAACCCTGACACATGGGTACTCATCTGAGAGTTCTCAGCAAGAACTATCCAATGAATACCAATATGGAAGGAATTAGATGGTTTTAAAAGATCTTTGCATCCTTGTGCTTCGGACGAAAGTATCTTTAGCATTGGAAAGGTTATGTCCTAGGCGATTTGGACTATTGTGCAATATAGGATATGTCTTATAGCCCTACATGATGGATTGGGAAACAGTTGTCTGTATAGTCAAGGGAGTCTCATCAGATAGAAAAACTGCATGCAGACTGTCCAGTTCTATATGAAGCCACTTAAACCCCTTAACCCTTCCAATGCTAAGGCTACAGTAATCCAAAGCACAATGATGCAAAGATTTTTGAAAACGATCTAAACCCTTTTATTTTGGTATTCATTGGAAAGCTCTCACCGAGTACTTTCAGATGAGTACCCATTTGCCAGGGTTTCAGTCATTTTTCAGTGATTCTTGTATCATTTTATATTGGCCAAATTAGCCACTAGCAGCTTAAGGGTTAATGGTATTTACCAAACACCTCTGAATAGCTGCTTTGTGCATGGTAACACAAACTTATCTCTTTGCTGTACTTCTCTGTGGATATGGCCAACTTTGGGACATGTTTTTGGGTACAGTTAAACATAACAGGGATTAAGTCCTATCTGTGGGTAAACATTAGCTCTATCCATAGTCTACACTAGAACGATACCCAAGATAACTATCCACTGAAGTTATTTACTCTTCTAAACAATGACACTATCAATGTTAACCCATTCACACTCAGAGATCCACTAGAAATTATCGTCTGCTACTCTGATACTTTTCAAAATAACTTGGGAATAAAGCAAAAGTTCACAAAATATTTGAAGGAGAGTTGTTGGTTGACTTCTCTTTTACATTTCTCCTTCAATTATTTTGCAAAAAATGCTTTTGTTAGAAAAATATTTCTAAAATTGTCAGGCCTGTTTTGGCCGCTCTGAGTGTTAATGGGTTAACACTTGGCCACAGGGTTTGATACAGAAATGGGACCCATCCATGCTCAAAGTGACTAAAAAACCTATTTTGGTTATATATTTTCAAGAAAAGCAATTTTGTATGTGACGAAGACCTAGCTGTTTAACAAAATCCAACCAACAATTCTCCTTCAAATAAGTTATGCTTGTTGTGACTGAAAAAGATCTATTTTCTATGATATTACTATAAGTTAGATGTTCTATCTAATATCACATAAAATCCAACCTCTGCAGTAAGAACAATGCACTAGAACATTCATTCAATGAAAAGATTCTTAAGGCATTTCCTAGATTCTCGGCAAATCTTCCAACTACATGTATGAGTAAAACCTTTCATGCCAGGAGGACCTAAAATGTCTAGACCATGTTGGTGCTATCTTAATTAGCAACCAGATCATTTTTTAGAAATATTGGAAGGAGAAATGTTGATGGTACCATATCCCACAGCTTTCTGAAAATAGTTTGTAAATTAATGCCTAACTCCAAAGTTATTTCTGAACCTTAATTATCAAAGTTCTGTACGACATGTTAACCCTTATGTTGCTGGTGGCTAATTTGGCCATTACAAAATGGTGCAAAAATCTGCAAAATGACTGAAACCCTGGCAAATGGGTACTCATCTGAGAGTACTCAGCGAGAGCATTCCAATGAATACCAAAATGACAGGGTTTAGATGGTTTTCAAAGATTTTTGCATTTTTCTGCCATGGATGAAAGTAGCCTCAGCATTGAAAGGGTTAAGGAGATTTCCAGGCATGAGTGGATATTTGTAAAATAGTCAACCAGTGTTGAAGTGTAGACGTGCAGTGACAGGGTGTTAAGTACAGTGTGAACCTCTCTGCAGTAACAACCGATATAAGAGGGGCATGCATGAAGTCACAATGACAAAAAATGTTTCTGGTTGTAAACTAGAAAGATAACTATGTAGAGATTATCTATTACATATATTTCGAAATTGCAAGTATCTCGTTATTTTGGAAAGCGATTACTAACCCAAGTCATTTTCAAAAAAATTGATATTGAAGTTGATAATTGAAATCTTATAAAATAAAGAAAATTTGTGCACAGATGTCTTCTCATTATTCAAAGAGTAGAGTGGAGTAAGATGGAACAAAGGTTTTGCTATGGATGGTTATATTTGATGATTTATCAATATGGTAAAGAGAGGTGTTAACTTGAAGGGTTCTACTGGTGAACTTTAAACTCAAGACAAGACCATGCAGACTAGTAGAATATATTTTTAAAGAGAGCTAGCTGTGCTGCACAAAGAATCAATATAAACCATGATTGAACAATACACCATTTCAAATTTCTTTGTTCTAAGTAACCATTTTGCAGAAAGATATGCCATGTACTTGGTTTAAAAGGCAATGTCGAAATGTAATTGTAAAACAAGTATAACCAAATCTTTAACCCTTCCAATGCTGAGACTACTTTCATCCAAAGCACAAGAATGCAAGATTCTTGAAAAACATTGAAACCCTGTCGTCTTGGTATTCATTTGAAAGCTCTCGCCGAGTACTCTCAGATGAGTACTCATTTGCTAGGGTTTCAGTAATTTTTCGGGTTTTTTGCATCTTTTTGTATTGGCCAAATTAGCCACCAGCAGCATAAGGGTTAACCCACTGATGCCTGTGGTGGCTAAAATAGGCCTGGTTATTTTGGTGAAATCTTTCTGACAAAAGAAGCTATTGGAAAAACATTGAAGGAGAATTGTCCTTTAGAACTCAACCCACACTTCTCTCGTCAAACGTTTTGTTGATATGTGCTCTACTCAAGTTACCATGACAAGCATCATAGATGCAGAAGGCAGTTGTCAGACAGAACCCTGAGCATGAATGGGTTAACCCTTATGCTGCTGGTGGCTGATTTGGCCTATACAAAATGATGCAAAAAAACTGAAAAATATCTGAAACCCTGGCAAACGGGTACTCATCTGAGAGTACTCAGCGAGAGCTTTCCAATGAATACCAATATGACAGGGTTTCAATGGTTTTCAGAAATCTTTGCGTCCTTGTGCTTTGGATGAAAGTAGCCTTAGCATTGGAAGGGTTAAGTAGGACTTGCTTTTGTCCAATCATAGTAGGAATTAATATTTGTTGGCACAGAGCTTGTTTTTTTCTTTGAAAAAGGTTCTCTAAATGACAGCAATAGCAGTACGACAACAAAGACTCTAGGAGGAGATCAGTTAACAACAATGAGACACTTACACAATCAAATGAAACTTACCAGAAATATTTAGATGAGAGGCAACAAATGAAAAGAATTTGTAAGATAAATGCACATCACAAGTATAAAATCATTCATGGTAATGAAGGCAATTAATATTTTTTCAACTGCACATCTATAATTCATTTCAACTACAATCAACAGATAAAGTTAATCAACTAGTCAAAGGATAAACCCCCTGAAATGGATAATCCATTCTTACAGCGACAAGATAGTCTGAACAATTGGAGAATATCCAATAAGGTGAAATTTTTGAAGCTGACTGTGCTGAATTTAAAAAGTTTAGATCCCTGGGAGGCAGGCAGTATTGTTAAAAATATCATTAAGGTAATATCACTTCTAAAGAAATATCAATATTGTATCCTATCAAGAAAATTTCAAAGGTGTCAATCCCTAATCATGTGAACATTCAAGACATGGGTGTAGGTTTTTCCAATGTTGAAGACTCAACAGTGCTGCCCTCTATTACACCACCCTCTCACCCTTCCTGTATCTCAGCTAATCTAAATAGTTTACACTCTTTCAAACCATCTGGCAGCTGTAAGGCCAAATGCGTTAACCCATTTACAACTGGAGTGCACACAAACGTTCTGACAACTTCAAACATAAACTCACCAGATAGAATAATAGTTGAAAAATATGTGTCTTGTTATCAATATATTTCCATGTGTTCAGGCCATGTGTATGGCCCAGGTATGAAGGGGTACGTTAAAGGGTACGGATATCAAATCAGAGTAGAGCATTCTAGTCTTATAACAAGGGAGATAATCCAATTAAAATCTACACAACAATCCCTGTCCTTTCAGCGAAAATTCTGTAATGAAAATTTGTATCTTCATCTCTAGAAATTGAGAGATACTTCAAGTGGTACCCTTGTAAATCATCAATTAAAATCAATGCAATTGATCTAGATTTAGTGATGCTGTTTTTTTCTGCATCAATGTGCCTGACATCTTACCTTGCCCATTATCCATTTCCTCATCTGCCTCGTCAATTATAGCCGGCTGGGTTCCCCCTTCCTCGTCCTCCACGCCTGCGATAACCACCACTCCCACTGACGCAGCAGTGCTGCCATCTATATCCTTCACCTTGTGGCCACCCTCTAGCTCAGCCATGCTCGCCGCGGTCGTAGCCCCACTATTGTTGGACTGATTAGAGTTGCTGCGCGGTCCGTTCTGAGATGAACCCGGCGCTGTTGTGGAATCTGCTACGCCGCCTTGTGTATAATTCCCTCCCGGAAGTGTGACAGGGATTTTATCTGTAAAATTGAATATTGAATGGCATAAATTGAAGTGTGTGTCGGTGAGTGTATGAGTCAGAGGAGAGGAGAGATATGAGTAACGGTGGCCGCGGCTGCCGGCCTATTGTATTGATTTCCAGCAGGGACTTGATGCCGCCGCAGGTTTTACTTCCAAAGGTCTGACAAGGGTCAACACAATACACGATATTGATAGTCCAATTTGGTCACACTGCACACACACACACACACACACACACACACACACACACACACACACACACTCTCTCTCTCTCTCTCTCACACACACACAGACATACAGACATACAGAGATAGGGAGGGAAAACATGATGAAGGGATGACATATACCGGTTGGACAAATAGAGATTTCGGCTTATCACTGGACTATCTGAAATCTTATCATGTTTTATTTGTCCTTGGACCATGAGTTTCTCTCCCCGACTTATCTTCTACTTCAAGGCAAAGAAGCCATATCCTGAAAAAAGCTTCTTAGAAATGTATTTCTTTTTCTAATATATGCAGGTATTAGAAGAGATTGAGGATAACAGGTAGTCTCTGTCAGTCTGTCAGTTCAATTACTGCATCACTTGATTAAATTGATTGATTACATTGATTGACATTACTGGTTATGACGTCAGGAAAGCTGCAATTTTAACCCATTCATGGTTCAGGATGGGTTTAATTTGAAAAGTGCCATCTGGATAATTATGTTTATGGGCATAAACTTTGGAATAGATCATGAATAAAGGAGGTGTTTCAAGAAGAGTTGTATGGTGGCTGAATTATGATCAACATTCCACCTTCAAATATGTTCCTAAAGATGCTTTTGTCAGAAATATATCACTAACATGTCAGGCCTTATGTCGGTGCTCCAAGCATGAATAGCAGGGCACGACGTTAACTTTTGCAGCGACTTGCCCCGTAGGGCAAGTGAGATTCAATTTTCATTTGCCCTGCTCCAACTTTCACTTGCCCTTGAAATATTGTATGTAATCATTTTATGATATTTCATTTAAAACCAATAGAACATGGTTCTGGCATGTGAAAGCATATTTTCTAGGACAAGCTTGGATGGCAGACCACGAAACTTTCACACATTCTCAAAAGTAAACCTGAAATAGACAAAATGTACTTTCCCAGAAGGGCAAGCAAGATGCAGTTTTCAATTGCCCCACAGCTATAACTTACAGATTCTACTTGCCCGGGGCAATGGGGCAAGCACCAATGTCGAGCCCTGAATAGGTTAACATTGAAGTTCCAATCTGCCACACCTCATAAAAAAATCACAACTAGTTACACTAGATAAGTATGCCCTAAACATTCTGCTTAAAACTTCCAGTGAAATAAAATGGAGTTTATTCTTATTAAACCCCTTTGATTTGTCATCTTCCAGATCGTTATAAATAGTAGGGTTTAACATTCAACTATAAGTGAACAGCCCTTAATAAGGGTCTTAGCCAGGATTTCAAAAATGACTGTCCAAAACAGCAATTTCAAAAATTTTGCCCGTCTAGATTTAGCTACTTATTTACTTCAGATCCTTGTACCAGCTACATTTAATAGCTTAGTTTGTCAAAAATGGCAAAATACACTTCAGCTATGTCCTAGAAGATAGGTTTGTTAGGAAAATATTTGGTTATTACACCCAGAAAGTCAAAATTGAAAAATCATTATAGAAAATTTTGCCTGTCCAAACAGGAGGTTTTAAGGAAACTACCTGTCCAAAAGACAGGTTGGACGGGTCCCGGCTAAGTCCCTGGCCCTTATGAATAACAGTTGTCATTTCAGTGAAATAAGAATGAATCTATTTGCATGAAAAGATGTTTGTCTAAAGCTATCTGATGATGTGCAAGGCTTTAATTTACACATGATAAGGGGTGATATCCAACCATAAGATAACAATCCTTCTATGAATAGCACATTCATTATTTCCAGTGCATAAGAGTCAGACTATATGCCCAACCACTCTCCTTTGTACCTTATAACTCCCTTCATGTAAGGGGATCTCACTTGTAAGATTATATGTGTATGCTTCATATATAGCTCAGTAAGCATGCCCAGGTAAGACCTATCTAGTTCACTGGCTTACAGATACCGCCAATGACCATAAGTGAGAAAAAAAATATATGGTTATATATATATATATATATATATATATATATATATATATATATATATATATATATATATATATATATATATATATATATATATATATATTTACTTATTTTATTTTGATACACACTTTGCGAGAAGGCAAAACAACCTGTAGAACAATAAAAACAAATTGGTCTGGCCTCATGGAACTATAAAACAGTTCTATAGAATGATCTAACGGTATCATTGTCTCCTTTTTTTGTCCTCATGACGTTATTGGGTGATCTTAGGTACACATGTTGGCTCTGGTGACATACACGGTGATCTGGTCATAAGTACTAAGCACTGGTTCCTGTGACACATGTAGTGATCTCAGATAATACTAACACTACTCGTACTACTACTACTACTACTACTACTACTACTACTACTACTTCTAGTACTACTACTACTACTACTACTACTACTACTACTACTACTACTACTACTATTTCTAGTACTACTACTAACACTACTGCTGCTGCTGCTGCTGCTGCTGCTGCTGCTGCTGCTGCTACTACTACTACTACTACTACTACTACTACTACTACTACTACAATACTAATACTACTACTACTACTACTACTACTTCTACTACTACTACTACTTCTTAACTACTACTACTACTACTACTACTACTACTACTACTACTTATACTACTGCTGCTGCTACTACAACTACTACTACTACTACTACTACTACTACTACTACTACTACTACTACTACTACTACTACTACTACAATAATAATACTAATACTACTACTACCACTACTACTACTACTACTACTAATAATAATAATAATAATAATAATAATAATAATAATAATAATAATAATAATAATAATAACAATAAAAATAATGATAATAATAATAATAATAATAATAAAAGAAATAATTATTATTCATGACAGGAACACAGTAAAATACAGGATTTGATTTTCACTGTGACCCTAAGGTTTTAAGGTTGTATACCTCTCACACACGAAGGGTTAAAAAATTATCCTTCAAGCTATGATATGGTCTCTTAAATGATGAGAGGATAAATGCTAAGCATGTTGATTCTTTTTGTGATAATTGGAAATCTTGACATATTTGTGCTAAGCATGTAAGTGTCCTGTGTGATATGTGGAGAACAAGCATTTTCCCGGCAGCAAGGACGGTGATGATGTCATTTAAGGGCTGCACACCGTTTAGAATTAACGATTTGATATGATACTGATAACTTTGAAACGATACGGTTTCTTAACGGTTTTTTAACGATACCGCATGGGACGAACTTCTGAAAAATAGCCAAACTTTCGTATTCAAAACCTGTTTTTTTTTTCCATGAAATATGATTTCAAATTCTTTAAATAAAACAGAATCGTATATTTGATTATTATGAGTTTTATTTTGCCATAGAATATTAAATTTGAACGAATTATCCATTAAGAATTAAATACGAAAGTATTTATGCCAATGCCGAGCCGTTGTTTCATTGAATCACGGCTTAGGAAGTGCTCGGAGCGATGTCAACAGTAAGGTAAGTCAGTTTCCTCATAGCTGCTTTATCGGTTTTTCAAACCGGTTTATTTTGGGACGGTTATCATTATCATTAAGCAGCCTAATGATCGGTTACGGTCTGCAACCGGTTTCCGGTGTGCAGCCCTAGATGTCATGCACGTCCTCTGCCGATACAGGTAGACTTGCTACAAGTCTGTGATAGCTGGCTCTTTCACTGATCTGACTTGAGTTGATTTCACTCCAGTATTAGTTCTGAATAAATCCTCAAGGGGGACACACTTGAGCTCTTTTCTGTATCAAGCCCCAACTCATGAAAACAGTGCTTCCATCTATAGTTTGAGAGAGACATCAAACCTTCTACCATCTATAGTTTAATTGAGAGAGACATCAAACCTACTTAGTATGTATAGCATAATAGTGGTGGGGGCATTATACCTAACCTAACACAGCCTGAGAACCAGGCTACCGATACAGGCAGCTCTGCAGTCACCCTACCTCACCCCACAGCACGCTATCTACACCCCCTTCAGGTCAGGCAATACGCAACATACTGAGCCAACACACACACTGCAATCAAAACCTACTGAGCACATGCAGCACTCAATGCCTACATCACATATGCATCATGAAGGAATTTTTGCCTAACGCGACTTATCCCCCAAAAGATTTGGTTGATGACATATTCCATTAGAGATGTTCCTGGGGTTAACACATGAGATGAATACAAGATATGGATGTGCGAGGTTAATGCTTTTTCAGGTCAACATGCTGCTTTCTATGAATTTGACATAGAAAGTATGGATAGTGACATATTCCATGAGGGATATAGTCCTAGGGTGTACATAGGGGGTTGTTACAAGATATGGATGTGCAATTTAATTCTTTCTCAGGTCAAAGTGCTACTTTCTATGTTTTTGGCACAGAAAGTATAGATAAACCTAACACTTATTCCTGGGTCCACTAGATAATGCACAAGGGGTTATTAAAAGACAACAATGTGATAAGTTAAATTGCTTAATATCTAAGATCAAAATTCTACTTTCTATGATTTTGGCATAGAAAGTATGGATAATGATTACTGTGAGACAAACACGTGCAAATTTAATGTTTTGCCAGTCTAAATACCAATTTTCATGATTTTGGTCAAATTAAAAACTCCACTTATTGCAATCGACACACCAACTCTAATTACAATTCTTAGATTAATCCCCCTCCATATAGGAGGAAAAATGATCTTTTCTTCTCTGTATAAGCCCCTCACCCCTCCATCTAGCGATGGCATTCTGGGACTACAGTGTGCATTTAGTATAAATATACAGAAAACGCATGTTTTTTGCAATTTTTGAAGGAAAATGCCCCAAAAAAGTGTCAAGGAAACATTTCCCGTTTCGGCAACATGGTTTTTTGAAATCAGCACCCCAAAATTAGGTTAGAAAGACATGTTGCCGACTTTTAACACAAAATGTAAGCTAGCGTCACATTTTCAGATATTGCTTCCTGATAGGGGAACACTGGGGTAAAACAATGGCCTACTCCCATCACATGCTTAACCCTTTCAATGCTGTGGCTACTTTCTTTCAAAGCACAAGAACACAAAAATCTTTAAAAACCATCTAAACCCTGTCATGTTGGTACTCATTTGATAGCTCTCATTGAGAACTCTCATATGAGTACCCATATTCCAGGGTTTCAGTGATTTCTCAGGATTTTGGGGTTATTTTGTATAGGCCAATTTAGCCACCAGCACCATAAGGGTTAAGCAGAAGACATCTGATGGCCGGAAATTGGCAAGACTATGTTTCTCCAAGCAAAAAATGCTTGTTAAAAATAGAACATGACCCGCAAATGGAAAATAAAGATCACCCTCTAGAACTTCCCGCTGCACTAAGACTTATTGTCTCACCTCTTTGCCATGTCAGTGGGGTTTTTTTGTCAGAAAGTATCTCAACCCTTTTATCTTTACAAAAACTTGGGATTTATAAGTAATTTCAGAGAATATTTAAAGAAGAGTTGTTGGTAATGCTTCAATTAACATTAAATTTTCTTCTTCAAATACTCCTCTAGGTATGCTTTTGCCCAGGGGCTTAACAGCCTATGCGTCCAGCGTGTCATTTGGACACCCAGAACATTGTTTCTTGACAGTTTAGACACACAAAAATTTTTGTCAGAATTTGCTGATGATGACTTTTCTTTATAGAAGATAGAAGATGTAGAAGCTGTAGTGTCACTTATAAGACACACAAAGCTGTTACTAGCCTAAAAAAGCGAAATCTGTAAATATATACGGTTTATTTTATTAGTAGTATGTACTTTGCACCACACTTTGGACACACAAAAGTCTATAAAACCTCTATTTGGACACCAATATTGGCTAAGACCATGCTTTTGCCTGTAAGTTTTTACCAAATTAGTCAGACTGTTTTGGTCGCCCTGAGTATGAATAGGTTCATGATAATCTTGTTGGATAGATGCCAATTGAGTGCAGAGATTTCGGCCAGTTGCCTACCATAAGCAAACTTGATTTGGAAGCATTGTCTTAGCCAGTATTTAGAAACTGGGTGCCTAAAATTGGGCGTCCAATTTTTTAAGGGGGATTAAAAAATACTGAAATTTCAACTATAAACATGTATAAATTCATCAAAATAAGGCATGATATCATTAAACAATGTCATCGGAATTATAAGGAGATGAAAAAATTAAATTTTAAGCATGGGATTGAGATTTTTAGAAATTTCACACTAAAGAAAATGGGTGTCCTAAGGAGTTCTTATTTAGGGTATGGGTGTCCAAAAAGGCACCCAGACGCTCTGTTGGCCAAGGCCATGTTTGGAAGTCTTCCTTGAGTTTTTGTTGACCTATTCGTGCCTGGAGTTTTACTTGACCAGCGACGTCTGCACCTATGACCCTTTAAGAAAATATCATAGGAATGAAGCATAAATTCACAAACTATTTGAAGGAGAGTTGTAGATCGAGTTCTGATGAACAATTCTCCTTCAAATATTTTCTAATTGTTGCATTTTTTATAGAGATATCACCAAAATTGTCAGTTTCTTTTGGCTACTACAGGCATGAATTGGTGAAAATAAGGAAGTTACAAACAAAACAAGATAACAATAGTAGTCATGCATTTGTTGGATACAATGGCCATGAACAATATGGTAAATGCTATTGATCAAAAAAGCATGAACAGAGTTAATGTTTTCTAATAAAATCTAACCATTTGAATTTATCAAGAACAAATGAAAAATTTCTTCAAGTTGCACACTGGAAGAACCTGACATGATGAAACTGTTTGATGTGATACTTCAATGTGGTTATAACAGCACCCCATGGGTATCTAGTACCGCATGCACCCCATGCAACCCTGATTTATTCCTGTTGTGCTTTAGTCACAGTTGTTTCCAAGTACTGATACCCTCCTAGCCCTTACCAAATAAAGCTTGGAATACCAAGAAAATCGAGGAATTTTTGAAAGAAAATGTCAGAATTTCCAAGTAAGTCTCCCAGGCTAGATTTGGTATTATATGAGGTAGTGGTGGCTCGTAGGTCACACACTGTGCAGCGGAGCTAAGGCTTAGTTCTACTTGCCAAGTCCCCTTGTAGCGGCGGATTCCACGGTTGTAGTAAATGAGGGTGAATGAGAGCTCAGCTGTGGCTTACTAAGCCCACTGAGCACAGGGTGGCGGCAAGCGCAGCAGCAGCAGTAGGAGTCAGGTAGAAAAACAGGCCACTGCCACCAATACAAATTGCCACAGTTGCCAGCGAAGGCCAGCGAGGACAATTGATGGCGTAGGTGCAGAGGTGGGACATGGTCATATGGCATACTGTCTTTTCATTCTTATCAAGCACTTAGCCTAAACCCAAGGCTGATTTATCAACCTGCTGCATTCATATAAATTCTTCTTCGCAATCTACAAGGATACACACTCCTTCCACGGCCCAGATTCTCCATTGGTAACTAGGCAAAGTAATCAATTTGATTCGAATACCTTTCAGGGTTTTGAAAAAAATATACTTGGGGCATTTGGGCCCCCATCTGGAAATTGATGTTTTCTGCAAAAACATCCTTCTGGAAATTTGGTTCAGTAATCTGTTTATTGTAATTGCATTCATAGACATGTGATTTTGTGTTAAAAGAAATAAAAAAAATCAAGCCTATGTGTCAATAGATTTTGAAATTTCATTTGCGTAACTTTCTTAATCATATTTAAGGCTAAACATTAACTAGCCAGTTCAGCTGTTAATGGTGGAGGATACAAGCACTCCTCAAGTAAACCAATCACATATCAGGGTAGCCCCCCAATTAAAGTTATCGAAACTGTTCTAGCTAGGACATGCCCTTAGAACGGATTGGCTAGTATTGTCACTTTACAATTGACACACTCAATAATGTGGTGAATAAAGCACATTCAAAGCTATCTAAAATAATAAACAGATATTTGTTGACATCCGTTGTCTTTATCATTTGCATTCAGGTCATGTCCTACCTATTCTTAGGTATTAACCCATTAATGCTCAGAGCGGCCAAAACCAGCCTGACAATTTTGATGAAATCTTTCAGTCTAAAGCCTAATGGGCAAAATATTTGAAGGAGAAATGCTGATCAGAACATAACCAACAACTCTTCTTCAAATATTTTGTAAAACTATTCTCGATTTCAAAGTTATTGTCAAAAGTAGCATAGATCCAGACGAAAATTTCTAAAGGAACACTTACGTATTAATGGGTTATGGTATGTGAGACTGGGCTCAGGATATATCCCCATCTAATTCACACATAAAGGCCTATTGTAAACATTAGCCTTTTTATGGGTACTTCCATCCACTTGCTCAAAATTGCACTCACTGCTTTGTGTTTATATGCAATTTATGAATTTAACTATCTGCAATTATATGCAATTATCAGGGAATGCCCTTCACTAATCTTTTTCACACCCTGACACGTCAGCTGGACAATTATTTCTATAGATTCTGCCATGCTCAGCTTGTGTAATGCTACAGAAGTATGATGACCAATGCCATAATCAAATGTGGCTAAAATGACATAAACTGATCAATCCAACATATGATATGCAATTATTAGGGAATAGCTCTTTTTCTGAAATTGATGTAATAACAATATGCAATCGAACTGACATCCATGTGGCCGTAATGTTTCATAAATTGCTATCTTTATATCCAGTGATATCCCTGCAAACCGGAACTACTACTCCAAGCTTATCTAACGAAAGCCAACGTGACAGTTGCGCATACAGCAATGTCTTAACCCTTCCAATGCTGAGACTACTTTCATCCAATGAACAAGAATACAAATATTTTTGAAAATCATCTAAACCCTATCATCTTGGCATTCATTGGAAAGCTCTCATCAAGTACTTTCAGATGAGTACCCATTTGCCAGGGTTTTGGTCATTTTTCAGCTTTTTTCACATTATTTTGTATTGATCAAATTAGCCACCAGCAGCATAAGGGTTAACTTCTTCAGCATTGGCCACTTTATGCAATTTGGCATTATCTCTTTCTAATGATGATGACTAATCGGTCTTGATCCCGTAGTTGCGGCTGGCGTTTGAGCCGGAGCCTTGGAAAGGTTGCGTAAGAAGCTGTGAGTGGCCTATGAACAGGTTTGGGGGATTACACAGGCCACATAACCTAATATCCGGGAGCAGCTCGCTAAGCAGCCCTTTGGTGGACATCCAAGTGGCCAGGCTTCAAATCAGCAATCAAACTAGGCACTCTGCCTAATTGTACACAATGCCAAGACTACTGTCAGCATGCAGTTGCCCTACTATCTACAATCAGGTACATCAGCTAACTCAATAGTACCAGAGAAATAAATCCCCTTGATCCGCAACCCCATAGGTAGTGCATGCTAGCCTCTACGGCATCTGCGCCTCGGGTTACGCGCTGTAGCCTGGGGTTGTATTGGTCACGTGATCTGTGCAGTAAGCATGAACTGGCTGGCTGGGGGATGTTATCCTATCTAGGTCAGATAGTGAGAGGCAGCGAAATTTGATGATTCATGACCAGTGCCCACTCCCTGTCTACTACTCTCAGATAGTACAAACACACTCACACTCAGGGGCAGATACAGGACTTGAGAGAAGGATAGAGACAGGCAGAGGAGGGTTTCGGGTTTCATTGGAAATTCATTACTACCAAGCAGTCAATTAGAGTTATAAGTCACTGATATTACAGATATGCAAGCAAATACTCACACTTAGGGACAGGTATATTTGATGGTAGAGCAGGTGAGAGGGGGTGGAGGTATCAAGCAAACTCAGCAGTAAACATACTCATGGAAGGGGGCGGGGCAGTTACGGGATTTCAAAGCTAGGCAGGTGCAAATTGGGGAGGTGGGGGCAATCACTGCAATCAGAAGTATCTAAATGCACATAGAAGGTATCACTGAGCCAATGATATACCACTCTTTTTTAATTCTAATTTCGTGATTGACTATGTTGATCAAACATCATCTTGGAAAATTAAAAAATTCACTCACCAATGCAATAAGTGATTTTTTTACAAAAATATGATCATTTATCAAATTTCAAGTTCTTTAAACACCTGAGACAAAAAAGAGCATGAAAATTATAGCCCATGAAAAATAGATATATTTTAGCATGTTTAAGATAAGTTAGGAACTTTGTCTAAAATATAATTCATATCATATAGCAGCAACTATATACCTTCTAAACAATCAAAACGATTATGTCAAGTTGTTTAAATCTTTTGGTTAAAAATATCCTGAAGTTAGAAATAAAGGAATGTAAAACTGTAACAAGGTATCGAAATAAAGAGTTGGCAATCTTTAGCAAGATTGGTAGGTGAACCCAAAAACCTTTTTTTTAATGTAGTTGATGCTTCAAACTGTCCTACCTGAAGCTGTTCGCTGATCTCCCTGTATACCCGCACCTGGGGACCTGCTGTTTGTGGACAGATTTACGGGGCTGGACGGCCGACCACCGGCGCCCTCTGGTACTGTTGATGAACTGCTGGTGAGCTGTGTTTTCGACCGGGATAATCCCCTTGATGACGTCGCTGTTGTGGTTGTGGCACCTGCGGCAGGGGACGCTAGAACCTTAGTGCTGCCGTGCAGGCCTTCCACGGTATCATCTGAAACAACAAAATATTATAACCAATCCAGACCTGAAAATCACCACACCAAATTAGCCCTTATGCTGCTGGTGGCTAATTTGGCAAATACAAAATGATGTAAAAATCCTGAAAATGATTGAAACCCTGGTAAATGGGTACTCATCTGAGAGTACTCAGCGAGTGCTATCCAATGAATACCAACATGACAGGGTTTAGATGGTTTTCAAAAATCTGTGCGTCATTGTTCTTAGGACGAAAGTAGCCTCAGCATTGCAAGGGTTAATACTGTCATTTGGACCTCTGGTACTTATGAAAAGAAAACTCTAATGAAAAATTCTTCTTCAAATATTTTTGGTTTTAAAGGTTTTACCAAAATAGTGAGGAAGATGTTTGGTGGTATGGGCAAGGAGAGACTAAAATCTGGTAATCCAATAACTACCTGAGTAACAGCTTCTAAAACATGAAAGTAATAAAATGGAAATCAAGGCAAATTACAAGAAAAAAATTGAGTAGATGGTTGAGGGGGATGTTGTTAATTACAGGTCAAGCCTGCACGTGGAGATAGTGATGTATTGTATGCAGAGAAGCTACCTGAATTCCTAGCTACGGGGCCTGAGGCTACTTCTTACGATATGACATCTATCAGTCTGCATCTCACCTGCACAGAGAGAGAGAGTGAGAGAGACAGAGCCAGTGCAGCCCGGTTCTCCATAATTAACTCCATTGTTAGCTCCACCTAGTGATGTCATTGATATGAAATTTTATCGATTCGATTAATTGATATATTTTTCGATTCGATGCGATTCGATTCGATACACCGTAACGTGCTCGTTGGGCACAATTATTTATAGGGTTGTCATTGATATCCCTCTATTTTGGTTGGATACCCTGTGTCTTCGCCATATGCCTGAGTAAAGCATACCATTCCTTCCAATTTCTCTAACAAAAGCCATAGAAAATACTTCGATATTTAGTCAGAGTTTCACTTTGCATTAGTTTAAAAGGAAAATGTCTGGGAAAAGTGTATTTTTTATTAATAATCATACGTTATTATTGGGGTACAGAATATCGATTATTTCAATTCGATACCAAACATTTCGATTCGATTTAATTGACAAAGTGAAAATATTGTTTTATCGATTTGTCGACTATCGATGACATCCCTAGCTCCACCTAACCTTTATGGACTCATTGCCCACACAGAATAAGGATGTCCTTTAGAGGATAGGAGACAATGGCCAGTATTTGAGGAAAATTTATTCAAAGGTATATAAAAAATTTCATTTCAATATTATCTATAATCATTCCTCCTTCTCAAACCATATTAAAGTCAATGGTTCGGGAATTCATATAAAATTAAGGTCCATGCTACATGCTAAAAGGCTTGGGTTGAGTGTCCCTACATCTTTATCATATATATATATATATATATATATATATATATATATATATATATATATATATATATATATATATATATATATATATATATATATATGTACATATATATATAGATACATATATATATATATATATATATATATATATATATATATATATATATATATATATTTATATATATATATATGTATATATATATATATATATATATATATATATATATATATATATATATATATATATATATATATATATTAGAGCTGCACTCACCACTCACGAACTCGAGTGGCTCGAGCCCTGGAGCAAACTCGTCGAGCTCGAGCTGAAATGTTCAAATCGTGAGCTCGTCGATGTTGGGAACACAAACATAACACAGGGCAGATAACACACATTATCAACATACATAACTGCATTTCGCTGTCATGTCTTCTTTACAATCTCCAATGTATACATTCAAGCGGTGTTGAGTGTTAAACTGACCTTTGTACCTCGTCAGCACGTTTTGGAAATTACATAAACATGGCAATGTTAATAAATGTCCGCCAATAAATATTTATTTCTTAATAGCTGGGCTGGAAAATAAATATCTTTTTGGAAAATCAGAACGTCCGTGAGCTCATGAGCTCACGAGTCAAACGGGTGGTGAGCTCATGAGTTGATCTCCCTCCGTGAGTGCAGCTCTAATATATATATATATATATATATATATATATATATATATATATATATATATATATATATATATGTATATGTATATGTATATATATATATATATATATATATATATATATATATATATATATATACATATACATATACATATATATATATATATATATATATATATATATATATATATATATATATATATATATATATATGTGTGTGTGTATTCAAAGGATGGCAATGAAATGAGATCTGATATACATTGCTGAGCTCCATAGAGTGTGTCCCAAAATATCCCTTAATCAGAGATTACAGATATATCACCAAAATAATCAACCCTTTCTCTGGATGCTACAAAAGTGAGGCCTTTCTAGGGTCCTATGGGTCATGAGAACATATGCACTACAGTTGAATAAGAAAGCCAAAAAATCATTTCCTTTTTTGAGTCATTTTTTATCTGTCAGAGCCTAAAAACCCTATCAAAGAAAATGTCATACATCAAGTGACATATGGGAATGTTGCAATTAACTGCATCCATGATTTATCTTGTGAAGGTCAAACACTATCAGCCAAAGTTCTGGTGTTTAACAAGTACAAAATCAGCCTGGTGATTTGGATGATAACTCTTAACCCTTATGCTGCTGGTGGCTAATTAAGCCAATACAAAGAAATGCAAAAATCCTGAAAAATCACCGAAACCCTGGCAAATGGATACTCATCTAAGAGTACTCAACGAGAGCTATCCAATGAGTACCAACATGACAGGGTTCAGATGTTTTTCAAAAATACTTGCGTTCTTGTGCATTGGACGAAAGTAGTCTTAGCATTGGAAGGGTTAAACAATAGCATATTTTGGTAAAATTTTGAGGGAATATGTTCATCAGATCTCTACCTACAATTCTCCTAATATTTTGTGAATAATTATGTTTTAAGTGGCATACATAGCAATATAAACTAAAAATGTAATATGCATTAGAATAAAGATAGATTACAAAAAGTATTTGAGGGTTGTATTGAAAGACCCCTTATTCACTTGCCAGGGTCATTAGGTACATATCCTAGAAAATGCAGTTGTTTACAAAATGAGACTTTGGTACATATATTTTGTAATAAAAAACATCATTGTAAACTGTTATCTTTTGTAAGAATTGATTTAGGCCTAGAAAAATTAATTGTTTGTTTCCTTTAACGGTCTGAAAAAAAATAGGGTAGGACGTAGGTTGGCAAAAACATTTTTTTGCAATATTTTTTTGGTACAAAAATGTGTGTTTTATGCATGTTTTAAGTTGATTGGGAGTTGGGAGGGCTGAAAATACTTTAGGGTAGGGATTTTTTTAATAAAAACTTGTTAGGGTAGGGTTACAGAAAACAAACAACTTTTTCTTTTAGGCTTTAGGATACACTGTTGAAGAGATGGAAATGATAATAATGTAACACATTATCCTTACACAATCACACATTTGAACTATGAATAGAGGTGCAAATTTGTGATGATCAAATTACAATAATCTGGTATTCCAATTCCATATAAATAGTTGCAAACAGGTGACTGGGTGTGCCTTAAATTAGCACATAGTTAGCACCTCTCTCTCGAGCAACATCCTTCTGTCAGGGATGTTTACTTAGCTCAGAATGTGGTAGCCTAGATTTCTAGGCTGTCATATGTATTTTTCTGCTATGTATTTTCTGTTACCAGGCACCAAGTACTCTTGGTGGCCATAGTGGTCAATTTAGTTTACACTTATCTCACCAGGATTCGTTTATAAATCCTATAGAGAACTGAGGATCAGGTGGTGCCATATATCTACTATACCTGGTACTACACCACACTGTTTGGTCAGCACAGGAGGGGATGTCAACTTTTTAGGGACTAGGAACCTAGTCTAAGAATGTGGTGGCCTCCAGTCAGGAGTGCAACATACAGAAATACTTCAAGAAATAAGTTGTATAGAAATATTAAATCAAATATTTTTTCTATTTATGTTTCCTTTATATTTTGATATATTCATTTCCAGGTTAACTGGGCTCGAAGAATTAGCCAATTTGTGCTTGATCAATTTTGCTGGCATAAACTATAATGGTAACTAGGGAAATAAGCATGACCTAATGAACAAATATCTAAAATCAAGCTGTTGTTTTGCACAGCTCTCACCCAAAACTATTTTCCTATCAATTCTTTTAACAGATAGATGTCCCCAAAATGGTCAGATATATTTGGGGCGCTCCAAGGTTGAATTAAACAAGGAAGCGGAATTCTTGGCTATACCAAGTGAAATGTAAAGATGCATTCATCTACATTGCAGAGTCACTGGCAGTGGATGTATGTTTGGTGAAGCTCAGATGGAGCAGTCTAACCAGTATCTAGACCTATAATCAGGGACTTAGCCAGGATTTTCATAACCGGGTGTCCAAATTGGGATTTCAAGAGTTTAGGGTGTCCAAAATCCCTGATTGAAAAAGTGAAAATCATTACACTGATTGTGTACATTAACAAATCAAGTAACTATATGATTAATTCTTCAAGAAATGTCTTTGTTATTATTTTGAAGTTGAAACTTTTTAGAAATTTAACTTGGAATTAGTATTTAAGAAAAAATGCATACTAAAATGTAGGGTGTCATTTTACCTAAAATAATGTATTTTCCATGAACTAGGGAGTCCAAAAGACACACAGACACCCTACTGGCTAAGAACCTGCCTATAATGAATGCGGGCAGTGTGAGTCTAGCATCTGATATGGCAATGAGGAAACGATATCTAGCTAGCGCGGGTATCAGGAACAGGCAGAGATTTTGACGGTTGTATCGATAAGCCAGCATGAGTTGTAGCTCTGCCTGGATGGCTGAGCAATGGTCTGATGAGCGCTCTACATATACATTCCCTATACAACCATACTCTTGATCTGAACTAGCAGTGAAAAATCTAAATACAGCGAGACCAGCAAGATGCTCACACCTCAGGTCCAGGCTTTACGTGTTAATTCACATTAGGAGGTGTTCAATGCTGAGGCTACTTTCATCCAAAGCACAAGAACGCAAAAATTTCGGAAAACCACCTAAACCCTGTTGTGTGGGTACTCATTGGAAAGCTCTCGCTGAGCACTCTCATATGAGTACCCATTTGCCAGGTTTTCAGTCATTTTTCAGGTTTTTTGCATCTTTTTGTATTGGCCAAATTAGCCACCAGCATAAGGGTTAAAGGTCTTCTCATAGTATATCAGGTAGAAATGGGACTATGGAGTGGTGTTCACAATAAGGGATGTTCATATATCAGAGGTTGTCCTTGATGTTCAAGTGGTCTAAGAACTTGCCAGCGACTAAACTCTATCTCTCCACGTTGTGGTTAAAGTGAGAAAGTTGCCAGTGACTTGGGGTTAGGCAATCATTTTATGTGGTTACTCTGATTTCCTCTATCTCTTGCAACTGGCTAGACATGCTTTTGTCTCTATTTATGGTACAAAAAGTGACGATAAATGAAAACAATGTGCTAGACGGTTCCACCAAGGGGATATTTTTTGACAGATAATGCATGTTGGAAAATGCACTACCCAGGATGAGTCATATGTGTGAAAGCTTGCCTGTTCTATGAAAACGAAGTTAACTGCAGAGCAAATCATATTAAATGTATTAGCAATTTCAATTTCAATTGAATAACATAATGCCAACTGACACATTTTGCAAACCTGAATTCAACAAAAAATATCATATCAAGTACTCTTCTTCTACTAAAATATGCTGAGAATACGAGTATGATTTTAAGATTTCTTTAAATGATATTGATGATATATTATAATTTTCATCATGATTAACCATTATGCTGCTAGTTGCTAATTTTACAATACAAAATGATGCAAAAAAGCTAAAAAAAGTGACTTAAACCCTGGCATGTGGGTATTCACCTGAGAGTGTGCAGTGAGAGCTATCTAATGAATACCAACATGACAGGGTTTAGATGTTTTTCAAAATTCTTTGCATCCTTGTTCTTTGGACACAATTAGCCTTAACATTAGAAGGGTTAAGTGCATAAAGACTTTTAGAATCTATTTTCAGAATATTAACATATGAATTTTTAAAGTTATTCTGCCCCTTGTCAATACAAAGCATGCCATGGACTTGTACATTTTTACAAATATCAACATATCTGCCCCTCAAGATATCCTGCAGCAAGAGCTTTAAATATAGAATTAACCCTTCCAATGCTGCGGCTACTTTTGTCCAAAGAATAAGGAATGCCACGATTATTGAAAACCATCAATACCCTGTCATAATGTTACTCATTGGATAGCTGTCGCTCAGTACTATCAGATGAGAACCCATGTACCAGGGTTCCAGTCATTTTTCAGTTTTTTTGCATCATTTTGTATTGGCCAAATTAGCCACCAGCAGCATAAGGGTTAACAGCGTCATGTTTGAAGTGGAATATTGATATATTTAACCAGTTGGGATAGCCATCACTGAAGTCCTGCTCTGGTTGCCATGCTTTAATATAACATAGCCTAACAATGGTAAGCACAAACCTACAGAAACAGCTAGTACATAGCATTTCCTGTTTTCAAATCCGGCACTGAAGTTATACATAGGAACTACTTCCATGGTGAATTCTATACTTGGAAGGAAGTCCACATCTGGTATCACCTAATGCCCTGTAACTGCATCAAAGCTACATTGTTGCTATCTTTCACAATGACAATGCTATCTGTCTACATCAGGAGGAGATAAACTTACCTAGCGCTGGTTGTGTGTTTGTGTGCTGGCTGTGGCTGTGATGGTAGTAGTAGTAGCAAGAAGTCTAACTGTAAGACGTTGTTGCCACCTGCCACTGATAAGCTCGCTTGGCACAATAGGTCTATGTCCGTGTTAGGGGTCTTAAGCCACTTTCACAGCTCGCTCACTCCTACTGGTCTGGATACACACACGGCTAGACCACAGCTCCTGTACTACTGCTCCTGCTGCTGCTGCTGCTGCTGTCACTGAAACTACTGCTGCCAGAGCAGAGTATATGTGTGTACAGTATCCAGGTAGTAGTGAGAGCGCTAGGTAGAGCCTCTTGTGTTTTGCCTTTGTAAGTGTGGTCAGTGTATTACGTTGCTGTGCAGTGGAGCGGGGAATGTTCCCTGCTGGCAACAATAACTACCTCTCTACAATCGCTTCCTAATGAGCAGCCAGCACACTCCTCACTCTTCCTCCTCCTACTACTCCTACTCCTCCTCCTAGATCAGCCTCCTCCTAGTTCAGCCTCTCCGCCACTCTGGCCTGGTATTAGCACTCACTGTGTGCTAGCTCCTCCACACAAGTCAAGGAGAAATCCCGCCCACCCACCCACCCCTGCACAAGGTCTGATTACTAGGAATCTAACCAGACTGAACAGAACACTAGAGCAGGCATGCAGCCTAGTTCTCTGGTGGAGTGAGTAGACGTGCTACAAGTCTGTGATATCTGGCTCTTTCACTGATCTGACTTGAGTTGATTTCACTCCAGTATTAGTTCTGAATAAATCCTCAAGGGGGACACACTTGAGCTCTAGTCTGTGTTCTCAACCGCAACTCATAAAAACAGTGCTTCCATCTATAGTTTGAGAGAGACATCAAACCCACTTAGTATGGATAGTGATGGGGGCATTATACCTAACACAGCCTGAGAACCAGGCTATGGTGGAGCTGCGTAGGTTTAACCCAATGATGCTCATAACAAGAAAAAGCCGCCAGACAAGTTTTTTCAGGTGAAAGCATTAAGTTTGGAAAATATTTGAAGTAGAATCGTCAATAAGAACATTATCAACATCTCGCCTTTAATTGTGAAATCATTCTTTGTAAATGTTATTGTCAAAAGTATCCTAGATCCAGTCATTAATTTCCAAATATGTTAATGCCACTTCTTAACTAGTAGATGGTAAGTAGGCATTATGCTGCTACGGAGATGTAGATAGCAACACTGTGGTTCTCAGGGGATGCAGACAACTTGTCATCTACTGAAATACATGTGGCTCCACCTGGTGGTTGAAATAGAATGTTACCTGGACTGAAGTCGACTCAGGGAAGATCATAGCCTAGTAATAGATCAAGAAATTTAATTCACGCCTTTAATAACTTACCTTGTGTTTATATAACATTCTAAGATGTCTACCCATATTTAGTTCTATATAAGCTCTTCAGGCGGCCAGCATGGGTTCATTTGGATTTCTTCTATGATCCTGACTGACCGGTGTGCCCACCCATGGTGCCATCTATCACAAGCCACAGGAACTATCACCTCTAGAGACATTAAGCAAATGATAGAGATCAGAATAGAGAAAAGCATAACCTAATGAAATAATAGACTAGGAGCTAGTCTAGGAAGATCAATGAAACAGGTATATATAACAAAATTGTCACAAGTCTATCCTCCAGCCAGTCTAATTCTGCACACATGATCTGGATTGCATTCAAGAGGGAAACCTGTCCACCTCTTACAGATATGTAATCAGGGCCTTCCTTAGAATAGGGGAAGGGAGGCGAAAATCTTGCATCAACCCATTCACACTCAAGACTTCCTCTAGAAAGTAACGTCTGCTACTCTCATACTTTTGTAAATAACTTGAAAACAGAGCTAAAATTCAAAAAATATTTGAAGGAGAGTTGTTGAATGGCATCTGATCAACATTTCTACTAAAATATTTTCCCGAAAATACTTTTGTAAGCAAAATATTTACAAAATTGCCAGGCCTGTTTTGGCCGCTCTGAGTGTAAATAGGTTAAATAAAAGAAAGTTCCTAGAACTCAAGTATAGTCACTATAAGTAGCAAGACCTGCTATTTGAGCAAAAACAGGTGGGACATAACCATGCATTGGATCTGAGAGAAGTAGACAGGGAGTGGGCACTGGTCATGAATCATCAAATTTCGCTGCCTCTCACTATCTGACCTAGATAGGATAACATCTCCCAGCCAGCCAGTCAGCCAGCACTGTGCACAGATCACGTGACCAATACAACCCCAGGCAACAGCGCGTAACTCGAGGCGCAGATGCCGTAGAGGCTAGCACGCAGTACCTATGGGGTTGCGGATCAAGGGGATGTATTTCTCTGATTGGATTAATAAGGTCTTACACATTGAATCCTACTTCTAAGAATTATGCTTTTTTCATTTTCCATCTGATTATCTTCACCTTTTCTGCCATTATAATTCAGGCTAATCATGACCATCCAGTTGTTAAAATTAGTGGTGGATGAAACGGGAGTACCCAGCAAAAAACACTGCTGAACCCCAAGTACTTGCATGATACATACTGCTTTTTTTTGGCTAGCTGCGATCATGAATGGGTTAGGGGACAGTGATATTTTTTGTAGGAAGAGACGTAAAATATTAGCCCTATAAAGGGTTAAATAGTGTAGGGTTTCATTTCGCACAGAAAGCATATAACCCGGCATATTCAGAGGGTCCAACATTTTGAATCTCTACCTACATCAGGGACAGGGAAGGTCACTAACACAAACAGCCAAAGTCTACATATACCTCACCCAGATAAAGAAAATGCCTTTTTAATGATGACGTCAATCATGGTCTTAGACTGTGAGGTTTTGTGTGTCAGGAGATCAATGTGAAAAGAGCCATATGGCCTTTTGATTGAGCCATTCAAAGCAAACATAGATGTAGGGGAGATAAGGGAAAATAAGAGTGATTTCTCCTGCTGCTGCTGCCAAGTATTACCAGCAGAGGCAGTATCTGCCATTGCCGGGCACTGCTCCCACTTATGCTGCCCATTCCTTATGCTGCCAAAATGCTGATAAACAGCTACTCATGTCAGGAGGGCCGGGCCGCTGCGGATTAGAGGGGAGGGGGGGGGAGGGGGGACGCGTTTCTGAAAAGGGGTCCTTGATAAGAAACCAACACTGTCAGGGGGATGCAGGGTATCACAGGAGATTCGCTTTTTAAAGATGGGGGGGGGGGGGGGGGGAGGGGGGACGCGTTTCTGAAAAGGGGTCCTTGATAAGAAACCAATACTGGCAGGGGGATGCAGGGTATCACAGGAGATTCGCTTTTTAAAGAGGGGGGGGGGGGGGGGGGGGGGGGGGGGGGTGATGCGGGGTATCAAAGGATGGTGTTTAATAAACATTGATTACTACATGAAACATTCAAGACATGATTAGGGGCATTAATCAACGATACACCCTGATAAGGTGTTCTTTTAAAAGTACCACAGGCTCTCACTATACTACATAAGATATTCAAGACATGATAGGAGCTGTATCAACTAAAAAGCCTGACAAGGTGATTTTTTTTTGAATTAACGTAGGCGCTGGAACACCTGACTACCTGTCAGTATTAATCAGCCTATCTAACATAGGGGAGATGTAAAGTGCACATGGAATGAATTCCATGAATTATGCAACGAGCAGCAAAATGAAGTAGATTGTGAATTAAGTTAATTACATGACTTAATTGGCTGTATGAATTGTTCTCAAAATAGAATAGTAATAGGACTACGAGAAATGCGCGCTTCACTTGGCGCTGATATTGCCAGATTTGGTATGTAATATCAAACACACTCATCTTGTAGATATATCCACAATCTACTAGAAAGGATATTTCAAATAAAACAGCTCATGAAACAGATAATCATCTACCTTCATTATAAACATCATTATTCATCATAAGTAATGGTATCATTTGCGGTATTGATATAAAATGATTATCACTATCATCATTATTATTATCTTTATCACCATAACTATTTTCAAAATTTGTTACCAATGGCATCATCGTTATATCTATCTATCTGTTTATCTATTAACCCTTATGCTGGTGGTGGCTAATTTGGCCAATACAAAAAGATGCAAAAAACCCGAAAAACTGCTGAAACCCTAGCAAATGGGTACTCATCTGCGAGTACTCGGCGAAAGCTTTCAAATGAATACCAAGATGACAGGGTTTCAATGGTTTTTCAAGAATCTTGCATTCTTGTGCTTTGGACGAAAGTAGTCACAACATTGGAAGGGTTAATATATCTATATATCTATCTGTCATCACCGTCATCATCACCTTAACACGACTATCACTACAACCAATGCCATCATCACCATCATTGCTATGGTACATTGCAGGTATTGTTTTCACTGCCGCCATGGAAATCCAGCAGTAGTGGTAATTGGGTCAGAGTGTTATCACCTGGGGCTGGGCTATGGGCTGCCTGGTGGACAGAGGCTTAATTGGATGGAGAAGGCTATCAATTACACATCACTTCAAAAGCCCTGTGTCCACCTACCTGTCTGCAGGTGAGACAGTCACAGCTATCTCTTATCTCCTTTCACTCACGCTCACACTGTAACCCAGTGTAACGTAGAATTTGAGGCTGGATTCTCCTGTCTTCAAGTTTTTCTGGCGCTGAGTGGCCAAGTTTTTCTGGCGCTGAGTGGCCAACATGGCCTGAGCGGCAAAACTAATTTACATTCATCTCACCAAATAAATAGAGGACTATCTTTGAGTAATAAACCACCTGAGATAGAACCATATGGTGCCATCTATCTGCAATTGCTGACATACATGGTACATCAAACTGTTTGGTTACCTCAGAAGGGAATGTTAGGTTTTTCAGGGACTAGGAGCCTAAATATCCTACTGTTTTAAGACTATTGCATCATTTCAGGAATAAATAAGCTTGCATGGCATTTTTATTGCCACTTTTTTGACTAGCCAGTTGCAAATGGCAGGGGAAACAGGAGACTATATATACACAAGGAACAGGTGTGTCCAACCATCGCAATGCTGCACCAGTGTGGAACAAGCCAAATTAAACTGGCATTGTGGAATTTGCCAAGTTCTTGGGCTGCATGGCTGGCTGCGCATTTCAGATACCTCTTGTATGGCATTTTAGAAACAGCTTTTATTAAGGAGTTGACGATGGTTTTTACAAAATATTTGCAACAGAATTGTTTGTAATGTTCTGATGAACATTTCTCCTTTAAATATTTTTCTAGTCATATTTTCGCTGGAATTAACCCAATCATGCCTATAGTGCCCAAAAATGCCCTAACAATTTAAGATTAAGAGGACACTTGTCGATTCTCCAGGCATGAGTGAATCAAACAGTTAACCAAACAGTTAACCAATTCTGCGCCAACTTCCTTCCTTAACATTCCAGGATTCAAACCGTTCATGACAGTTCCTTCCTATATTGTTTGCTGAACCTTTCTGGATGTCAGAATAAATTATCTTCATTTTAGTCCTGCTCTAGCTGCACATATTTTGCTTATATATGGTAACAATGAGTTGTCCTCCACAGTTCACTGTAGGCACGCTGATATGTCAATCAAGTCCTAGGCTATGCTGGGTAGGCCTGGTGTCAAATACAATCAAAACTTTCTTTATGGCAAATACAAAATATTAGATTATAAAATCTAACTCCATTTCCTTCAAAGCCAAATATTTGCAAAATAAAACCTCTAGTAACTGTGGTACACCATCCTACAAATATGTAATGTAGGACTGTCATTGTAAGTAACACTTTGGGGGTTTGTGTTAGATATGATTTTTAATGATGTCTGATTTCTATTCCAGATCTTTAGCATTGTTGCCAAACAATTGCCAAAAGCAATAAGACAAGTTTGATGAAATATTCTTAGCAAAAGCATAGCTAGAAAATTATTTGAAGGAAGGAGAAATGTTAGCTAGGACACTTCTAACAACTCTCCTACAAATATTTTGTAAAATAATTCTCAAATTGTATGTTATTGTCAACAGTATTATCGATCAAGAAGACAATCTGTAGAGGAGGTATTCAGCATTAGTGGGTTAGGGTAACCTTGCTGACTGCAGGGAATGCGCTGTTTGACCCTGGAAGACAATGCATCAGCATCCAATGATAAGGATCAATGTCACTACTGTCTTTGCCTATACTATGCAGATTTCATTTTAGATTGCAATTTACTTAACCCTTTCAATGCTGAGACAACTTTTGTCTGAGGCACAAGAACTCAAATATCTTTGAAAATCATCTAAACCCCATCATCTTGGTATTCATTGGAAAGCTCTCATCGAGTACTCTCAGATGAGTACCCATTTGCCAGGGTTTAGGTCATTTTTCACTTTTTTCACATTATTTTGTATTGATCAAATAAGCCACCAGCAGCACAAGGGTTAATATATCAAACACCAGGTCATCTTCCTCCCCATGCTGATTGGATACCTATCTGACTTCAGAACTGATGCCGGAAGAACCCCAACATGACCTGACTATTTCGCTGATATCTCTCTAAGATACTTTTCGTAAATATTTGAAAGAAAAATGTTAATCAGAATCCAAAAATATTTTGCCAATTTGTGCATGATTGCTAAGTTATTTTCAACTATGTCAAGCATATTTATATATATTTCAAAAATATCATACCAACCCCATGCGGTACTTATAACAATGAATAGGTTAAGAGCTTTTGGGCATACAGTTGCCCAGTGTGCTAGCTGTACTTGGAGAGAAAAGCCAGTTTCGAAATAGGACAACTTTCCAATATAATGCACAGAAAGTCAAAATGATATCATTTGAAAAAGATATTGTGCATATTCCTTTTTTCACTGGTGTTGGTCCCACATAGCAACCTTGTGCTAATTGAGAAGTTAGTACTCTAACCAGTGTATCATCCTATACCTGCTAGTCTGCCTCTAGCCTACAGCCAGGCATCTTTTTTATTTCTTTATATATTTAACATGAAGATCATGGCGCCCTCTACACTCAGCCACAAGAACTAACACACAGACACTAAGCAAAAGAGACCAGAAGAGAGAAAAGCATTATTGAAGGAAATCCTAGAGCACCAAGGTTTGCGTTTACCCACCTGTGAGCGCAGCAGCTATCCTAGATACAGACTGGCTTCAAAATGGTCTCTATGAAGGTGCCCTTGCCCTTTCCAGCCAAAACATTGGAGCGCTCACAAATCAATGTAGTATTGATAGATGTGGATCCCAGGCTTGGCAAAGTGCTCTATTTATCTAGGTGCAGTGTAGGGAACAATAGATGGGAGTTGGATGAGAGGTCACCGGCCCTAGCATACTTTACTGATAAGCTTGTTAGCCAATCAGATGCACACGATATACCATGATAGCTAGCTTCTCTTGCTGCTGCTGCTGCTGCTGCTGCTGCTGATGCTGCTGGCACTGCTGCAGCTGGCCTGATTAGGGGCCTGGGGTGCTTTTTTTAGTGAAAGGCAACTCTTCTTACTTATCTGTACCAAAAGTTTATCATACTAGTATGATGAACTTTTTTCTGTACTAACTGAATCTTATTTAAGCCATATGCATCTACTTACTTATCTGCACTAACAGTACTATTTATTTATCTGTATTAACTATATAATATTGAACCCATTTGCAATTACTAAGTTATCTGCACTAACAGTACTATTTATCTGTATCAACTATATAGTATTTAACCCATTTGCAATTAACAACTTATCTGCACTAAGTGTATATTATTTAACCAATTTGCAATTACTTATCTGCACTAAGTGTATATTATTTAACCAATTTGCAATTACTTATCTGCACTAAGTGTATAGTATTTATCTGCATCTACATACATATCTGCACTTATTGCATAATGTCTAACCGTTCTGCACCTACTTACTTATCTGCACTTACTGTATGGTACTTGATCATAACAGAGGCGAAGGGATTATTATACAGATAACGTATCTATTTCCCATCAATTATAAGTCTGCACACGGCTGTAATAAGCCAACTCCATTTGCATCAGCTTACTTATCAGATGGGCTAACTGTATGACAATTAGTCATGTCACAGGTAAATGGAACATTTTTTCTAGATCATGTATCTAGTTTTCATCAATTTTAAGTCTAAGCGAAGACCTATTTAGATAAGCTGTGTGACTTTCTATCGAGGCAGAAGAACATTGACCACTTTTCTTCCAATTCATGTACCTTAATTTCGCTTGTATAAGACACTTTTTTACGCAATCTTTTACACTCAAATCAATAGGGTGCATCTTACACAAAGCTAGAAATCTAGGGGACTCCCAGGCCACACAGAGATCCAAAATCGATGTTGACTTCCATGAGCAATGCACTATGGGTGCGCAGACTTCAGAGCCAAAATGGTTGCCGGTTAAAACGATGTATGCGATAGATTGAGATTGCATGATTAAGTTTATTTTTGATGTTTTCATTAAATATAGTGGCTTGAATACACAAAATCCAAGCCCTTTTTGCAGATGAGTAGGTAGTTTTTTCATAAAGGGTATTCAGATTTACCCCTTTCTTGACCAGTTCACATTATTCCGCCCTGCAAAAAGGCTAAACCTGAAAGTATGCACCCAACAACCGTGCCAAAAAGAGTGTGTGCACTATGCACAAAGCTATGGTCTACACATCATTTTAAAGGCCTGAGCAAGGGGTGTGTCTTATGTACAGGTGCATCTTATACATGCGAAATTACAGTGTATAGTTTACATCAACTATATGTCTAATTGATGAAATATTTGGATAAACTGTATGATTCTTTATCATAGCAATTGCAAATTGATCACTTTTTCCTATAGTTATGTATCTGAATTTCATCATTTATATGTCCCAGCACAGACCTATTTGGTAGGGTACCTGTCTGACATTTAACCATTTGCATCTAATCATGTATCTGTGCTGACTCTATGATACTTGATTATGATGCAAATGGAATACTTTTTTGAGATAATGTGTCTATCTTAAATAAATAATACATCTGTGCACACAGACGTACCTATTCTAACTATATAACCAATCATTAAATAGATTTTTCCAGATCATGTATCTATTTTACATGAATTGTACACCAGTACAGAGACCTATCATAAGATACTTGATTATAGCATCAGATTTTTTTCCAATAGTATATATCCAGTTTCCATCAATTACAAGTCTGAGCACAGACCTATCTAGACTAACTAATTCTCCTAATTATGTATCTAAATTTCATGTTATTCCGCCCTGCAAAAAGGTTAAAACTGGAAATATGCAATTTCATATGAATTTCAAGTTAACTGTATAATACCTAATCATAGGAGCAAAAATAACTTTGTTTCATGACTGTGGATATATTAGTTTATACCAATTCTAAGTCTGTGCACAATAGTGTTATACCTAATCAAAGAAGTGGCTAATGTATCATTTTGTCGAGAGTATAATAAAAATAGAAATTTGAGATGATCCCTTTTTTCACTGAACCCCTCAATCCCATTCTGTACCTGAAGCTGAGGTAGGTAGGCATTCTTCATCACTTGGTCATTCCACCTTTGGACAGCGGGATACCCTTAACCCAGTTATGCTAAACCCTTTCAATGCTGAGACAACTTTTGTCTAAGGCACAAAAAATCTAAATATCTTGAAAATCATCTAAACCCTGTCATGCTGGTATTCATTGGAAAGCTCTCACTGAGTACTTTCAGATGAGTACCCATTTGCCCGGGTTTCAGTCATATTTTAGGTTTTTCGCATAATTTGTGATTGACAAAAAATTAGCCGCCAGCAGCATTCGGGTTAATAGTTATGTCAGAAATAGTCATCTGGATCTATGAGACTTTTGGCAATAACTTTGAAATTGAACATGATTTTGCAAAATATTTGAAGGAGAGTTTTAGGTAATGTTCGGATTAACATTTCTCCATCAAATATTTTCTTAACTTTGCTTTTACCTGCAAGATTCCATCAATATTGTAAGGCAGCTTTTGTCGGCCCTGAGCATCAACAGGTTAACCAGGTGGCTCAATACAGCAGCATTCCATCCGTAAGTAAGCTGTGCCTTCAGGCCAAGAGAATAAGGCCTAAAAAAAAAAGTTGTTTGTTTCCTCTGACTCTACCCTAAAGTTTTTTCTGCCCTCAAATCCCCTAATCAACGTAAAACATGCATAAAACACACATTTTTGACCAAAAAAATAATGAAAAAAAAAGTTTTTTACCGACCTTCCTACCCTATTCTTTTTCGGACCATTACAGGAAACAAACAATTAATTTTTTTAGGCCTAACAATCACAACTGCTGTGCATGCTACAGATAATTCAAAACAAAACTGCATGAGAGTAAAAATTATAAACACTGACACCAGTGGTAACAACCCTCCCATTGTCCCGTCAAGATGTGACAGAGGCAACAAATAAAAGTATTGTTAACCCTTCCAATGCTGAAGCTACTTTCATCCAAAGCACAAGGATGCAAATATTTTTGAAAAACATCTAAACCCTGTCATGTTGGTATTCATTGGAAAGCTCTCGCTGAGTACTCTCAGATGAGTACCCATTTGCCAGGGTTACAGTCATTTTTCCAGTTTTTTGCATCATTTTGTATTGGCCACATTAGCCACCACCAGCATAAGCTCAGAATTCTTTTGCAAGTATATAATTGAATCCAAGTACATAAAGCATAGAGCTCAAACAATCAGTCTTGGAATACAGCCTTTTCACAAGTGGTGCTACCATATATTTCAGTCTTTATATCTATAATAAATTCCTTTAAATCAATCAATAAACAGTTACACTGATGCATCCCTCCATTAGGCTCTACATTTGATCTCCAGGGAACATTCCACCCTGGTTAGCTAATTAACCCATTCATACTCTGAGTTCCTCTAGAAAATATTGTCTGCTACTTTCATACTTTTGGAAATAATTTGGGAATAAAGCAAACGTTCACAAAATATTTGAAGGAGAGTTGTAGTTAAACTTCTGGTTAACATTTCTCCTTCAAATATTTTCCAAAAAATGCTTTTGTTAGAAAGATATTTCCAAAATTGTCAGGCCTGTTTTGCCCGCTCTGAGTGTTAATGGGTTAAGCCTTCAGCCAAAGAAAATAGCATACTGACATTTGCAGCCGTAGGAAGTATTCATCGAGAATATAGTCATTTTCCCTTCTAGGGTTGATTACCAAGGGCAATTCCATGACTTCACAGAGTTTTGTTCAGCTTCACTTTCAGCCAAGAAAGCTGCCTTTTCTTATTTACTCACTGACTTTGACTTAAAATAAGCCCCACCATTTTCTGTAAAACATGCTAATTTTGCATGTACCAAATAATACGCTTGGCAGGCAGCTGCCTTTGATGTGTAGTTTAACACCTTGCAATGCTGAGGCTACTTTTGCCCATGGGAGAAAAATGCAAAAAGTGTTGAAAACCATCTAAATCCTGTCAAGTTGGTATTCATTGGAAAGCTCTCGCTGAGTTCTCTCAGATGAGTACCCATTTACCATGGTTTCAGTCATTTTTTCTGGTTTTTCGCATAATTTTGTATTGGCCAAATTAGCTGCCAGCAGCATAAGGGTTAACTTTAAAAGCGAACTGATGGTGAATGACAAGCTATCACATCAGCATGTTGTACAGTACCTAGCTTAAGTATTGGATGCACAAAATGGAGCACAGATAAATTGATTAGGACTGCAGGGGTCCGCAAAGTACACATTAATTAAACTTTAGCAATATCAACATGGCATACAGTATCTTAACACTGCCTGAAAACTCAGACGACTGTAGAAGCTTAACTGGGGTTAACAAGCAGTCAAATGGCACCATCTCTCTCAACATTCAAGAGACTTTACCTAGAGGAATAATTTTCAACTCTGTGGCCCGAAGCATGACAAGTATAATCCTCAAATCGGAGGGCCACAGCGAAAATCAAATCCTGTATTTGACTGTGTTACCTTTGTGAAATAAAGATTATTATCATTATTATTATTTTATTATTATTATTATTATTTTTTTATTATTATTAATTCAAAAGTCACTAACATATCTTCCAAATAGGCAGACAGTTTTAAACCATTCCCGCGTAAAAGTCCTTCCTAAACTCGTTATCTGGATCGATGATACGTATGAAAATAACTATTAAGCCTTAACTCACAAAATATTTGAAAGGGAATTGTGGGATGGGTTCCATTCAATATTCATCCTTCAAATATTTTCCTGAAAATGATCTGGTCACAATGATATTTACAAAATATCACTTCAGGCCTAAATGGGTCAATGAAGGCACTGACACTTGTAAGGAATGAGATGGAAGCTTTAACCCATTAATGCTCACAGCGGCCAAAACCAGCCTGACAATTTTGAAGAAATCTTTCAGGTTTTAGCACAATTGGCAAAATATTTGAAGGAGAAATCATGATCAGAACATTACCAACAACTCTCCTTCAAATATTTTGTAAAATAATCCCCAAATCAAAAGATATTGTCAAAAGTATCATCGCTCCAGACGACAATTTCCGAATGCAGCTGAATCTCACCTGAACATCCCTAACACACTATAACTATATAGGGCAGGTAATTAGCCAGAGGGGATTCACTTATCTGTAGATTAGCCTCAAGTCATCACAGTACTGTATACCACATTAATATTGCGGCAGTTTAATAAATGTGTACTTCACGCACCTTTTGAGTATACTTATCTATTAACCTGCTTACATCCGATCCCTCTAGGCTAGTATCGATCCTTAGGCTAGTATCGTACAACATGCTGACTTGATGACTTGTCATTCAACACCTACATGCAAAAATTAACTGCGCATCAAAGGCAGCACCCGTCAAGTGCTGTACTTCATATGGGCAAAATCAACACTGTATACAGTATATCAGTCACCAGGAAAAGTGGATAAGATCCCAACGTGGATAGGATCCCACAATAAATTTGTTGATGGCTATAGAGTCAGGGTTCGACTTTTCCAGGAGCCCAGGGGCATATGCCCCTAGATTTTGCTGTGGGCCCCTAGACTTTTCAGACTAGGGGCCCAAAATAGTATGTATAATAATCAGAAATCCTGTTTTCGACCGCTTATTATACTCAAAAGACCTGATTTGGGCCCCTAGCCTGAAATCTTAGAGTCAGACCCTGTAGAGAATCCAAAAGGCACCTTTTGTCTAACAATATAATTGCCTAAAATGCCCACTGTTTGGTGCAATACTAGTATCTGACAGCAATAATGAATGTCCCATTTGTTTTGGAATATAAAAACAATAATATCAGTTGTTCTTTCCCAGAACTGCCTTATCTAAATATTTTCCCATTTAATAGTACTATATCACTATCATTAGAGTCACTATCAAAACAACCAGACTGCAGATATCTTTACATATGCTTCACTAACAAAATAAGAATCCCCAAATGTATGGTTTGATGACCCCAGTTGTTGTTCTTCTTCTGATGTATATTTCCTATGTAGACGAGTAATGTGCACCATATACCTAGTTTTATGAGCGTCTCTAAGACTGGTGTGCGTTTAGGACAACGTTTGCATGTCTGCCCTATCCTAAGTCAACACCAGCATGCACAGGACAGGCAGCGATGAGTCAAGCATTTCAGTTACTGCACAGATTGCGTCCTGACCAGACGCACTCTGTTGCCGCTCCTGCTCTACATGCTGGCTGCAGCTCGGGCGGGCCAGTCTTTTCAATACAGACTTGACTGGTGTGTCTGTGCTGTTGCTAGCATGGTGGGGTGAGTATATATATGTGTGTGTGTATGTATGTATGTATATGTATGTGTGTATGTGTATATATGTATATGTATGTATATATATATATATGTATGTATGTGTGTATATATATATATATGTATATGTGAGATTTAAAAAAAAAATCCCCTGATTTGAGATTGGGGGCAGTCCTTGCTGTGTGATCTTGGGCTGAGAGAAAAAATCCCTTGATTGGAGATCAGGGGCAGTCCTTGCTGTGTGAACTTGGGCTGAGAGAAAAAATCCCCTGATTGGAGATCAGGGGCAGTCCTTGCTGTGTGAACTTGGGCTGAGAGAAAAAATCCCCTGATTGGAGATCGGGGGCAGTCCTTGCTGTGTGAACTTGGGCTGAGAGAAAAAATCCCCTGATTGGAGATCAGGGGCAGTCCTTGCTGTGTGAACTTGGGCTGAGAGAATAAATCCCCTGATTGGAGATCGGGGGCAGTCCTTGCTGTGTGATCTTGGGCTGAGAGAAAAATCCCCTGATTGGAGATTGGGGGCAGTCCTTGCTGTGTGAACTTGGGCTGAGAGAAAAAAAAAATCCCCTGATTGGAGGTCGGGGGCAGTCCTTGCTGTGTGATCTTGGGCTGAGAGAAAAAATCCCCAGATTGGAGATTGGGGGCAGTCCTTGCTGTGTGAACTTGGGCTGAGAAAAAAAAAATCCCCTGATTGGAGATCGGGGGCAGTCCTTGCTGTGTGAACTTGGGCTGAGAGAAAAAATCCCCTGATTGGAGATCGGGGGCAGTCCTTGCTGTGTGATCTTGGGCTGAGAGAAAAAATCCCCTGATTGGAGATTGGGGGCAGCCCTTAATATGTGATCTTGGGTTGAGAGAGAAAAAATCCCCTGATTTGAGATTGGGGGTGCCCTTGCTGAGAGAGAGGCTGAGAGAGAAAAAAAACAAAAACAAAAACAAAAAAAAACAACCCTGATTTGAGATTGGTATGTGCCCTTGCTGTGTGATCTTGGGCTGAGAGGAAAAAAAAAAATCCCCTGATTTGAGATCGGAGGTGCCCTTGCAGTGTGATCCGAGAGAAATATCGCCTACTTTGTGAAAAGGGGCTGAGAGCAAAAATAAAGAATAAATAAAAATAGAAAATGAGTGAATAAATAAAAGGATAGAAAGCCTAGTCTGTGATTTGGCAAAGCCTACTGTAAATAACCTCAGTAACAACATAAAACGCATGTGAAGAGAGATTCTCTGCAGGGTATTTGGGGGTAGAGAAAGGGAGTAGCAAAGGAGAATACTACCAGGCTAGGAAGATTAAATAATAGCGAGCAGTAGAAGTATTGTACATAGGTTTGGGTGTATGTTGGCACATGTGCAGGTGTGTACATATGTTATAGATGTGTTATGTATGGGTGTATGTGTGTATATATATAGGGATACAAAAGCAGAGTGTCTAGAAATACACCTTTTCCTGCATAGTTACACAAAGGAACCTAGATATCAGTATATTTAGATGATGAACCAAGGCTGGGAAAACTATTCGTTTTTAATTTGGGAGCCACAGAGAAAGAAAATTAATGAATGGCAATTAAACATGCAGTGAAATACTAAATGAGCAGCACAATATATGAGAATACAGCAAAATTAGCTCAACAGGAGTCAGGGTTGACCAGGAAAGGCCCACCCAAACTTTTAGCAGCATAAACAGGGAATACTTGGTATGGTTGAGGGTTAATTTCTTGCAAACCCCAGCCTCTCAGTGTAAGAATGGTGCAGATGCGGATGACTCAGAAATTGAAAGTTTAGGTTGGATCGTATTACTAGCTATACTGCAATAAATCTTTAGTGTAATGGACCTACCAGTCCCAATGTGTATCATGGTATAAAATAATAAACCTGTGGATGTTTGTGTAGCCAGTTTAGTCAATAGAATCAAAGAACCAGCTGAGTTTGGGAAAATTCTTTATACTGTTTGTTTCACCCCACTGATAAAATACAGTTTTGGAACCTTGGGAGAATTGCCTGCAAATCTAAGTGCCTTTGCATGGCAACAGGAAATGATAGACGCAATTGTAGTCCTTAAGTAATTTAAAAAAAGGGAAAAGATAGTGCCTCTGCTGGTCACTTCAAGCTCAGCTAATGAGTGCAATGTTGAGCCAGAGAGAGGTTAGTCTATTTGCAATCATTAGTTTTGTATAGCACATTCCTTGAATTCGATACAAACTCTGTGAGCACACAATATCTTGTTAACTGATAATGATTGAATGAATAAAGAGCAACTGAAACAATTATGATAATAGCAATAATATTGATGATAAAATTTTATTTATTTTTTTTAAATCAGAAAAAAATAAATTAAAAAAAACAAACAAACATAAAACACAGAAAAGCAAAAAAAAAAAAAAAACAGTTGCTGGTTACAAGAGTGGATGACATATCCATATTTGGTGGTAGAATATGGCTGTGCATAATAAGTAGGGGGAGAATGATGTGGGATGTTAATGGATACCTCCCACTCCCTTGCTACTGCTTTATTTATTTATTTTTTTTAAATGCGGCTGGGGCACATAAACAAGGTTGGTGGGGATACAATCCCCTCCACTAGTCATATATAACCTGTGTCACATGGTAAAAAGGAAAGTATAATTTACATAGAATTTGTTTATGCAAACTGCTGAAACCTAAGGCCACAGCAAAAAAGAGAGGAAAAAAAAAATGGCTCAGGTGATGGGAATGATGATGGGGCAGTTATATCATGGGATGGGTATGAGGGGCTGAGGGCAAGGACGGGGGCATGGGGAATACTCAAGTTAGTCCACATATCAGTCCCCCCTGGCACAGGGATTGTGCTATACCTGCCAATCCCCAGAACAAGTCAAGAAACTGTCCCAAGAATGAAGCTACACCATCACATGAGTAGATAACTTAGGCTCAAATGGCTTATATATCTAAATCATATGCATTAGTTAAAAGGTATATATGCATGACCACTTCTATTGCTCTGAGTAATTCAATTAGAACAATGTGCAGTATAATGAGTAGAAGGAATAGGACTTATGTTGATAATTATATAACACACTCAAATAGCACCAGGGTAAACTACTTTAAGTACTAGTAATGTATATTATTAACATTGTTTGTAGAAAGGTGTGTCTTTTTCCTGCATTCCGGGGACACTGATTCCTTAGTGGGCTTGCCCACGTGGGAGGCAGGGGAGAGACTTACCTCGCAATCAACCTAGGAGGGGTTCTTTAGTATCACTATTGCATCCCTTCTTACAGGTTCCGGATTGGGTATTGTACACTGCCGTTGGTCCAGTGGCAGTTTCACAGACACTAAACACTGTTTCCTGGGTTGATTGTGAGGGAAGGTCTCTCCCCTCAAAGTCTCCTACAGTAGATAGGAAACCTGTAACCCCTTTACTGATTTATGGGAGATAGATGGTGTCAATTGGTATGAGTCAATGAGATCCCTTGCCTTCTGAGACCCTAATAGCATTGTAGTGGGGCAGCTACATGATAATCTAAAGAATTGAGGGATTCTATGTCAGGAGGTCAATGACCCTCAGTCAAAGCAAGTAATGAAATGGACTAGGGAGGGAATAAATGTCTTTGATTTTTCAAAAGATTTAAGGGCAACTTAAAAGATCATGTATATATTGCACCACCTAATATGTATTTGGAAAACCATGCTTCATTTGAACAGTCAAAAGATAAAATAGCCAGACAAATAAAAGACTTGCTGGGGAAAGTGGGGGAGGTACAACCACCATGGCATGTTATGCCATTAGTGATGGTTAAGAGTTCCACAACAGACACTCTGTCATGATGAACGGTACCTTAGCCTTCTCTTGAGTGATGACAGATTTTCCTTAGACACACTGAAATACCTTTTTGGGATTTTGCGACTCAACTGTCATATTGCAAGTAGTGATGTAGAATTTGCTCATGATGCCGTGTTTATTACCCCACAATCTAGAAAATCTTTGGTACACAATCTGGGGGCTTGTTTATTGTATATTGTTGCCTTTGGGTGTAGTCAGTTGCCACTAATCTACCAAATATCGGTATGCTGATAACACATTTTCTTAGAGCTAAAAAGATAATCAACGCACAGTTTCTAGATGACAGATGCGTGGGGCCTTCTAATCTTGCAAGATGTAATTCTTCCATTGAGTCTACGCACCCATGGCTTGTGAGTAAGTTGCCAGTGACTTGTATTGGGGATAGGCGGTGGTTTTCACATCTGAGTACTCATGTTTCCTCCACCAGTTATAACTGGTCAGTCAAGACTTAGCCGCAAAATGGCAGAAAAAGTGTCAGAAAACGAAATACCAAATTGCACTGATACAACAGGAATATCTTCGTTTTATGAGGGTGCAACACTCACAGCGCTGGGCTCCACCTTTGCCCTAAATAATTTACCACAAAAGTGGATAAACACTTTAGGTTACACTGGTAACCACATGATACTTTTAGGTCTTGAGGTCCATTGTTATAAGAGATGTTTTGCAATTATGAAAAAAACACACAAAAAAACAAAAAACAAGAAAGACAGAAAAAAACACTATTACTTGCCTCACTACGAAATATGAACCTATGCATACAAGAAGCGACAATCAAACTGATCCAGAAATTCATGGAAAAATGTGTTTCATTTATGTTCTGTGTGCCCGTTGCAAAACTTTATGTTCAAGCAATAGCATGGGCTATGAGCAAAGCCTTACTTTCATCTCAATTTATCAAAATTGAGGGGGCACTTCAGGAAGAAATTGAGTACTGGAAATTTATTGATGATTGATCAAACTGGATGCCCTAGAAGAAGGCACTGCAGGCTCCACTTGCATGATTAGAGGGTTGATGTTTACAGAGATAATAGGAGTGTCTTAAAAGCATGGCAAAGGGAGGGTGCAAAAGACCCATTACTAACATGATTCTTAAATCATTGTTTCAAACAAATATCTCCCTCAATTGCGAACCTAAGCTCTTGTATATACCAGACAGCTCTAAAGGTCCACTACCATACTACACTCCTTTCCATTACAATCTTTTGGGGTACAAATATTTTCCCATATTTTGACACAAACTGAGAATTACAACTGCTTCACACTTTGCTGCATGGTAGAATTTGTGCTTTCATTCCTATTATATGAAAGCTGTTGCCCACTGAAGGTTACTTTGATAATATTAATATAATATTATTAAGCAGATTACATGTGTTGCAAAAGCTGGTCTAGGCCATACCCCCGGAAACCACAACAACAAAAAAGTACCGCCAAATGACAACAAGACATGATATGGATATGATACCCTTGAAACATGCTGTAAATAAAGACACATAACTTTTGAAGCTGTAGGGGGAACATTTTTAGATTGCAGAAAAATTGCAAATTGAGTAGTTATTTCTGAGATATATGAACAAAATCCTGGGGGCAGGTCACCTAGTGACATGTGCATCTACCTTGCATGGAAGGCCAGTCTGGGCAAGACAGCTACTGTATAGCTGGTTTGTTTAGTGGGCATATCAATTTAGCTATAATAGCACACAGCAAATGTCAGTTAAATGTGCTTCAGCTATATTAGGACCTCAAGTGTAACTAAGACAATGGCTAGGGTTATCTAAATGTTGCATAATCATGTTCTACTACAAAATATTTGAGACTCCATATTGAAGTGTTATACAGTACTGATGCACCCAGCTGCCTTGCTATGGCAGACAGGACGCCACAGTGTAACTGCCCCAGACGTTCAGCCTATAGGACAGTGACTGCGAAACTCTCACAACTGAAGTCTACATTCAGCACACAGGGCATGCCCAACCAATGGAATCATACCTCAATTGATGGGTATCTGGTGATGTCATTCAAGGTAAATATTTATCTCCACCAAATAACAATGGAACAGAGTAAGAGACATTCTAGCCCGATGCAAGCTATACCTCTTCTGCCATTGAATTACGGATAGTAGGCATGTATATTGATAGACAGCTAGAAAAAGTTTCAAAACCAGAGAAATGTTTCATGCTTGCTAGAGACTGCTCTATTTACACATGTTTTTGGTGAAGACAGTGCACATGATGTAGGCCAGTTGCTCACCGAGGGGATGAAAATATTGCCCAAATTTCATTCACCATACCTAGATTATGAATGTCTGAAGTTCCATCTAGACACGTTAGCAAACACTGAGGGTGAACACCCCCCTAGCTTGCAGAGAGGGTGTGCAATAATAGTCAAAGATGCCTAATTGCAATCAGGGGGTAATGTCTCTGCAGTACTGCAACATGTAGGTTGGACATCAGGGTGGTCGGCACACTACTACACAACCAAACAAATGAACAAAACAATGGGTGTAGCCTTAGCTATTGCCCAAAATGCAACCCTTACTGGCACAGGTTTTACTGATGTAACGCAACTGGGTAAAGCATTCCTTTAGCATTGGGTGTCTGAAAAAGTAGTAATGTGCATCATTACACTTGAAAATACAAAAGGGCTGATCCCATGATTAGGTTCTGAATAAAGATGACTAACTGAATAAAGATGATTAAACTGAATAAAGATGATTAAAAAAAAATGATGATGATTAAAAAAAAAATGATTAGGTTCTGTGGTCAATAAAATCTATCAAATCAAATCAATAGACATGATAAGCTTGATAGCTGCAAATAAAGTTGTATGTAACAATAAACATGATTGTCTGTCTTGTTTTCACGCAGTCCCAATATAAGGTTTGGATAAGGTTTGGGGAAATATTGGAACTCGGTGAGAGAGGGGGAAACAGATCTGACCTATGGAGTGAACATCATTATTCGCCATATCTTAACAGAGCAGCATGGCCAAGTGTATGGTGGTGGTGCACTGAGGATACTGTCTTATCCTAAGTCAACACCAGCATGCACAGGACAGGCAGCGATGAGTCAAGCATTTCAGTTACTGCACAGATTGGCATACTGGAGAGGTGAACACAGTTGCCGAACTTGTAAACATGGAATTTGAGAGAATGATTATCCCAAGTGCAGTGAATCAAAAAAAAAAAAAAAAAAAAAAAAGCCCACCCTCCTCTCCCAGGGTCATGATTGATCCATCATATACTGAACCATGTTGTTCACATCATTATTCGCCATATCTTAACAGAGCAGCATGGCCAAGTGTATGGTGGTGGTGCACTGAGGATACTGTCTAAGAGAATGCCCTGCATACCGAGTAGCCTGTATGATTCATCTGCCTTTGCCTGTACTTAGGCATAAAAAAAGAAATTGTTTCCTGTAACAGTTTGAAAAAAATAGGGGAGGTCGGTCAGTAAATAAGTTTCATTTGCATTATTTTTTTGGTCAAAAATGTGAGTTTTATGCATGTTTTACGTTGATTGGGAGTTGGGAGGGCGAAAAAAAATATTTAGGGTAGGGATTTTTTTGAATAAAAACTTGTTAGGGTAGGGTTACAGGAAACAAACAACTTTTTTTTTAGGCCTTATTGTGCATCATGGTTAGATACAGAGCACCAAGTAATCATTAACTAGACTTCTAGATCATCATTTTGTTCATGAAACAACGTTTGTTACTTTTGTGCCAAAAATCGCATTTTCCATAATATAAATCATTGAATCATATATCTATCAAGTTTATGATAGCCAGACATTGTGAAACTACTGTATACCATGTTTATATCGCTTCAGTTTGTGTACTTCGTTAGCACCATTTTTGGATAATCGATACCTGTGCATCGAAGCCACTTGCCTGGCGAGTGCATTATTCTATACATGCAAAATTAACATGGTAAACAGTATATGCAGCATATAGTATATGCCAGCTGGGAGAAGTAGACAGGGAGTGGGCACTGTGTAGGAGTGTAATCGATACCAAGGAATCGGTTGGAATCGCCGATCCCATGAAAAAGATCGCTATAAAATCTCATACCAATCATTCCGATTCCGGAATCGGCATAATGTTGATACTAATTGACGCTTACTTTGTCATATTATTGCAATGCAATAAGATGACAAAGTAACGAGACAATGCCAGTCAGTAGCTCAGTGCGCTAGGTAATCTAATCTACTACCTAAAAACGAAATTATAGCATGGGAATGTAAAACAGTGAAGCATCTGATACAGTTTTAAGCCTAAATGCTATTATTCTTCCCCCTGTATACGTCGGTAGGAATCGGAATCGGAAAGAATCGGAATTATTTTTTACCGATTCCGATTCCAAACCTCGGATACCGATCACACTCCTAGCACTGTGCATGCGTCATCAAATTACGCTGCCTCCGACTATATGAGTCATAGATAACCTGTGTACCGCAGGATTGGCTGCCTGCTGCCTGCTGAAAAAAATCACGTGACCAATTCTTCCCCAGGCAACACCGCGTAACCCGAGGCGCACATCACCTAGGTACTAGCATGCTGTGCCTATGGGGTTGCGGATCAAGGGGATGTATTTCTCTGATGCCAGTCATCATATCCACATTGTAGACAATACTTCAAACACCATGCTAGATATAGGGGGCTGCCCCAAAAGCTGATTGGTCTATTGTATTGCTTTGGGCACTTCTTTCGACACTAGAATGCCATCATGTCTAGAATGAAGATACTGTATAAAGGGTAATGTTAACGTGTGCTTAATGTTCCCGAATTTACCGAATGGGTTTGGGACGGGAACAATAAAAACGTTATCTTTAATCACTTTTGTTGGTATGCTGGGGCAAGCGATGTTTGTATTCAGGTTGAGTAATACAGCCGTATATTTAAGTAATTCGCTTGCCCAGCAGATGGCGACTTATGTTATCTGAATAGTGGCGGATTTTATGTCCAAAAGTCAACAAACAATGATACACAGTAAAACGTATTCATTTGGCTGAAACATTTATGACAGTAAGTGAGTAGTAACTCACAATCATATCAAATAGACATTTTAAAGCTGTCCAGTATAAGGCGCCCCATGTATTAATGGATAAATTCAGGCGGACTGATAATTTGAGTGTATTCTAGTACTGTTTGCAGTACTCACAAAGTTTCTCAACCTGCCCACGAACCGGTCCGACCTGGATTTATGCTGCTCCAATTGCTATTAATGCGCAGAACAATAGAGCCAGCCACGTCAGCTCAATTGAGCTGGGATGGCTTCGTTGTCCTGCACACCACGGCACATTCAGTGCATACAACATTCGTCTGCACTAATAGATTCAGAAGCGAAAACACACACTTTCGGTAAATTTAATATCAGTGCAGCCATGTGCAAGACGGGAAATTAAAAAACGGGAAAAAGTAGAAAACATCATTTTTCGGGAAATAAAAGTCCCGGGAAATATACCCGTTATACAGTATGTACATTTCTTTGCCTATCTATTGTGATGTATAAAGGCTTACAGCTATCAGCCTAGGAGATTAAAACATGATTAGATCAAACGAAAGCAAAAAAATGCACATAATTTACATAGCAGCAAACCAATATATTTTAACACTTATGCCACATTAGTTTCATTGAAAATGAAGTTGAGCTCCATCTTTTGGCCATGATCATAACTACAACTTTTCTTTTAGTCGATTAGAAAAATGGTTACAGTATCTGTCAAAAGGTGTCTCTGTGCTACCAATGAGTGTTTGGGATTACCATGGAATCAGTAATTCATTACTTTTCCAATACACCACCTCAGAGTACTCCTATACTATGATAACATAATATTGTATTATTATATGATAATACAAACAAAATTAAAAGGCTAGATCAGCTAAGAAAACACACACTAGGGTTGGGAATCGGTTGCAATTTCATGATCGATAATCAGTTGCAGCCAACCGATCGATTATCGATCATAATCAGTTCTTCAAACTTTTGCAGTAATTGGGTACTAGAGGTCTAGAGCCTAATAATAAGTGATAGTCAATGACAACTACTTGCTATAAGCACCTACCTTAACTTTGCTTTGAAGTGTTTTTGGAGCTTAGTTTCATGGCAAGAAAGCTGACAACTTGCCTGTCATTTAGTTCTATATTTTGCCACTAGGTGTCAACTTTTCAGATTATTATCGATTGCCAGTTTTTGTAATCAATTAATCACTAAAAGAGATGCAAACGATCGATTATCTATTATAATAGATGATCGTCCCAACACTAACACACACATTAGATCAGAACTGCTCATAGGTATCCAATTAATCCACAGGGATATTAAATATTTTGTGTTCAAATCAAATATTGCTTTATTCTAAGAGCTACTAAAAAAACAGAACAACTATTTTGGTGAAATCTTTCAGGGGTGGGGGGGGGGGGAATAATTCATGAAGAAATATTCCTTAGAACACTACCAACACTTCTGCCTCAAATAGTTTGTAAAATTATTCTTAAAGTAATTGATCAAAGTATCATAGATCAAGAAGACAATTCCAAAAGGTTCATTTCTTTTAAATATTGTTGAGTCTATTTAACTCTTATGCTGCTGGTGGCTATTTCAGTCAATACAGAATGATGCAAAAAGCTGAAAAATGATTGAAACCCTGGCAAATGGGTACTCAGCTGAGAGTACCCAGCAAGAGCTATCCAATGAATACCAGCATGACATGGTTTAGGACTGTTACTAAAATTCTTTGCATCTGTGTGCTTTGGGCGAAAGTAGCCTCAGCATTGGAAGAGTTAAAGAATGATTTGGGTATCTTTTAGACCACCAGGGAGGAGGTGTCCACAAACAATACAAACAAAAGGGCTTTAAGTAACTCAGTTTACAACTGACATCATAGCTGAACAAAACAAGGATTGACTTCCACTGAAATATTCTTCATGAATCAATCATATTCTAATAGCACAGATGTCACAATGTCAGGCACTGCAATGTTCATCGCTCATAGGACTAAGAAAGTTCCTTATCACATGGGGCATGGCTGAAGAGCCTGTTCTCTTTAACCAATTAATACTGACAGCAGCTATAAGCTGTTTGGATGATATCTTGCAGGCAATTAAGATTGGAAAATATTTGATGAAGAAATGTTATTCAGATCACTAACAACAAGTATCCATCAAATATTTTGTAAAATTATACCTCCTTTCCTATTTATTGTCATGAGTATCAAAAAAACAGTCAATAATTTCAAGTGATTGCTAAGTATTAATGGGTTAAAATGGCAAAACTGCATATTCCTTATATACCGATTCCTGTTAATACAAGGACTCCAAAACTTATGGGATAGACTCAAAGGTGAAGTCTGGGCAGTTGGGATTATCATCAGCATTAACCCTTGTCATGCTAGAGCCCCATATAGGAGAACCTATCCCCTGGGACCAGGGATATTGTGGGTCTACCCACCAAACCAGAAGGATTTCATAGATTTCTATTACTGTTTCAATAATGTGCTTCACAAACTGAAATAGAAACATAGTAAAAGGTAAAACCTTGATATCTAGTATAATTCAATACCCCTTAATCCACCTAATGTATGTAGTTTTTATTTTGCTAAGTGCAAGGGTGCCCAAAGACGGGATATATCCGGTGTTGGTCACACAGGCAAGATATGTAGCACCGGATATATCCGGTGTTAGCAAGAGCAGGGTTAAGACCTTGATTTGTTTCATGAACAATAAAGTAAGAATTCACCAGAGGCTTAAAAGGACATTTCTGCCCATGTGCCTAAAATCAGGGATTTTCGTAAAATTCCCTGCTAAAATATGTTGGACTAAACACGAAATTCAATAATATCATCTGACACCAAAGATTCCACTGACAATAAAGTGCAATGCACCTTAGAAGACATAGAAAGGGCATGAAAGGGCACAATATCAAATGTCCATATTCTCATAATACAGGTGAACTTGGATACGACGGACCACTGTACGACGGATTTTTGCATATGACGGATGATATGCTTGGTACCAGTCCGATGCATATCAAGTATTTGTCATATGTATACGACGGATTTTGCATATGACAGACCAATTTTTCTGGTCCCATTGAGTCCGTCATATCCAAGTTCACCTGTAGTCAATTTCACTCACCCTCGTATGCTGGGTTGTATATTCTGGGTGATCTGACTGCTCCCGCAGTTTTGGGAGTATTATAGGCCCTGAAGAAGTAGGGGCTAGGTACGCTTGCCCGCATGCCTACCGTCTTGGGCCGCTCCTGGTGGTCGAAGTGTGCGATAATCTCAGCCTGGTTAGGGGTGCGGTAACTCCTGAGAAGCGGATGAAAAAAAGGTGATCAGAGAAAAGTGCCAGATCAATTATATACATTAACACACACAGCAAAAAACAGCCTGACAATTCAAATGAAATCTTTCAGGCTGAAGCATGATTTGGAAAATATTTGAAGGAGGTAGTAAATAAGAACATTACCCACAATTCTCCTTCAAATATTTTGTAAAATCATTTTTAATTTCCAAATTAATGTCAAAAGTATCGAAGATCCAGAGGAACTCTTAATCCTTATGAGGCTGGTGGTTACTTTGGCTAATACAAAATGGCTGAAACCCTGGCATATGTGTACTCATCTGAAAGTATTCAGTGAGAACTATCCAATGAATACCAATATGATATGGTTTAGATGGTTTTCAAAAATCTTTAGCCTCAGCAGCGTAAGGGTTAAGCCTACAATTGTTAACCATTCATCCTCAGATGCATTTGATAAATGCATCAGTCATCAGATCTGATACTTTTTAAAATAACTTGAAATTCAAGCATAAATTCACATACTGTGGATGTTTTCAGCACTACAGGCATAAATGGGTTAAGTTTTCTTTTTTATGTTATTTAATTGTAAATTATGTACAGTGAACTACCTATCATCAATTTAAAACATATAGTAACCAAAATAAGTGAAGATTAAGAAAAATACCAGTACCCAATCATACTGGATGTATAGAGCTTACAGCCATAAGAAACAAATGAGATCAATATTGAAATGAAAATATGGGAAAAATAACAGTATGTATCATAACCTCTTACAAATATACTTCAGATAATCATCAAAATATGCCAAATATATCTTACAGCCAGCACAGTATGTCTCTACTATTATTTATCTGTAGATAGACAGGTCTAACTCAAGCATTCTGTACTCACTTGACAGCAAACCCTGTGCTGTAACGCTTGGATAAATCCCTCGTATTCTCCTTAGATTTCCGATGCGGAAGTAAACTATGCAATGCCCCAACATTGCTCTAGAAAAAACAAGGACCAGTAATTCAGCAACAACATAAGCATAGTGTTAATATTCATTGAAAAATCATTATGATGGACATTTAATTCTAATTTCTTTTTTATATATATATATATATATATATATTTTTTTTGGGGGGGGGGGGCAGGCCATTGGAGAAATTTCTCTTATCATATCAAATACTAACCAAAGTAGATCAAGATCATTATGTATTTTTAAAATTTGAATTTTGCTAAGAAAAGTTTATATATACTTATACTTTATCGAATTACATCTTATCAATTTGATTGAAAATGCTGTACTTCACTGTATATATTTTCATTTTCATAATTTCATGAGCATAGAAAAAATATTTTTCTCTCTATACATATAAAGTATCGCTAGTTCTACTTGACTATTCATCAAACAGTCATAGCTCAAAAATCACGTCTACAAGGATTGCGTGATTAACTAAAACTATTCCCCTGCAATGAACTTTTCTTATTACCATTAATCACATGATAATGAGAAACATATTTCACACTGAACATGTTTCATAGGTCTGTGTGAGGCAGGTAGTATCATTGAAAATATTTTTAAGATATTGAATTGATAAGGAAAAATCAACATTGTATAATATAACCGTGAAACTTTTAGAGGTGCCAATCAGTACTTACATTACAGACTTTTTTATAGCAATCTTCCAGGCCGGTTAGCTCTTCTCGACTGATTCCTGGTTTCGTTGAGATTCTGTGGACCTCCTCGGCGATGGCGTCGGCCCACCTCTCCGTCAGGACCTCGTTGCAGGGGGCGCTGATGACGCACTCCCCAGGGGGCGGCTCCTTATCCCCCAGGTACTCCAGGTGAGTCACACCACTGTTACTCACGGCGGTGAAGTTACGCGGCGTCTTTCTGACGACAAACAAAAACAGCTTTATTAGTATTGTAAAAAGAAAAATAAACTCCTCAGATATTTATATAATTAGTATTACTATCATCATGTAAAAACTTTTTTATCAAAAAAAATATAACATCCAATGGAGAATTATTGCTATGTCATCATTTTTCATCATGTAAAAAACTCACATCCCTTAGGGATTTATTGTGGGATATTTTCATGATAAAAATGATAACATATATTATCATTTTTATCATGAAAATATCACTCATTCCTCTGAGATTTATTACTAAGTTATCATGTTTTATCATGGAAACACTTTTATAAAGAGATTTATAACTGAATTACAATTTTTACTATGTAGTGGAACCCTTATATATTGAGAAACTGTGTATATTATAGATTGTTCAATGCATGCAGAATGCAATTCATTTTATAAACTCTATCTACATCCTCTACATCCTAGATACAATTAATTGTTTGTAAAATGTGCTAGCCTATATAGCTTACTTTATGAGTTGATTGAAGTTCTGTGGCCCAGTGTGTCTAGAGGGTCTTGTTCTCTCCCCTTGCTCCCCAAGCCTGCGATTCTTACAACTCTGAAACAACAAAACAATACAGAGATGACAAAGAGTGACCTATGGGGACAATTTGCCAATAAACAAGGCCATTTTATGATTTTTTACAAGTGTTCAAACTTACACCCTCTCCTCATAATCAGACTAACTGCAACTGTCTGACAAAAGAGAAATGACGAGCTTAAACACTACAATTGGGCTTTCTGAGGTTACAACTATCTTTCAATATTTGTTTCTAATGATTCTAGGGTATACATACACACCTTAGCATTCAAACCAAAACAGTTAGTAAAATTGGCAAGCATCTCTCAAAATACATTTAGTATATTAAAGCTCCAGCAGATGGCAGCAGCAACCACAAAGTTCATATCATGTTAATATCAACTTCTGAACACTTTACTTTGAGGATATGTCATCCAAATCAAACAGGCATAGGAAACCATGTTTAAAGTGCCAAATGGCAGAATTGCTTTTTCATTTACCTGCCTCCAGATCAGGCAAAAAGGAGTTCACAAAGATCCTGGGGCCAGTTGCACCAACATGACTTAGGCTCAAACTTAGGCTCAAGGCTAAACTTGATTGTCTGCAACAATAGATGCTATTGTTGTAGACAGTCAAATTGAGACTTGAGCCTGAGTTTGAGCCTGAGTCACGGTGGTGCAACTGGCCCCTGTAAACTAACAATCTACTACTTGCTTAGCTATCTAATGCAAGATTGCGGATTGTACAACCAAGATATCTGATACAATAAGAGAAAAAACACTTTGTTGAAGTAACTGCATGTAATTTTGCCATCAAGCTTGCAATTGCCCATACCTGAGTGAGTAACCTGTCAGTAAAGTAAATGAAAAAAAAAGTTTGAAATATGTTTCTATCAGTGATTGATTATTAAACCAATCCATGCATGTAGTGCCAAAATATCCTGACCGCTTTGGTCATACATTTGATAGCAGAGCATTTGCCAATAAATTTGTAACCAAGAAATGTTGACCAGAAACCAATCCACAAATCTCCTCCATAATATATATTTTAGACTCATTGCCTGGAATGAAGTGATTTCCAATACGGCCAGATGACACTTGTCAAGGAAATATCTAAGCAAGAATGGATTAAATAATCAGGTAATGACGCAGCATCGCAGTTATTAATGGGTTAATATATTTGCAAAAAGAATGTGGATGGACTTTACCGAAGTCAAGATAAAATGCTATGTATACAGTAAATGTTAATCTATTCGTAATAAACTTATACATAAAATGTATTTTAGCCAAAATTAATTAACATTTTCGGCAAGTAATTAGTATAGTATCCTATTGCATAAGGGTTAAACAAACGCTGGAGGTTGCTGACATTGGTTTGTGAATATATTCAACCATCTACGGCTTTAAATCATGTTACTACTGATAGATATTCTGGTTAGTTTTTATCAAGTATAAGGAAAGTATTCATGAAAAAAAAATATCATTACAATTAATATTTCTTTCGTTTCTGCCTAAACAATACTGCCAAGTCTTGCCTTTATTCATAAAATAACCATCAATGTGTAGCTGATATTACATTTTATTCTGGTTGAATAGGTAGGTAACCAATAGTTTCTTGGAAAATTTATATGAAAAAAAAATATCACAATGATCAACCTTGAAAACAAATTCACAATTTTTGGTAAAGTACCATAGTAATTATAACTAATAAACTTTTTGCCTTTTAAGAGTTTTTTTTTAAACTTTGAAAGGTATTAGGGGATTTCACATTTGTTTGTGTTAATTGGCACAATATTTCTATTTCCTTAACAATACATTATCTTAACAATGTCATAACTTAATAAATAATCATTTCATATAATCACAAAAAAACAATATCTTTCTAATGATACTGCCTTCTTCCCAGGCAATTTGATTTTATCATTTTCTTCTTGTAACTTCAAAATACTTGCAAGCAAATAGCAAATACTTCATCCAGACAACAGTGTCATTCATATACTGATAAACAGTAGCGGTAAAGCAGATCTTAATTGTTATCTTACTTTTGCCCGTCATATGTGATTATTTGGTATTGCAATGAGTATAGCTTTACCATCCCCTGGTTGTTGGTGCGCGTGTGTTTGCAGTTTCCATGGCCACAGAGGCAAGCGGGTCTGTGGCACATTGATGAGTGGAGTATCGGCTTACTCAATATCATGCCCATTCAATGCCTATTACACAGAGATTTGCTGCTCAAATCCCCATTACCTGCAGCGAGTGTGTAGTGTAGGGAGAAGCTAATACAGGAACATTGCCAAGCTTTTAACAGTGTAAACAGCACAATAGCCAGTCCAGATAACAGGACATGATTCCTGGCGAGCTTCCATTTGGTAAATCAGGAAACTACATGCACGCACATACATACATGTTTAATCACACACATACAAACCCACATCCACCGACACATATATATATACACATATATAGACACACACACACAAATACACACAAACATACACCAGCTTCACCTATTCATGCCTGTAGCACACATAAACAGCAAGGCAATCCTGGTCATAAACCTCCTAACAAAGCATATTAAATTTGGAGATTGTTTGACGGAAAATATTCAACAGAGCTCCATCTAAATCTCATCTTCAAATATTTTGTGAATTCTAGTATCATTTCTAATTTATTTTCCAAAGTTGTATGTAGCCAGACAACAAGCGAAGAGGAATGCACAGACATAAATGGCTTAACACATTCTGGTCATTCATGTTTGGTGTGGCTGACCAACCTATTTGCAGCATATTTGCCTAATAAAAGCATATTTTGGAAATATTTTGTGCTTCTAAGCTATGAAGTCATTTTCAAAGGTTTCATGAATGCATATGGAATTTCACACGGGAGACATACTCTAAACATAAATGGGTTTAAACCAGAGCAACACAAAAGGTGGTGACAAGATTAGAGAGCAACATTATGTTTATTCTAAAGATTTTTACAATTTGCACTTCAGGCATGAGTGGGTTAACTTTTGTTTCATCATTTTGCAAGATCCAGTGCTCCTACATAAGCTTTATCTAACCTAGATAATACATAGGCTTGCCCCAACAGCAAAGTAGTCTAAGGTGTTGGCTATGTTCACTTCCCAGGTTTGAATCTTTACTGGGGCAGGTGAGAAAGTTGTCAGTGACTTGGGGTTAGTGGTGGTTTTAGCCGGGTTCTCCAGTTTCCTCCACCAATTACAACTGACTAGTCAAGATTTAGCTTCTTTATGGCAGAGAACCCAATGATAACCAAATACCAAATTCTATTCTACTTATTAATCCATTTTCTTCTGAAACCTACACACAGTGTAATGAAAATGGAAATATATTGATAATAAAGCAACATTTTGAGAAAAACAAGATTTAAACTTGTGGTTCTTCTTGGTTCTAACAATCCCTATTCAAATATTTTTCAAAATATATCTCTATTTGATAAGTTATCTCAGACCATGTGTTAGTGTTGGGACGATCATCGATTATAATCGATAATCAATCGTTTACCTCTCTGATTCTGATTAATCGATTACAAAACTGGCAATCGATAATAATCGGAAAAGGTGACACCTAGTGGCATAATATAGAACTAAATGACAGACATGTTGTCAGCTTTCTTGCTATGAAACTAAGCCACAAAAACACTTCAAACCGAAGTTAAGGTAGGTGCTAATAGCAAGTAATTGTCATAGACTATCACTTATTATTAGGCTCTAGACCTCTAGTACCCAATTACTGCAAAAGTGTGATGAACTGATTATGATCGATAATCGATCGGTTGGCTGTAACTGATTATTGATCATGAAATTGCAACCGATTCCCAACCCTACCATGTGTGCACTCCAGAAGCAGTTAGATTGACCCTCTCATGCCTCGAGATAATTGTACTGTTCAGTGTCATTTGGACCTATGACAGTTTTGAAAATAACTTCTTGAAAATAAATTTCAGAAAATATTTGAAACAGGGTTGTTGGTTTGATTAGGACAACATTTCTCCTTCATATTTCTTTCAAAAAAGGCCCTGGTCACTAAGAGATTACCAACTGAAGATAGTCAATGGACGTTTTGGTTACTAGAGGCACTTAACCCTTCCAATGCTAAGACTTCTTTCGCCCGAAGCACAAGAATGCAAAGATTTTTGAAAACCATTCAAACCCTGTCTTGTTGGTATTCATTGGAAAGCTCTCGCTGAGTGCTCTCATATGAGTACCCATTTGCCAGGGTTCCAGTCATTTTTCAGCATTTTTGCATCATTTTTTATTGGCAAAATTAGCATCCAGCAGCATAAGGGTTAATGGGCTAGGTTTTATCGTTGTTACTCACCCTAAGAGGGTTGCCGACGAAGCCGCGTGTCTCCTCCTTGTCTCTCAGCAGTTCCACCATCCTCTGTTGAGCCGCCAGCAGCATTTTACGAGGGAGGGGCATGGCAGGAAGGTGGGGCACGGGGTGGGTGTGGTGGGAAAATAAATCAGACACCTGATAAATCTGACGAACAATGCGCTAGAGAGACGTGAGAGAAGGAAAGAGAGAGAAAGAGAAAGAGAGAGGATAGAGAGGAGTGAGCAAACAGAACAGTGAGAGAAATGAAGAGTGCAAAAGAAAGAAGATAGGAAAAAGACATTACACATAGTTTCACAGCACACAAGGTAAAAATCTCAGCACACATCGCATGACCCTATTCAAATAGGTTCCTTTACCAAAGTAAACTGGGATACCAATAGGAAATCCAAAGATTTTCCTAAGAAATTCTGTGGATTTCCTAGGAAGTCTCAGCTGCATTCAGTAAGGGTTTCTCTCTCCAGAGACAGGCAGAAGATCTATTTTAAATATTCAATGTTTCAGTAGGCAAAAAAGGAAGAGAGTTACTGATGTACCCCTTTATATAAATGCATGCCATTTACATTTGCACAATTCCAGCAGGAAAGGAGACAACTATTACTGGCACCAATATATCCCTTTAATGGTAAGCAGCAAATCACACACTTATAAAAAGGCCCAATAGCTGTGTGAGTGTGAAATTCCTGATGTGATATCATAAAGGCCAATATCAGATCAAATGGATTTAGTGCAAACAAAAAAGGGTTTAATTGAATTACTTCCACTATCAAAATAAGAATGGGTGCATGAATATCAACTTTTGTGATTTCATGCTTTTCGATAGATTGAAATAGAAACAGTTTTTTGTCCCGAAGCATGCCACAATAATAAATCACTGAGGATGATTACAAAGTATACAGGCAAAACTAGCATTAAACTTAAACTACAATGGATTCACAAAAGTCAAGCGATGTCTGACTTCTGCATATATTAGGTTTCATTAAAGGTAGTGATTCAGAGGTAAAATAACCCACCAATGCTTGCAACAGCCAAAAGCAGCCTGACAAATTTGTGGAAATCTTTCAGGCAAAATTATGAGGAAATATTCATAAGATCATAACCAACAATTTCTCTTCAAATATTACGCAAAATCATTCTTGATTTCAAAGTTATTGTCATAAGTATCAAAGATCCAGACGACAATTTCAAGGCCTACTCTTAAGCATTGGTGGGTTAAGATCAAAGCCATTGCGTGAGGTAAGTGAAAATCTGAATTAGACAAGTCAGAGTAGAGTGAGTTTGCTTGCATAGAGCTATTGAATATTTCAGTGGAATTTTAGGTGGTAAAACCAAGCTGCTGCAGATGAGTGATCAAAGGATAAAAGGCCCATAACACTCCCATCAACCTAAAGCAAGTACGGTGTACTACAAGCTAGTTAACCTTTATGCTGCTGGATGCTAATTTTGCCAATAAAAAATGATGCAAAAATGCTGAAAAATGACTGAAACCCTGGCAAATGGGTACTCATATGAGAGCACTCAGCGAGAGCTTTCCAATGAATACCAACAAGACAGGGTTTGAATGGTTTTCAAAAATCTTTGCATTCTTGTGCTTCGGGCGAAAGAAGTCTAATAGCATTGGAAGGGTTAAATGTCACACAGTGTGAGAGCACTTCTCTTCAAGCAATTAAGGCAATCTAATATTATAATCAAGTATCCAATAAATCAGCAGGTACTTCACATTTCTTCAACCATGTCGCTAATGCATTATTCAGTGATTAATACAATTACTTGATGAAATAAATAAGCCATAAATTATGCAGCATTTAATCAAAGCATGTTGTAATAAATCATAATGAAAGTATATAGCATAAAGCATGCAAGCAATAAAGAAACATGCCCTTTCGTTTAGGATTTTGACCTTTGTAATTGAGCAAAGCAGATTTCATTTGTACGCTCTTGCTTTTTTAATGTTGTACAATGATTGCGATACTGACACTTGCACTATGAAAAAAACACCTTTAATGCCTTGTTTGTATCGGTTGGTCGTGAAGGCTGCTTGGCAAGAACAATGGATAAACTGGAATTCACCTGCCACTATGAGTGATGTAGTGGAACAGGAATGTCTGTGACTGAATGGGCTATTAACGTCACAGTCTGGTGCCTGCAGGCTGCTGGGTACCTGAGCAATATCGCCGCTGCCGCACCAGGAACGCCTCATGTGACCCCTTTATACCATTCATGCCTGTAGCAACCAAAAGTGCCTGACAATTTTGGTAATATCTCTCTTATGAAAGAAATACTAAGAAAATGTTTGAAGAAGAATTGTTCATCAGAACTCTATCTACAACTCTCCTTCAAACATTTTGCTAATTTATGCTTCATTCGAAAGTTATTTTCAAAAATATGACAGGTCCAGACGACACTCGTCAAATAGATCTCTAGGCATGAATGGGTTAAAGCTAGATCATACTCTATACTCTGTGAATTTCGCACAAATAAAGCACAACTTTGAAATATGTCTCAAGAAGAATTGTAAATTTGGTTCCCTATCAACATCTTTTTCAAAAAAAAATTTCTTAACATGCTTTTAAAAGAAATATATGTCATCAAAATAGGTCATCTTACATGTAACATGAATAAATGGCTTAAGTGTACATTTGTAAAATAAAAGTACACTCTAAATGCTTTCATCCCTTCGAGTCATTTCGATGATATTATTCTAATAAAAACATACTTCAGGAATTGTTTGATGGAGATTGTTCCTGAGAAGCAAAACAACAAATGCCCATCAAATATTTTGTGAATTTGTGCTTTCTTTTTAAGTTATTGTCAGAAGTATCAGAGATCTAGACGACATTTACTTACATATCGCCTCTCCTCCGTGGGCGTTCTGACTCTCATGGACATGCCCCGCCCCCGGGCCAGGGGGGGAATGGAATGGCGAGGTCGCTCTTGGGCATTGGCGCCTTCCTGAAAACAACAGACACAACAACACAAAGTTAATACAAGTCCAGTTTCAGGGTCTGACTCTAAGATTTCAGGCTAGGGGCCCGAATCAGGTCTTTTGAGTATAATAAGCGGTCGAAAACAGGATTTCTGGTTATCATACATACTATTTTGGGCCCCTAGTCTGAAAAATCTAGGGGCAAACAGCAAAATCTAGGGGCATATGCCCCTGGGAAAGTCGAACCCTGAGTTTATAATACAGGGAGCAACATAGCCCCAAAACATTACTTGCCGAGTGGGGCAAGCTGTCCCTAAAGTTTACTTGCCCCGCCAGCACTTCCACTTGCCCAGCCACTCTGTGAATTTGAAAAAACATACCTTTCCCCTGAAACGTACTGTTTGCTATTGTGTAATATTTTTTTTCTTCTCATACTTTTGGCCATTTTCCAACTTACTTCTTCTCTTTTCCTCAGTTGCGAGGACTCTGCCCAAAATTTATATTTGCCACATCGGGCAAGTTAGGGTCTTGTTCTGCTTGCCACATTGCCATATTTTGCCAAATTCACTCGCAACTTGCAACGGGGTACGCAGTTAGATTGCACACTGTACTAGTATCAAGTTGTGATGACTTTATTGCTAGGGATTAGTACTGGTACAATGATACAATAACAAATACCAATATCAAAAAGGAAAATGTACCATATCTTTTATGAACTGTTATACCAATACCGCCAATAAGCACTACTGCTACAATACTACCAAGTTTCCTTTCTATCAGAGGTGAAACTTACACCCCACTTAAAAAGCTATACAGACCTCTTGGCTAGGGTAGGTCAGATCATCGAGTAGGACAAGGGTTAAGAGCTATCTCGACCTCTCTACATGTAGGCAGTGTTCTAGTTATCAGCGGAACTTACAGTGCTACATAAATCAAAATAAGTTCCAAGGAGGTAGAAGTATTGCAGAAAATATTTAGATTGTGTATCATTAAGGAAATATCGGTATCTTATTGTATCATTGAAAATTTTAGAGGTGGCATTCCCTATTTATTGCTGGTTAGAATGTGTTCCAGTTGCACTGTTTAACCTATGAAATAATGTACTGTGAAATGTACTGTGAAACAAATATCGGCTCGTTTGCAATTTTGATGAATTCCTGAAGTGAGCATGCTCATATATTCACGAAAATGCCAAATTGTGTGTAGAGTGCTATGAAATATAATGCAATGTTTGAGGTTTGAATATTTCTGTCAATCAGTCAGGGCAAAAATGTTTTCATCTTTCAATGCCCCATCCTACTTGGTCAATGTATAATACCTTTCTAAATTGAGATAGTAAAACCAAAGGATTTCCAGGATTAACAAGGAAACTTCAGGGATTTCCAGTTGGGGCCTGCCAGTGTGCCTTAAATTAGATCAGATGCATGAGATGTGCTTGTTTTAGAGTTGGTGAGGACTTTTTCTTCCTGCTCATTTCTCACCGTCAATTGACTAACCAATGGTATACAGTCAAACTTGCCTCAACGACCACTTCTCTTAAACGACCACTTGCCTTGAACGACCGTTTCAAATCCCTCCAAGGCTATTCCCTATATATTTTACCTTGATTAAGCGACCACTTGCTTGACGCGGCGACCAACGACCATAAAATCTTATCCCTAAGAGTAAATGGTCTTTCATTCAACAGCCACTTGAATGCCTAGACGCCTTGTATGTTAGAGATGGCACAATAATATAATGAAATAATCGGGAAAAATTTGAAAGTATATCATTTCTGAGTGTCCTCAATTAATGATATAGTTCAACTTTTATTTTTCTGAATTGTTTATTCCTAAAATAGTAATGAAGAAATTTCAACAAACGCAGCTAAATATAACAACCTCAATAATTCCAAGTCATTGTTGGAAATTCTTTGTTTTTTCATAACCTCGCTCAGACCCTCAACCCCTTCTTAAGAGACCAACTCTTTAAAAGACCACTTTTGACATTTCCCTTGAGCTTAATAGAGGTTTGACTGTATGTGTATAGGGCATTGTCATTCTGTCTATTTCTAGCTCTGTCATAATAATTCTCTAAGGTAAAACAAGATTCTGTTGTCTTGGCCTCTTGTTCAAATTGATCTTGCGTATGTGATGAGTAATGCTGCCAATATAACATGCTATATTCCCTTAGGGATATTGAAAATATAATCCCATCATTGCCCAGAGGTTGGCATCACAATGATACTGAAGATACCAGTGAGTAAGAGTAACCAACAAAATTGATTTTTTTACCATAACTTCCTATTTTTCTGCTTCTTTACCTGAGAAACATTTCTTATCTGATAACTTACAAAAACTCATAAAGTGGGGCTGATTAATCGAGATTTTGGCCAAGTCGTGCACTTTGGGGTGCAAGCGTGAAATTTGGTACAATTATGGTTTAAGGAATGCTGATGAATATTGGAAGGGGACACAGGCTGTAGGTCACCTGAGCTCTATGACCTATTTTTGGGCCGTTTTAGGTCAAGAATGGACATTTTTGGTGATGTTATATATGAAACATTTTCATCAAAATGGGTAGAAGCATGAAAATTGGTACATTTATGATTGAAGGAATGCTAATAGAGCTAAGATGCAAATACTTTTTTTTTAATTAAAAAAAAATTGAAAACATTTTTTTTTTTTAAATATGAATTTATAAGATGCAAATACATGTATCCTTGAATTCTGTACAGCTAAAGAAGAGGTCAAGCCAACCCTACTCAACATATTGCATACAAACACCCTGACATTTGACAGCACTAGCGTGGCTGTCTCCCATTCACTATGTAATAAACTCAGAGAACACACACACAGCTTTCTTAGCTCATTAAGGTGACACATTCACCAGTCTGTTATGCTGCGTATGTGTAAGCCTTTGGATTTACACCTTGTGAAAAAACTCTGATGATTGCCGTTATGGGTATAGAGCATGCCATGAGATAATCATTGGCGTATGCAATAAGCAGAAGCAGGTGCGAACCAACTTGTAATGATAGTTTCATTAGTATGTACTAATTGAATGTACACCTATCTCATGACAACCAAACATCAACCCAAAGGTCTATTAAAACATTTTGAATCCCTGTATGCTATGTATCTGAGACTTTCCAGGAAACCTGGTATTTAACCCATTAATGCCTAAGGGTTCCTACATAAATTGTCGTCTGGACCTAATCTACTTTTGACGATAACTTTATAATTGAGAATTATTTTACATAATTTTTGTAGGAGAGTTGTTGGTATTGTTCTAATTAACATTTCTCCATTAAATATTTTTTGAACGATGCATTTACCTGCAAGATTAAATCAAAATTGTCAGGCTGCTTTTTGCTGCTGTGAGCATTAATGGGTTAACTAGCAATAGATACCAAGAATTGCTTGATATTGAAAGCTATACTCGGTAAGGGTAAGGGGCAAGCTCAAACCCAACTTCAGAAGAGTACTGGACCAACGAAATGGTCACCGAATGATCAATAATCAATTTTTCTCAAAATATTACTGAAAGAAGGCGATTACTAATCTATGTACATTACATATAAAACAGGATAATCTAAGGGAATAATATTCCTTACTTAATTCAAGGGATGATTTCAAAAAGAACAGAAATATTTTGTATCCATTGATGTTTTAGCCATACGATCAAGTGAGCTATAGGGCTCTGAAGTGACATACACCAAATGATGGTCTAGATGATTTCCTGCTTTTCACTAAGCAAAGCAACTTCACTCTGCCAATTTGAAGATCAAAACAAATCAAATTTATCTCCTGCAGTTTGATCAAAGATATTAAAGTATTCGCTTTTCAGTTGTAATATTGATATATAATTAGAGAAATATGTATATGAGTGACAACAGAAGTCCCTGCTCAGTGTCTTAGCCAGGATTTCAAAACTGGGTGCCTAAAATTAGCAGTTGTCAAATTTTTGGACGTCCAAATTTTTAAGGGGTATCACAATGTACTAATATTTCAACCACAAACATGTATACATTCATCAAAATAAGGCCTGATGTCATTAAACAATGTCATTGGAATTATAAGGATATGAAAAAATTCAATTATAAGCTTGAGATTGAGATTTTTAGAAATTCCACACAAAATAATTTGGGTGACCTGAGGGGTTCTTTTTAAGGGTTTGGGCATCCAAAAAGGCACCCAGACGCCCTGCTGGCTAAGACCATGTCCCTGCTAATAATCACCAGCATTAAATAATGATTGTCAGGCAGACTAAACATGTTGCATGAGTTGCAAGCCTATCTAGAAGAATGTGCCAGAAAATGCCAAGCTTTAAAGACATTAAATGGATATCTTGTCAACTAGCTAATGATTTATTCTACATGCAATGATTACAAGTGGTCATGTTCTTGATGGGCTTCAACATGCAAGCCGATAGCAGTCATGCCATATTTCAATTACCAGCAGCAGGGAGCACCTCTACCTACAGCTCTCCTTTGTGTACCCTCGCCTATAATAATATGCCTTTAAGGCCTAAAAAAAGTTGTTTGTTTCCTGTATTAACCCTACCCTAACAAGTTTTTATTCAAAAAAATCCCTATCCTAAAGTTTTTATTGCCCATCCAACTCCCAATCAACATAAATCATGCATAAAACACACATTTTTGATCAAAAAAATAACGCAATTTTTTTTTTTACTGACCTACCTACCCTATTTTTTTTCGAACCGTTACAGGAAACAAACAATTCATTTTTTAGGCCTTATCATATATCACCTGCACTGCCAAATGTTCAAATTCAGCTAAAAGCATTAGATTAAGTCACAGTTTTTGGTGGTTTTCCCAAGTAGCTTGATTCCTCTATCATTAACATCTGGTTTGTCTCAATTAAATCTTAACCCATTCATGCTTGTTAAGAGTCGTCGGTAATGTATTGATTAATATTTCTCCTTCAAATATTTTTCCAACTATTTGAAAGATTTCACCATAATTGTTAGAATGGATTAATATGGCAAAGAGGTGACAAACAAAATTACAAATTCAAAATTAATAAGGATATTTTGGCGACCAACAATGCAGGCATAAATTAAGTTAGACCAATGTTAGACAAATTGTGTGTGCAGCTGAGGTTTAACCCTTATGCTGCTATTATGGCTAATTCTACCAATACAAAATAATGATAAAATCCTGAAAAATCACCGAAACCCTGGTAAATGGGTACTCATTTGAAAGTTCTCAGTGAGAGCTTTCAAATGAATACCAACATGACTGGGTTTAGATGATTTTCAAAGATTTTCACATATTTGTGCATTGGGCGAATGAAGCCTCAGCAGCATAAGGGTTAAGACAATGATAACATCAGATGCCATATTCTCAGGTACGGTAAACCCTGAACTAATTAATAATTTCACGGCTGCAGCTAACAAATCAATAACACCTGTAGGGTTTGGTATGCACCAGAACTGGTTGTTGGCTTTACAAGATAAACACCTGTGCAAAAAACTAGAACTGATGAAATATTATTGAACACTCCATGCCACTCTCTCTGGGGCTGCATGGTGTGCGCACCATGCCAGGAAAAAAACAGCCTCAATCTTCCCTCTCCGGAACTTCCTCAGAATCTACTCGAGACTCGAGAGGCAGAATTCATATATAGGGCACCAGGACCACTAAGGTAAGGACAGGACCATCTCCTGCATTTCAACAGTAACATCTAGAAAAATCCCAAGTGGCTGCTCTGAGCTATACATCTGAGCCTAGATTTGTGGCCGCTAGAACAATTAAAGGACTGGACAGTCACAGGAGTTTCAACAGTAACAATAAGCAACATCACCAGTAGCTGGGTCCATGAGCAATACATATGAGCATCAATTACTGGCAGCTAGAACCAGTAACTTAAGGACTGGACAGTCACCTGCATTTCAACAGTAACATCCAGAAACATTACACTGCACATGAGTTTCCAATCCACAGTAGTACAATATCTCTGGTTCGATGCAGAGCACAAGGGTATGCTTTCTCCTATGGATCTATGACACTCATAGTTCTTCATAACTGAAACAGTTTCCAATCCACAGTAGTACAATATCTCTGGTTCGATGCAGAGCACAAGGGTATGCTTTCTCCTATGGATCTATGACACTCATAATTCTGCATAACTGAAACAGTTTCCAATCCACTGTAGTAGAACATCTCAGGTTGGATGCAGAGTGCAAGGACCTGCTCTCTGCTCTATTGTGCGTTTCCAACTGACACTCAGGCAAACAGTTCACTAATGAAATTACTGGCATTTGTGGGGTGTCTCCTTACACTAGCTAATTAGGAGAAGGCAGGCCTTGAAATGTGGAATGTAGACAATTAAGGCAAAGGAGAACATACCTTTCTTCACCTACAGAAACTAGCACAAACTAATCTTAAACCATTCATGCTTGAGAGTTCTTCTGAAACTGTTGCAATCTGTGATAATTATAATAATAATACTAGAAGTAAACATGAGTTTACAAAACATTTGAGAAAAATTGTTGGTAATGTTCTGATTAATATTTCTCTTTTAAAATATTTATCCAATCATGATTTCATCTAAAAGATTTCATCAAATTGTCAAATTTGGCTGCTCCAAGCATCAACATAGTTACCCAGTCTTACACTTTAGAGAAAAATGATCAAATAAACGAAACCTTTCTGGATGGGCATACCTAGTGTTATAATGACTAACACCAATAAGCTATTTAGGTAGCTAGGATTTGTACAAAAAGGCAACCATAAAATTTTGGCATTTTTTTAAAGATGACATATAAAGCCTGATTATCAGAAAACAGTTGTGTGTATTATGTCTAAGCATTTACATTGAAGTGAAACGTTAAAGATAATGTGTTTAAAATTGTCATATTCAGAAATTCCAAAACATTTCATCATCCTGACTGAAGTTAAATTGCATATGGTGGCCAGACACCAGTGTCTTAGCCAGGATTTAGAAACTGGGTACCTAAAATAGGCAGTTGTAAAATGTTTGGGCGTCCAAATTTTTAAGGGGGATCACGATATACTCATATTTCAACCATAAACAAGTATAAATTCATTAGAATAAGGCATGATATCATTAAACAATGTCATGGGAATTATAAAGAGATGAAAAAATTCAATTATAAACTTGAGATTGAGATTTCTAGAAATTCCACACTAAAGAATTTGGGTGTCCTGATAGTCAGGGAGCCAAACCCCATTTTTTAAAATTCCGTGGCACCCGAGAGGGTAAAAGCAATGGACCCTTCCAACATTTAGTACATCCCTCCAGTATTAAAAAACACCTGTCTGCCGGACTGAAAAAGTGACGGTATATGATTTAGAGGTCATTTGAAGGTCAAACTCTAAAAAAATAGGCTTTTTTCTCAGTAAATGTACTTAAATTCAATGTTTCTTTGCTGCAATCACAAACATTCTTATTTCATATGTATAGAAATATCAATATTAACCTTGTGGTTACATATGTTAATGTTTGTGTGATATTCAAGGTCATCTCAAGGTCAAATAGGGGTCAAATTATTGAAAAATGGGCTTTTTCTGAGTAAAAGTACTAAATTTCTAATCTATTTCTATGACAATTCTATGCATTCTTCATTTTTTGGTATTGGACTATTAGTATTGATCTTGTAGTAGTTTGGTTTCTCTTTTGGGAGATGTTCAAGGTCATTTCAAGGTCAAAAATAGGCCAAAACGATGAAAAATGAACTCTTTTCTGAGCATAAGTACTAAGTTTTTAACATATTTTTAGGGCAATCACATGCATTCTTCTTCTTATGGTATTGGACTATTGAAATCGATCTTGTAGTTATTTGATTTCTATTTTGGTTGATATTCAAGGTCATCTCAAGGTCAATAAGGGCAAAAAAAAGGGCTTTTTCTGGGTAAAAGTACTAGTTTTTCAATCTTATTTATAGTAATCACATGCATTCTTCTTTCTTATGGTATTGGACTATTGATAATGATCCAAGAGGGTAAAAGCAATGGAACCTTCCAACATTTAGTACATCCCTCCAGTATTAAAAAGCACTTGTCTGCCGGACTGAAAAAGTGACGGTATATGATTTAAGGTCATTTGAAGGTCAAACACTTAAAAATAGGCTTTTTTCTTAGTAAATGTACTTCGATTCAATGTTTCTTTGCTGCAATCACAGACATTCGTATTTCATATGTATAGAAATAACAATACTTACTTCGTGGTTACATATATTTATGTTTGTGTGATATTCAATGTCATCTCAAGGTGAAATAGGGGTCAAACAACTGAAAAATGGGCTTTTTCTGAGTACAAGTACCAATTCAGCACCAGAGTTATTATCAAAATTGTCACTTATAAAGCGCTATTTCTATTAAAATAGAATAAGAAGGAAAGCGTGTGATCACCATAAAAAAAAAGAAATTACTTTTACTTCGAAAAAGCAAAAAAAATTCAACTTTTTGACCATGAAATGACCTTGAATTCCACAAAAACAGAAATCAGATTACTGAAAAATCACTTTCAATAGTCCAATACCAATAAAAGAAGAATGCATGTGATTGCTATTAGAAATATATTAAGAACTTAGTACAGAAAAAGCCTATTTTCAACTTTTCGAACCCTTTTCATCCTTGAAATGACCTTGAGTATCTCACAAAATAGATAGCAGATTACTACAAGACCAAAACTAATTGTCCAATACCGATAAAAGAAGAATGTATGTGATAGTCATAAGATACATCAAAAACCTAGTAATTTTACTCAGAAAAAAGCTCATATTTCAACTTTTGGACCCCTTTCAGGACCTTCAAATAACTTTGAATACCCCACAAAGTAGATAGCAGATTACTACAAGACCGACATCATTTGTCTAATACTGAGAAAAAAAAGAATGCAAGTGATTGCTATAAAAATGTTATAAACTTAGTACTTTTACTTAGAAAAAAGCCAATTTTTCAACTTTTGGATCTTTTTTTGACCTTAAAATGACCTTGAGTATGACACAAAATGGAAATCATGCTATTGGAAGATGAATACCAATAGTCCAATACCAAAGAAAAGAAGTATGCATATGATTCTCATAGAAATAGATGAAAGAATTGGTACTTATACTCAGAAAAAGCCCATTTTTCAATTATTTGACCCCTATTTGTCCTTGAAATGATCCTGAATATCACACAAACAAAAAAATACTTTACCACGAGCTCAGTATTGATATTTTTATACATTTAAAATAAGAACGTCTGTGATTGCAGCAACGAAACATTGAATCTAAGTACATTTTCTAAGAAAAAAGCCTATTTTTAAGTGTTTGACCTTCAAATGACCTTTAATCATACACCGTCACTTTTTCAGTCTGGCAGACAAGTGCTTTTTAATACTGGACGGATGTACTAAATGTTGGAAGGTTCCATTGCGTTTAACCTCTAGGATCATTATCAAAAGTCCAATACCATAAGAAAGAAGAATGCATGTGATTACTATAAATAAGATTGAAAAACTAGTACTTTTACCCAGAAAAAGCCCATTTTTTCAAAAAGAATTTGCCCTTATTGACCTTGAGATGACCTTGAATATCAACCAAAATAGAAATCAAATAACTACAAGATCGATTTCAATAGTCCAATACCATAAGAAGAAGAATGCATGTGATTGCCCTAAAAATATGTTAAAAACTTAGTACTTATGCTCAGAAAAGAGTTCATTTTTCATCGTTTTGACCTATTTTTGACCTTGAAATGACCTTGAACATCTCCCAAAAGAGAAACCAAACTACTACAAGATCAATACTAATAATCCAATACCAAAAAATGAAGAATGCATAGAATTGTCATAGAAATAGATTAGAAATTTAGTACTTTTACTCAGAAAAAAGCCCATTTTTCAATAATTTGACCCCTATTTGACCTTGAGATGACCTTGAATATCACACAAACATAAACATATGTAACCACAAGGTCAATATTGATATTTCTATACATATGAAATAAGAATGTTTGTGATTGCAGCAAAGAAACATTGAATTTAAGTACATTTACTGAGAAAAAAGCCTATTTTTTTTAGAGTTTGAACTTCAAATGACCTCTAAATCATATACCGTCACTTTTTCAGTCCGGCAGACAGGTGTTTTTTAATACTGGAGTGATGTACTAAATGTTGGAAGGGTCCATTGCTTTTACCCTCTCGGGTGCCACCAACTCTAAATTTAAGGCCCTTTTTTCAATTTGGCTCCCTGACTATGAGGGGTTCTTTTTAAGGGTTTGGGTGTCCAAAAAGGCACCCAGATGCCCTGCTGGCTAAGACCATGCCAGACACGCTGCTGGCTAAGGACGTTCAGCTGTAACAAACACAAGTGTTAGCTGAAATGTTTCTAGAGCATCATGCAACCCCTGGTATTTCCACAACAAACAATCAATCTAAAAGGCATTTCATATGGACCATTATGCCAAAGCATGTTTTCATGCATTCGTTTATTCGCTCCTCTAGACTAATTCATGGCCTCGCAAACATCAAAAGGCCTTACATCTAGCATGCGCTCCCTGCAATCATTAGTTGATACCTGCAGCATTTGGCTAAAAGGTCAGCGTGGTTAGGCCTAAAAAAAAGTTGTTTGTTTCCTGTAACCCTACCCTTACAAGTTTTTATTCGAAAAAATCCCTACCCCAAAGTTTTTTCTGCCCTCCCAACTCCCAATCAACGTAAATCATGCAGAAAACACACATTTTTGACCAAAAAAATTATCATATGCAAAAAATTTTTTTACCGACCTACCTACCCTATTTTTTTCAGGACCGTTACAGGAAGCAAACAATTTATTTTTTTAGGCCTTATCTCTCCAGCTGGCCGTTCGCCAGCCTCATCCTCTCTCTCATTACCTGTACGGTTGTAGCACACTCAGACTTCATGCCTGTTATACAGCTCACCTCCACACTAGCGGCGGTGGCGGCATCACTCATAAGATACCAGTAGAGGACAGTGTCTTAGCCAGGATTTAGAAACTGGGTGCCTAAAATTGGCAGTTGTAAAATTTTTGGGCGTCCAAATTTTTAAGGGGGATCACAATATACTCATATTTCACCCATAAACATGTATAAATTTATCAAAATAAGGCATGATATCATTAATGTCATAGGAATTATAAAGAGATGAAAAAATTCAATTATAAGCTTGAGATTGATATTTTTAGAAATTTCACCCCAAAGAATTTGGGTGTCCTGAGGGGTTCTTTTTAAGGGTTTGGGTGTCCAAAAAGGCACCCAGACGCCCTGCTGGCTAAGACCATGACTGAGGATCTACACCAGGCTGAATGCCAGAGTTGAATGTACACGCTCCTAGCTGTTCCATGCTCGTCACTGTTATGTAACAACATATGGGAAGCTTTTTACATGTTTTGATCAGCCCACCTGAGTCCTTCACCCTATCCATTCCAGTAGACTCCCATATCAATCTTAACCCAGTCTCCAGGATAATCCTAGATTTCCCTGGTTGTTCCAAGCTCCATTCCTTTATGGGTGCCGGGTGCCCCGAGAGGTCTGGCTATTTTGGTAATACTTTTCCGGTGAAATGAGTAGTATGTTTATTTGCTGAAATCTTATGAATTATAATACAAAATGAAAGCATCATTTGGAAAATATTGATAAGGAAAATGTTTATTGGAACCCAACAAGAACTCATGTTGATTCTATCATTGTCCTATGAATTCATGTGTATTCCTAACTTTATTCAGTATGTAATGCCCTGAAAAGCCTGCCTTTTTTGGCATAATCTTTTAGATGACTTGGCATCTTTTCAGACATATTAGCAGGGGTTTTATTGATCTTAACCCCAATTAGAACTATCCTTCAAATACTTTTTAAATTCATATCTCAAACAATTTAAAGTATCAAAAAAGTGATTTTTGATAAAGATAATCAACTTAAACCCCAATTAGAACTATTCTTCAAATACTTTATAAATTCATATCTCCAACAATTTAGAGTACCAAAAGCTGATTTTTGATAAAAAAAATAATCAACTCAAAGCAAGAAAAGTAAGGTTTCTCACAAAAAATACAATGCATATACAATTTAACCTGTTATGTCTGCATCATCCCAAAAGACCAATACATCAATATGAAGTGATGATATCACTAAAATAAAAGCACCTTTTGAAAATATATAGGAAGCAATATTATTCACAGCTCAACCAACAGCTTGAACAGGCCTCAACGCTAACTCAAAATGCTACTGGCCCTGTAGGACCAGTAACACTGAGGATCTACTGGTCCTGCAAAATGTTGACTGGTCCTACATTTTTTTTCTTTAACATAACAAGAAAAAACATCGCATAAAATTCACCACCACATTTATTTCTTTTTCAAAAACATTTGGGAACATTCTCGGAGGGAAACATTTTAACAAGAATGTCCTCAAATGTTTACTGGCCCTGTAGGACCAGTTGAGGTCATTTTTTACTGGCCCGAAGCCGTTTTTGGGAATTTTTACTGGCCTGGGGCCATAGGTTTACTGTTAGCGTCGAGCCCTGTTGAATTCTAGTGTAGTGGAACCAGACCATATGCCAAAGACATGACATTCTTTATCTAACCAGTAATCCTACAGATATGTTTTTATAAGTCACCTTTCTCAAGATATACAGCCAAAGCAGATGAGGCTGATACGAGACTGTTTAAGGATCGTGTAGGGTTAAAACAGCCTTTTGAACCAATCAATGAGGAATAATCTGAGCATGATTTCAGTGTCTCATTAATAGCTATATAATGCCTAATCCCCAATACGACAGGATTATTTCCGTAGTTGAGAATATAATGGGTAGGTTATCATTTCTCTTGGTGTTGGCACCAACCATTTAACCCATTAATGCTTAAGAGTTCCTCCAAAAATGATCGTCTGGATTGAAGATACAATTGATGATAACTTTTGAACTGATAATCATTTTACAAAATATTTGAAGGAGAGTTGTTGGTAATGTTCTGGTCAACATTTCTCCTTGAAATATTTTGCCAATTATGCATTAGCCTGAAAGATTTCATCAAAATGGTCAGGCTGGTTTTGGCCGCCGTGAGCATTAATGGGTTAACAACCTCACAGACTGAATGAGAGAGGTTTGGCTCCCTGGCTAAAGACCAGAAGTCTACTAACCTTAAAACCTGATTTATAAGTTGGTATCATTTATTCGTGTGTTGTGATGGGATTACAAACTATCAATTACAGAAAACCTTGCTTACCTTAGACTCAGATTTTCTCTTGTCCCAGACAAAACCACTGGTCCGAAAACATTCCTATCTACTTAAATGTTAACAACGTAACTCAGATTTTGATTACCTCTGACTCTTTTGTAAGTGCTAATATACATATTAAAATTTCAATTCATCACTGTAAAAATGATAAGAATATTAAATAACAAGAAAGACGCTGTCAGCGTCAGCTGGTGTGTTCTTTTTTTATCAACATTTTTGGTCTTTTCTGAACATGATCATATAGATTTTTATGTAATTGACCAATATAGTGTTTTTGTACAGAAATGGACAAAGGCATGTATCATGTTTTTGTACAACAAATCTCTTTATTAAGTCTGTTTCAATACATAAAACATAATAGCTCTATTAAAGAACAGAATGTCTTATCACATATTATCTAAGTCTTCTATTGTTCTTACAACTATCCAACGTATATCAGGCTTAGGTTTTTGTTAATAACTCTTTTCAATACAATATAGCTCTATTAAATTATAGAGTGGATTATCATATTTTATAAGAGTCTTCTATTTTTCCAACAACTATCTAGCGCTTGCCAGGCCTAGGTTTTCGATCAGTTAGCCGTGTTCGAAACACATATTATCTTAGTCTTCTATTGTTCTTACAACTATCCAATGTATATCAGGCCTAGGTTTTCGATCATATCTCTTTCAATACATAAAGCATAATAGCTCTATTAAATTATAGAGTGCATTATCATTTATCATCATAGACTCTTATTGTTCTTACAACTATCTAGCGTTTGTCTATAAGGAGGGGTCACTCGAGATCCTGGGCCTGGCTTATGATAAAGAGTCTGTATTGCTAGGAAGGTAGACTAGGCTCCTACACCCTGTAATGATCACCGTCACTGATGTGATAACCAAGCACTGTGGTGTGGTACCAGGTTTGGTACTAGATGGAACCACAAGCTCCACCACACTCTATGTTTACTATTACAAGTAGTAGAATGAGTAGTTGTAGTAGTACTAGTAGTAGTAGTAAGAGTAGTGGCACTACTACTACTACTACTACTACTATCATCTTTAGTTCTATCACCATATATATATCATATATACAACCTGAAACCTGGTGAGATAATTGTAAACTAAATTGACCAGCCTCCAAAGCCCTGTAAAGGCCACCATCACCTATGTGTTGCCAACACTGTGGTATGGCACCATTGTTGGAAGATAAATAAATGTAATCTAGGCTCCTAGGCCCTGTAAAGGCCACCATCCCCTATGTGTGGCACCAGTGATGGAAGATATATGGAACCACCTGCTCTTCACAATCTATGATTATAAAAATGCATATAAGGAGGGGTCACTCGAGATCCTGGGCCTGGCTTATGATAAAGAGTCTGTATTGCTAGGAAGGTAGACTAGGCTCCTACTCCCTGTAATGATCACCGTCACTGATGTGATAACCAAGCACTGTGGTGTGGTACCAGGTTTGGTACTAGATGGAACCACAAGCTCCACCACACTCTATGTTTACTATTACAAGTAGTAGAATGAGTAGTTGTAGTAGTACTAGTAGTAGTAGTAAGAGTAGTGGCACTACTACTACTACTACTACTACTACTATCATCTTTAGTTCTATCACCATATATATATCATATATACAACCTGAAACCTGGTGAGATAATTGTAAACTAAATTGACCAGCCTCCAAAGCCCTGTAAAGGCCACCATCACCTATGTGTTGCCAACACTGTGGTATGGCACCATTGTTGGAAGATAAATAAATGTAATCAAGGCTCCTAGGCCCTGTAAAGGCCACCATCCCCTATGTGTGACACCAGTGATGGAAGATATATGGAACCACCTGCTCTTCACAATCTATGATTATAAAAGTGCATATAAGGAGGGGTCACTCGAGATCCTGGGCCTGGCTGGTACCACACCACAGTGCTTGGTTATCACATCAGTGACAATGATCATTAAAGGGAGTAGGAGCCTAGACTACCATCCTATATTGACCACTGAGGCTAACAACACTATATGGTGCTTGGTAACCGAAAGAAAAAAACATAACATAAAATGACATACGACAACCAAACAATCATGAACCTTTTATAGATGAGCGGTCACCCCAGACCCTAGGCCTGCAATTGTGAAAGAGAGACTGTATTACAAATAGGTAGCCTAGGCTCATAGCCCCTGTAATGTCCACCACCCCTCTATGATCACCAAGCACTGTGGTGTGGTACCAGGATTAGTAATAGATGGAACCACATGCCCCACCACTCCCTATGTTTACTTATACACTAAAACACTGAAACCTGGTGAGATGTAGAAGTAGTCCATCACTGATGTGATAACCAAGCACTGAGGTGTGGTACCAGGTTTGGTACTAGATAAAACAACATGCTACACCACACTCTATGTTTACTATAACAAGTAATAGAAGCAGTAGTTGTAGTAGTAGTAAGAGTAGTGGCACTACTACTACTACTACTACTATCATTTTTAGTTCTATCACCATATATATATCATATATACAACCTGAAACATGGCAAGATAATTGTAAACTAAAATGACCACTGAGCCAAGCACTGTTGTATGGCACCAGTGTTGGAAGATAAATGGGAACACCTGCTCTTGAAATCTACATGACTACTAAAAATGCATATAAGGAGGGGTCACTCGAGATCCTGGGCCTGGCTTATGATAAAGAGTCTGTATTGCTAGGAAGGTAGACTAGGCTCACTGTGGCTAGCTACACTATTTTGCGCTTGGTAAAGAAAAACCACTGTGATGTGGTACGTCATGCTCCTCCGACCAGCCACTTGGAAACAAACTAAAACCTGGTGAGGAAATTGTAAACTAAAATGCCCACTGTGGCTAGCTACACTATATTGCGCTTGGTAAAGAAAAACCACTGTGATGTGGTACGTCATGCTCCTCCGACCAGCCACTAGGGTACGGTACAATAATACGCCGCCCTTCCCCAACTAAAACCGGCCAAAGACACCTATCACGGACCAACGAACGACTGACTAATGTAAGACAGCGCCAAATACACACAGTCGAACACGTGACTGAACACGTGACTATGGCAATTACATAACGACAAGTAAACCGATTATACCGGCGCAACGGCGCGGATGCGACTGCTGACGCGAAAATATGCCCGGCGAATTGTCAATCGATCCTACAAAGTGGGCTATCGATTGGACCACCTAATCTGCCGCGGCTGTGCCGCGGCACAGCCGCGGCACATATAAGTGAGACCAGAAACGAAACCGGCGAACTGATAATCGGTTGCCAAAAGATGGATGCCGCGGAAAGAGAGCGAAACATTCGCCAAAAAAGTCTGCAATACTACGAGACTATAAGCCACAAAAACCCAAAAACGATCTCCGAAAAGAAAATCGGAAGCCAACACAAAACTGGTAAGTAAGGAAAAGAAACAAAAAAATATGTAGAAAAACGACATATTGGATGTCGCGGTGCCGAGAAAGATGAAAGACTTAATGGCACTTGTAATAAGTACAATGGTACTTTACGGGTACTTCACGGCACTTGAGAGAAGTATAATGGTACTTAGGACAAGTATAATGGTACTTAGGACAGCGGAACGAATTCGTTGCACCACGACATCGGGAGGGCATGTACGCTGTGTAAGTGTGAGCTGACGTAGTCAGAACACACAAAAATTGCATACATCTACAGTACAATGGAGACTTTGTAACATATTTTCAACATCCTAAATAAATCTTTTACAAAAAATCAATTTAAGCCTGAATCCTAATACAGGTGAACTTGGATATGACGGACAACTGTACGACGGATTTTTGCATATGACGGACGATATGCTTGGTCCCAGTCTGATGCATATCAAGTATTCGTCATATGTATACGACGGATTTTGCATATGACGGACCAATTTTCCTGGTCCCATTGAGTCTGTCATATCCAAGTTCACCTGTATATATTTGCATGTCCTAAAAATGTAGCTCAGACTTCCTAGTATTCATTGGGACTCCTTGGTATACCATTTAGCTTTATGTGGCTGAGGATGACTTACCAGGCCAAGGTAGAGTCCTGTGAGATTCTTTGGAGTGGTCTTGGGTGTTCTGCTTGGCATTCCGTTGGAGAGATGTGCCGCGCCCCCTCCCCCTCCTCCCCCACCCCCAGGCAGGGGCAGGTCTGCCGCCAGGGGCTCCACGTTCTTCATCATCTATACACCTACTAGCGGGCTGCACCAGCCTCTGCCGCGGCGGCTCTGTCCTGCACAACACCAGCAAGGCCTCTCGCTCCCGTCACATGACAGCTACCTGTGGAGAGAGAACACACAAGACACATACTGATCAGTACCATTTTTTTATGCTACTCCAGTGCAAGAATAATTCATGAGGATCATCATTATTGTCATCATCATCATCTACGTAATCATTATCATGACCATGGCGACATTGGTGGTGATGACGAAGACAGTGATAATGATGATGGTGACCATGATGACACCTACAAAGTGAAGTGTGTAAAATGTATTAATTAGCCTAATCAATTAGCCATCCATTCTTTTTTTTCAAATAAAGGGCTTGCCACACCTTTTTTTAAGAAGGGTGACTAAGACATAAGAAGAAGAGCTTTTTTGTATATGCAGACAACACAGATAGCATGAACGATAATCACGATGATATGAAATGAATATGAAAATCTTCAAAGTAAATCCTCTCATAGAACCACCATTAAGAAAGTTCATAATATTAAAATCTGCGAGTTATGAGACAAGGAAGCTGTGAAATAGTAAAGCAGACAAATCCAATGTGGCTGGTAAGTGGTAACCCCAAATACAGAAGATCAGTTAGGTTAGTTCATGTAGAACATTCTGAAAAATATATTGTTTATGACAACATGCAGGAAATGGACAGAAGCCATCAAATAAACATGCAATCTACATATAGAAGTAACTAGTCTGCCATAACAAGCTGGAAAACATGAGTAAGGGAGATTTTCAATTACTTACAAAATAAGATCAGTCACGTAATGTAATTCACCTTGCCCTTCTAGCATATTCAAATCATAACTCTCGCTCTCTCTCTCTCTCTCTCTCTCTCTCTCTCTCTCTCTCTCTCTCTCTCTCTCTCTCTCTCTCTCTCTCTCTCTCTCTATATATATATATATATATATATATATATATATATATATATATATATATATATATATATATATATATATATATATATATATATATATATATATATATATATATATATATATTAGAGCTGCACTCACCACTCACAAACTCGAGTGGCTCGAGCCCTGGAGCAAACTCGCCGAGCTCGAGCTGAAATGTTCAAATCGTGAGCTCGTCGATGTTGGGAACACAAACGTAACACAGGGCGCATAACACACATTATCAACATACATAACTGCTTATAGCTGTCAAGTCTTCTTTACAATCTCCAATGTATACATTCAAGCGGTGTTAAGTGTTAAACTGACCTTTTTACCTCGTCAGCACGTTTTGAAATTAAATAAACATGGCAACGTTAATAATTGTCCGCCAATAAATATTTATTTCTTAATAGCTGGGCTGGAAAAGAAATATCTTTTTGGTAACTCAGAACGTCCGCGAGCTCATGAGCTCACGAGTCAAACAGGTGGTGAGCTCATGAGTTGATCTCCCTCCGTGAGTGCAGCTCTAATATATATATATATATATATATATATATATATATATATATATAAACAGCCATATGTCAACTGTGTTATTTTCTCTCCCCAATCTCTCTCCTAACTCACGTTTCAGGAATATGTATGTATATCAACTTGCTTCCCTATAACCCCACAGTAGCCATGGCTTTTATCTGGTGAGCAGATTCAATGAAGCCTTTTGAATAATGATACATTTAGATATATCTTTTCCTTTTTCATTCTAGATACAAGTCATATGTAAGCAAATATACTCCTAAAATAGTTTGGGATGTAAAGCTCACTCTCTACCAATCGTTCTCTGATAATCAAAAAGCCATTTAAATGCAATAAAGAGAGAAATCAAATTGTTACCAATTAAACCACCTTTAATTCTGCACCACCAATTTCATATTTGCTTTTAACTTATAAATGAGTATACACTAGTATACACCATGTTAAATCTAAATTCAATTACCTTATTCTTCAAACAGAACATGAACAAGCACAATGTGGGAAAAATATTTTGTGAATCTGTTTTTGGGAAATATATGATCGCAGGAAAAATGCTTGTGAATTTAACTTTCCTTTTATTTTAGAAATTATTTAATTTTTTCAAACACTCGATTTTTCTAGCATACAAATCTGTGGTCTAAGGAGAAGTCTAGAATTATTTCGATATTTTGATAAGTAAGGCCTCTAAATGACATAAAACTCAGTTTCAAGGCTTAAGCTTTTTCAACCATATCACCAATTTTAGACAGAATATGAGATCACGTTTCTCATGACAAATATACTTATTTGGTGACTTGTCCAAAGGTCAAGTTGCTGAAATATTGAGGTCAGACCCTGCTTAGCATGCTGTGGGGTTAAAATGAGTAAAACTCACTCAACCGATATCGCTATCATAGAAATGGAGAGTAGGTTGGCAAGGGGCCTTAAGCCCCATTCACAATAGCCGAATATGTGCTAGCGATGATTGTGCTGGCAACGCGATCATGATTTGATATCGCCAAGACATCACAACAGGTCTCGAAATTCTGTGTGAATAATGATTTTACTTAAGATACTCAGAGGCTCCATTGATGCCTCAGTGGCAACACGGTAAAGACATATCACGACGTAGTATCAACACCACTGCGACCACTGACGACGCAGTTATGAGCAGTCGCGATGTATTAACAAATGTGTTGTAGATAACAGGGTCTGACACTTAGTTTTCAGGCTAGGGGCCCGAAAAGGTCTTTTGATAAAAATAAGTGGTCAAAAACAGGAATTTTGGTTATTATACATACTATTTTGGGCCTCTAGCCTGAAAAATCTAGGGGCCCAAAGCAAAATCTAGGGGCATATGCCCCTGGGCAAGTCGAACCCTGAAGGTACAGTCAGGTGTAACATGTTTTATATGAATTCTTAAGCATTAATGGGATAAGAGCTTGGGTCAAATGATGCACCTCTATGACCTGGTGGAGCTCCCTCTTCTGCGAACACTGAAATTTACTCAACCATTCATTAATGAAATAGGGTCTCTCTAATATATCACAATTGCACAACTAGTTGTAAGGTACACTGCATGGTTCACCCTGATAGCAGCCCAATATCTTGCCCAGGGGGCAAACGCTGTGTACATAGGACAACAGAAAGGTTTGAGATTATGCACTTCTATTCAATCATTTTCCTAGAACTCTCTTGTTCTTGTTTTCTTGATTCTCAACATGCAAATCACTTCAGGTGCATCCTTCCCTGAACAAGGTGATGTCATCCCAAGCAAAGCATTCCCTTGTGTTTAACTTTTATGAGCTGAGAGCCATTAGGCTGTTTTAGGGGCTCCTGGATCATGTGATTTTGGGAGCAGGTGTTAAATCATGGGAGCCAAGTTTGCGAATGGACATATCAATTATCAATTGGAGCATTTTGAGAATTACTTTCTTTTTTTTTCAATTTGTATATCCTTATTTAACCTAACAGTGCCCAGGTATGCATTTCAAAATAATCTGGGGGAGCATGGTCCCAGAGAGACACAGGCGTGATGCCTGCATGTGCACCAGGATCTATTTGCTCCTTAACTTCGAAATTCTAGGAGCCAAATCTTTCCCTGTATGAAAATGTTAAGGTCAATCCCTGACTATGTGTACAGTCATATCTCTATCAGCATTAATTATAGAATTAAGAATCATTACAATGCTCACGATTATAGAATATATCACTAACTCAGAAGTAGCATGAAGCTGCATGGATAACACATCATTCAGGATGGTTTTACATGTGTTAATTATCATCCCATGCCATATCCCAAGAATGCCTATTTGTGTTTAGTTCAAAGGTTTATCCAACATTAAAATAACATACAGAAAAAAAAGAAGTCAGATTCCAAAGAACATACTATAAAACTTCATTTTATAGTCTTGCTGCCAAATAGTGGTAAAGGTATGGATATACCTTATGCACATACCCAGTTCTAATATATCCAACTACATGTACATGAACTATACAGACAAGGGCCTGTCCCATATAAGCCATATTGTCCCTTTGTGAATATACAGCAGAGTGTGTGCAGAATGATAACAGCCTGCTGACCACTCACTGCCTATCTTTATTACATACTCTCCCTACTGCATATTAATGTATAAATCAATCTCAAATCCATATCTACTTCCCTGCATACAATATCAGACAGCTCAAGTGTTTTCCAATAAGATAATAGTAGCTACCACTGAAACTAAGTCTACTTAGTATCATACTGCAGATAGCTTAGACAGTATGGCAATTGTACTTGGACATTTTAGTATGTACTCCCTACTACATGAGCTAAACAGACAATGTCATGGGAATTATATTGAGGTGAAAAAAAATCAAAAATTAAATATGTGCTTGAAATTGGCATTTTTAATTGATTATTTACAAAAATAAAATGGGTGTTCTGAGTGACGATTTTTTATGGTTTTGGTGTCCTGATGACACCCAGGTGTCCTGTTGGCTAATACTATGTCCATGTTGGTTCCTTGAGCCATAACATTTCTGAATAAAATTCTTACAGAACATACTTCCTAAACTTGCAGAGTTTGGCATATGCCCCTAGATTTTGCTTTTGGCCCCTAACTTTTTCAGACAAAGGGCCCAAAATACTGAAAATAGTATGTATAATTACGAGAAATCCTGTTTTTGACCACTAATTTTTATCAGAAGACCTTTAATTAGCACATAAGATCCTGGAATACTAAATGTACAAACAATCCTCACTAGGTAATAAATTGCTTTGAGATAAGTGAAAATGGAGATATAGTTTCAGGTAATTTCCTGTTATTTCACAAAATTGAATCTGAATTGAGGGTTTCAAATGTAGGATGTAAGACAATCTGCTCAAAATATGGATTGGCACCCTTTAAAACTAAATTGCAATAACATGTACAGAATTGACATTTCCTTTAACAACATGATATCTCAACGACATTTTTAAATGTAACTGGCTGCCTCCCAGTGACAAAGATTTGTTAAATTTAGCACTAACAGCTTCTGAATTTTTTTCTAATAAACTGCATGTTGCCTTCATGCAGGAGCATCCAGGTAGCATTTTACGGTAATTTTATACTGTTAATCTGAACTTAATCAGTACTGGTATTAGAGCTGTTTAGTTAGATGATATGTAATACTTTCAATATTTTCCCATTTAATATCAGTATTTGGCATCCACTGAGAACCGTGTAATCCCAATATTCCACAATGTGTGTCAGTACTTGATTCCTGTGCAATTAAACAATCCATTACATTGAAAGTAAAAATGTGATAATTGCTATATGGTATTCAGTCTTTTGAAGCTCTCAATCCTTATATAGACGACAAAATATTCTTATTATTCAAATTGCAATTTAAGTGCAGAACAGATCATTTTCTGAAGGAAAACACTCGCTAATAGGAACAGCAATTTTCAGTCAAACATGATTCCTCAAAAAAAATCTTTGTAATAAACGTATTTCCATACCTGTCAGAATGGTTGTGTCTGCTGCAGATATAAATTAATTAATATTAAAACCAGGGACAAAGTTTCTGTTGATTTCATTAATCACATATCTTTAAACAACCTTTTAGATTTCTTAGATCAAAACAATTTACATAGTTTGGGAGAATGGTGCAATCATAGAGATCAGTCAAAGTAATAGTGTTTGTAAAGAGTAAAGACCCATTACCTCTTGCAACAATTTACAACAATGTGTAACTCCAACAATAGCTCAAACTACTTGTTGAGTTGACAAGTTCTTGGACCAAAAACTAACAAGTACAGATACGTCTAATTGATTTTTTCAAAAATCACAGATGAGTGCAAGTTACTTTGGATAAGTGCCTCTCATCTATTTCGATGCATTATAGCCGGTTTGAGAACTGATCATCTGTCTCACGCCTTCACTGACACTCTGGAAAATAATGAAATCTCTTCCCAAGTCAGAAGCTTGATCTGTTGATCAGAGTTGGAAATATTCTAAATAACACAGGAGCAATATTTGGAAACCTACCGTCTCTGCATTGTGTATGTTTGTGGTAATGGTTATTCCTGAAAGAGTTGTTAACTTTCATAGCACGGGGATATCTAGAAATTGGTGTTGTTATATTGTCAGGCTGCTTTCACGATGTTAAAAGTGATGTTTCTATCTCCCGGCTTTCATACACACAGCGCCATGTTCGACCTTAGCCTCGCCTTCAATACGCGAGGTCAGTGACGTCACCTAGCAACCGTAAACTTTCTGTTTCACCCATTGGCAAATAGATGGCGACACTGTACGGTATGAGCATGGATATAAATTGAACACCTTTGGTGCTAAAAGGACGTCATCCAGCTCTATGGGTATCAGAAATCAAGCTGTGCTGATGGGGGATTTTCAAAGAGCAAAGAAGAGGAGAAAACTTTCTGAGACGAGATTATCCTTTTCTGCCTTGGCCACGGCGAAAAGTCATCAATGATAAAATAAAAGTCAGAAAGATGTATTCCAAACTTTAAGGATGCCCGCACCAGTTTTACTTTTGACCTCAGAATTTTCTAATTTTTGGATATGTTATACCTTGTGAGATAAAACTAAAGGAAACATAAAAAGAAATTCGCGGTTTGGCCGATATTTTGTGCAAGAGACAAATTTGTGATTTTTGAAAAGTGGCCGTTTGAGAGAAGAGAGGCCGCCACGTCGCACATTTTTTGATCTTTAGCTCATTGTGGGTTGTTTGCCCAAAGAAAAAAAAATTGGGGATCTTCATGATTGTAAATTTGCATGCAGGTAATGGAGAAGTCCTCTTTCTGCTTGCGCAAACTGCATTTCAATACCAAATTTATCTTTTGCATAGCCTAAGATTAAATTGGAGGGGTTGAGTAAAACAATATCACTTTTTTGCAAAAATGGACGGAAATATAGGGCAATTTATCGCACATAATGAATTGTAAAAAATAAATTAGTCCAGAGATTTTTTTGATTTTTTTTATGTTCTTGCCCCGTAAATTTGCATTCTATATGCGAAATAAAATTGGGGGTGTTTCGAGTTCATTTTTCTGCTACAGAGCTATAAGTGAAAGGGTATGTTTTTTGCTATTTTATGACATGAAAAGACAATGCTGCTATCTTTGTTCCCCTATTGTTGTGGCAACAAAATGGGGAAACTCCCTTTGTTGGAGTCGTATACCCGCTTGCCAGGACGTATTATGTCACACATAATAAATTGTAAAAAATAAATTAGTCCGGAGAATTTTTTTAATTTTGGTATATTCTTGCTCTGTAAATTTGCTTTCGGTATACCAAAAAATAATGGGGGGGCGTTCCGAGTTACTTTTCTTGCTACAGAGCTACGAGTGATAGGGCACACTCTTTGCTCTTTCGCATATAAAATTGACAATGTCCTGTGGCAACAATAGGGTAATTCCCTTTGTTGGATTCGCCCGTGTTGTTAATTACGACGAGCTTGCGACAGGGGCTTCAACGCACACAACAAGCCAAATAAAAAAAGCACTGTTCAACCCGGCAAATTTTCGCTAAACATAACCAATAGAACCTAATATATATTTCACGTTTTGGTACAAATTGTATTTAAACATCCAGTGAACTCAATTAAGTAAAAATATCAATTGAATGTTCTGGGTCTAATCTTTTGCAATAGGGGCTAATATGGTAGTGCAACCAGGTTAAAATATTTACAGCTTTTATCGAACCACAGCCACCAGGAATTGCTGTGTTCTAGGACGTATTGACTGTGCTTCCGAACTAAAATATTTAGACACCCCTGACGCTGCTTCATGCTGTTCCATGAATAATTCATTACATTTGACCTGACACTATTGCCAATTTTGAAAAGTTGATACAAAACAGACTTTTATCAAATATATAACATTATAACTATACCTGCCTATTCTAAACCATATCCTTGAAGACATGTTTAACACTGAATGTTTTGGATAGAGTCAATTTTCATATTCTTTGTAATTGATGATTTGAAACATTTTCAGAAAAATATTTTTGATCAATCATCTATGCATAGAGTGGGGCTCCCTTGCTAAACAATATCTTATATAAAAAAGAGCAAATACGTTATCAATTGGGTAACTCTTCTTTACCATTTTTATGAAAATCTGCCCAAGAAATTATTTCACAAACTTTTACCATCTGTGGTGCGAAAACTAACCCAAAGACCTGTCATTTTCTTTTTGTCTACTTGTTAAAAGCACTGAATAGGCAGTTTAGATAGATATTGGTGAACATCAAACTCGGCAATTTCAATATTTTTGCAAGGATGAAAGTAGCAAAGAACGATATCAATTAGGGAGAATGAGACGTTCATGACATAAATTACATAATTTTTTCAAAAAATTGTGAAAAAGAAGAAGTCCATAAGCCCATAAGTAAAAGTTGTTTTTGAAGATCACTGTGCTTTGTTCTTTACGCATGCGAAGTTTCAGCAAAATTAAACTCAAATTTCTAAAGGTTTCGGAAGACCTTAATTTGAATGGCGAACACCACTGCACAAAAGCGTAATTTATCCACCTTTGTCACGCATACATATGGTTTTAGGTACATGTTTCATTATGGAAAATTTCGTTGCCTTTGTATGCAGGCAGAGAAGTAAGTCCTATATCCCTTAACAGTACGCAACGGCGATATAGCAATGTCCCATCCATCCCTGACGTTCATGTCACTCATGCCTGACCCCGTAATATGCGCAACAATGGGACGTCTCCAACAATCGAAAAATAAACTGGTGCGGGCATCCTTAAAAGTCAATGACTGACTATATCATAACAGGCAAAATACAAATACAATTATGAATAGACATCGTGCTACATGCATTACAGTAACCGGGTACAGTAACTGCCGCTTCTGACGTTTTAAAGGAATTCGACAATTTTGTGCAGGATCTTTCTATATATTTTTCATAAAACAATCTATCAAACTCAACATTAACAAATCACAAACAAATCAGTCCCAAGGGCTACTATACTGTTTATAAAATTGGCTTGATCATTTCAGGGGTCTGTAAATAGTCAAATTCATTATTTATTTCAATATTTAAACCTGAGGTGGTGATTCTGTTGCCATGACGACAGTCCGTATAAGAAAACCGTATACAAAAATCATCTGTTCAAAAATAATCATGCCAATAATCATACTATGGCAACATGTTATAAACTTATAATAATGAATATTGATAAGCATAAAGGGTGCACCGCGTGATTAGATACCTCCTTGAATGTTTTCCTTATTGCATAAACAAATCTTGAAAATTATTTCCTTGATCTGTGATAAAACCAAAGAAACTCCGTTGTACTCTTAATTGGACTGCGCGATGGCGAAAATCAATATTTTGTATTAATTGATTTATATCACTTTTTGAAGGAAACAATAATTCTTTTATCCTGGCACTCTATGATTGGGCTAAAAGTTACAGTTATTAAGAAGTCCCTCCATTAAAAATCACCTACTGTCCCTCAATTAAAAATCACCTACTGTCCCACAGTTTGGTATTTCCTTTATCATAATGAAGTTCGATTTGTGGGATGACTAGTCAATTTCATGTTGAACTATAGCAGCTACCTCAGGGAAGATCCTTACCATTGGACTTACCCTCTTTAAATCAAGATTATTATTATTATTATTATTATTATTATTATTATTATTATTATTATTATTATTATTATTATTATTATTATTATTATCATAGTAGCGGCCGGTTAAATCAGCAGCCGCAAGGATAGCTTACGGATTAGGAGCAGACAGAACAACCTGACCATCATAAGGAGTGTTCTAGACAAAGGGTAGAGTTAGATTACACTTGTCCAGAAAAAAACCTGATATGGAGTCCATATGGCTGTGCCCTTGTCTTCTCAATGTTTGTACGAAATACCCACAGTGCGCTTGCTACCACTACGTCTCTTAAAACATTGGTATCTTGATAAAAAAAAAACAGTTCATTGGTAATTATTTGTTGAGTTTAATACGTTTTTAAGGAGGTCGATCTACTCTCACTTAACGACATCGACGTTTCTCTTAAGGTGGGTCCAGCACTAAGGACATTAGTAGCATTTTCTTCATTGACAGCTTGTAGAAGATTGTGACACCCAGTAAACTAAAAAAAATCTGAAAGGAGACATTTTAGCTACCTCTCAATGCTACTTTGATTTATCTTTTCTTAAATGTCAGAGTTTTGTTGAAAAACGTAAAATTATATTTTTTCGATTAAATCACTTACAGCCCGCAGCCATAGGTCAGAACGCCAATTTAACTTGGATGGATTATTAGTTCATACATGTACCTAGGAAAGGGTGTCTTGGATCTATATTATTTGCATTCCTGTGGGAGATATTTAGTGTCAAAGCGAAGTGGGGGGTAAGGGGGGGGGGGAGGGGGTGGCACTTCCTATCGAAATGAGTTAATTCCCCTCTTATCTCAGGAAGTGGGCATCCCGAAAAATATACCCTTATAATTGTATTTATTTATTTATATAGAAGTCCTTCCATTAAAAATCACCTACCGTCCCCCATTTTGATATATCATAATTAAGTTTGATGTTTTGCTTTGGAAAGAATTGTGTGTTAAACAAAATTCTGTAGCTTCGCAAGGGTTTCCCTAAAATTAGTAATTGCCAACGACGCTAACATGTGGATTGTAGGAGCTGAGCGGCTCGACGAAGTTTCGGTGGTAGTCTCTTGGAGACAACTGGAATGCCTATATCATTAATCTTTTAAAAAAGTGTTTTGATTCGTATACTGTATAGGCCTACATACCAAAAGGCTCAAACGTAGAAACTGATTCATATCAACATTCTTACAGGTTTGCCCATCAGGTGGCGTATGGGTTTAATTTGGGAATACCGGGGCCATTTTAAGATTTTGACGTATATTACACCCTTAGCCCCCCCCCCCCCCCCCCCCCCCCCCCCACACACACACACCACCATCTCAGCATCAGACCAACAGTGACGGTCTAGACCATCAATGAGACCTAGAACTAAGAAGTCAGGGTTTGGTCATCTAAGATGAGACCAAATATCACACAATCTCACATAAGGTTACACACAGGAGGAAAGGTGTTTGGCTATTCTCTCCATTACATTTTACCAAAATATTTTGGGTATCAAATGCTAACGAATTTAACACTGGAGATGTTGCAGATTTATAGCTAAAAGCAGAGACGCACTCTTTGTATAACTATGCTAATAGTTATACTACTAATAGTATAACGGGGGAGGGGGGGGGGGGGGGTAGTATCGTGTTTTTCAAATTTGACTTATTCTTTATGCAATCCAGAATTTGAAAAATAGAATTTCTATCTTTTTTTAAAAAATATTCAAATGGAATCGCTATAATATTTTAACGAAGTAAAAATTGAAAAAGATACTCTTTGTTTGAAAACACTATGTAGTTTACCCCTTATCTTACACCCTGCGGTGTTATGTTCTCCGGAAGAGAACGGTGTAAAGATAATTTACATTGGAAGTAACCGGAATTCTAGGGAGTTAAAAAACCCTACCTATCTACAAGTTACCAGCAACTTTCTCACATGGAAGCGATAATCAATTCTGGGCGTGGTCTGTGTAGCGGTGATACATGCAAGGTGCTATACCGCTCGACCAAGGGGACACCCCTACTTGTTGAAAGTGTTCTCAAAGAAGAATGCACAGACCGAGATGAAGTTCAGCTGAGTAAAGTGTTGATCAAGAGCTGGCCTGAAACAACTTGCTGGAGTCCTTAAATGAACCGTGATAGTTGTTAATGGCATTGTCACTGTCATGGTAACCGTTTCCACTCGCATCACAGGTGAGACTAGCAACGATCTACTCATTCCCATCCGGAGTGTATTCACGATCTGTCACGTGTGAAATATCTTAATAACAAATTATAGCGCATAGCTATGAAAATACATAGGCTTGGAAAACACACTATGTACAGTGAGAAGCTGTTTCTGTGGCTCCAAAGTGGTCCCGGTTCACAGCAGGTAGCCGAGACCAAATCCAGGCTGAGCAACCACTAGAAAACATGATTTTTGTGTCATTTCCAAAGAGTTGTAGGATAATTTCTTATCACTCAAATGCGCTATAAGAGCCATTACGACCTGCCACGGAGCTTTGGTGAAGATTTATAGCCTCGCCCAGGGTGTTTGTTGCAAAGCTTCGGCCTTGGCGGCCTAAGCTTTGGCAACAAACTTCTACGTCTCGGCTATAAATCTGCACCAATGCTCAGCGGCAGTTCTTAATCCCTACAGCAATACTTTGAGAAATATTTGAATGAAAAGTGAAGCTCTAGTAAAGTTTCACAATACCTCATCACTTTTTTTCTCAGATATTACTGTGCGTGATGATATTTGTTAAAAGTTGTCAGAACATGAATGCATTCCAGATGCAAATACACTGAATTGTAGCGATAGGTCGGTGTGAAATCATGAATGACAACCAGATACGAAACGGAAAAGTGTAATGATATTCTATCGGTTTAGGGTCTATATCTTATTCCCGAATATAGGAGTATCAATCTCTGGCGGCAAAGACGCGTTCAATTCATTCATGCCTCCGAAGAACCTGACTATTTTAGTGATACATTTTTGACAAAAGCATGCATATTTTGAAAAATATTTGGAGAAGAAACGTTCATCAGAGCCTAACAAACAACTTTCATTGAAATACGTCAAGATGTTTGCTTCATTTCTATATAACTATACCAAACATCATAAATCCAGACGAAACCTCTCAAGGGCTACTCTAGACAATGGCAGGATTAATTGGGGTCTGCGCTCGGTGATTCAGAAGTCCAAGTTGTGCGTAGGTGCGTCTTTCCTTATCCGTTATACTATGTCCCCGCTCCATCTGTCGCCCTGAACTGTCCCACAGATTCCAATAAGTCACACGACGTGTTATCGCCCATTAGTCACGAATTAGCCGCTATTGGATTAAAGCTATCGCGTAATGAGCGATTGTCGTGTGCCTGTATCAGGAATGGATTAGCCAAGTAAACATGGTACCAAGTCAGGATATGACGAGTAGTAGAGGTGATATCTGCCGCTTGCTATATAAGTGGCTGCCTCTACGCAGCAGACACATCTTGATTTTATATCCAAGACTCAAGGGGCAATTCATCGACAAGCATATATGCATATATACCAATACAGACAAGTGCTGAAACTCATATTTTGCTATAACGTAGCAGTCATTCCCTTTACTTAATGGACAGGTGTTAGTGGACCGAACACCAACTTATAAGTTCTGGATTTAATGACATATGGTAAAGATAAGGACGAATGTGACTTCGACTCCGTCGTCGTGGGACTTTTTGCCCATCTGTATGATGATGATGGTTCAGGCAACCAAAGTAAAGCACATATAAATCCAGTGCCGTCTGTACTTTGTTAGTTGGGCATTCATTTCTGGTTGATGATGGGTTCTGAGTCTTTCACAAGTTTCTTTCAACAAGGTAGCGCCACGGCTGGCGGGATTGGTGATAACAGGAGCAACATAAGCGGATACGGGGTCACCTTGACGAAGATGGATTCCGGCGAGTTGGTGGCGGTTGCTGTGATGGCACCCGCCGCCATCGTTGCCGTCATAGGCAATCTTCTCGTTATTCTCTCCGTCGCCATAGAACAGAAACTCCGAACCACCACGAACAAGCTTCTCGTCAGCCTATCCATCACAGACTTTCTCGTCGGCTTGGTCTCCGCTCCCCTGATGATCTACATCTACATGGGAGCCTTCAAGACGGGCAGTCTGTCGGGCCGGCATTGGCTACAGACTTTGTTTTGGAGCATACCAAACTTTCTGTCTGTTTCATCGTGTTTGCACCTCGTAGCCATAACATTCGAGCGTTTTCTCGCCATCACCCGCCCCCTGCGCCACAGACGTCTTCGAGGCTCAGACTATTTCCTCGTGGTCACACTCGCACCGGTATGGCTGGTCTCCTTCGTCTGGGGAGTCGTGCCCGTTATTTGGATCCTGCGTTGGCAGGTGGATATCCTGATGGACCCCATATACGTCATCGTCACCGTCGGTGGTTTTTACACGGGTAGCGTTCTCGTCATATTTTCACTGAACCTCTTTATGTTCAGAAGTGTCGGGAGGATGAGGATGGTGGAGAGAACGACGATGACGGTTTTTTGTGACGCCAAACTGCGAGCAGACGAAGCGAGGGCAGACGGCGTTGGTGGACCACCACGTGAAGATGGCCGTGACGATCCTGATCATCGTGGTGGCGCTGGTCGTCGCCTACATCCCCAACTCCATCTGGTGGGTCATGGCGTGCTTTATGCCCAATGATGGCGGCATGACGTTATTCTCATTGATGAGCAACGTTCTCCAGGTAAATATGACGTACCGTTGCTCCCCCAGCGGCAATGAAAGACACTAAAACTGTGATTTTATGCGATCTTTAATTTGGCGTTGATGGGCATTCGCCAAAAACGCCAAATTAAAGACCACACCAAATTAACCAGTTATACAGTACTTGATCAAGTATATGATACACTCCATCCAATAAGAATCGAGTAATACATTTTAAGAGGTGTACATATCATAGGGATGTATTTTGCTTGAGAAAGCTGTTCGTTAAATCTGAGCATATAACTAGTTGGGAACAATCGAATATTGTTTTTTATCATCAGCTCCACTCTGATTCTAGCAGCTGATTGGTCAATTTCTTTGTCGTACTGGACTGCAGTGGCTTCTAACAATGCTATTAACAATAGTCTATGTTAGGAGCCCAATTATATTCCTTTATTGGGATTATAACATTGCTGTTCACAACGTTCATTGCTAGGACCCCAAAATTACCATCTTTTTTCATTGTAACAGTTATCTCCTTTATCGCTACATCCTCCCCCGACAGAGGTTGCAGAGGTCGCTTTCCCATATCAACAAAGATGGCAGCCACTGCTGGTCGGACCACCGCTAGAATTTTATTTTTGGTGTTTAAACCACTATTTGGGCATTATAGTCTGCCAACATGGTGTATATCGGGAAGATAAGATCGCAGGATATAATTAAGAAATCCTTGCCGTTCGCTCTGCGTGAGTAGTATCTGACGAAGAGTTGTCTTGGATGTCCGCTGCAAGAACCTTAACTCAGAACTTGTTGTGCTTATAGTAATTCAAAATTTCTGTGGGGGTTTGGGGGGGGGGGGGGGAGCTAATGATAAATTTGCTATGCTTTTTGTGAAAATGGTGTATGGCAAGATGTCGGATTTCAGCCAGAAGTATCACACGTGGCTTGTTGGCCTCACGTGATACCTTCCGGCGATACCTGATGGCTTCTCCCAGACATATTGCTGTACACCATTTTCACAACAAGCATAACTATTTAATAGTGTTATAGAGAATGGTTCTGTGTGAGAATATTTCTGGCACCTAATAAACTCCAGCACTCCACCCCTTAAAAACCTACCAAGGAAGGCTCTTGGTTAGTGTGAATTTGATAGTACTAGATATGATTCACTTTCTATAAACTGTAAATTGCCAAATTTAGTTTGGAAAGCTGAGATTACTCGTAACCACAACCAATTTCAGATCACTGGCATTTTGTTCACTTGCTTCGAGCGGCGCTCGGGCACAACCTTACTACGCAGTGCTGGGAGCAAGTAATCTGTTACACTATATCAGTATATGGCTCGTTCACTAATAAGATCACATTTAAGGTGCGCATATCATAAGCAAAGATCAAACACTATGTTTATGGATTCACTGCAAACAGTTCCATACGCCATTTTCTTTCGCAGCATATCCAACCTGCATAACGAATGTAAGATCAGAACAACCTTATACATTTAGCCATTCGAAGGCAATTTTGATTTTCTACAGTGGCTTTCTAAAAGTCGACGGTTTGTAACCTTTTTAAGACAAGTTATATTTGAAAACTCAAGTAGTCTCTTTCAAGGACCACTTCGCGAAGTTGCCCCGATGCTAGGACATATTTGTCATACATCCTATACGACCAGATGGTCAGTTATTTGCGATTGCTCAACTGCACATTTTCCAATGCGGCTATGAGATTGTGCAGAGTAAAATCAATCGACGATTTCACTGCTGGTTTCAGATTTACGGAAAAGATAAATGGTGCTTGGACATGTCAACGTTAAGACGACGTTTTAAAACTGCCGCAAAGTTCACAATTATTATATATGTATCGAAGTCTTATGGCGTGTATCTAGTACCATTAGAAAATGTGTCTTTTACATTCGTTGTTAAGCCTAGTCTTTCACCCTGAGATTTAGAGCAACATATTTTTGTAACTGATAACCACATCTTTTCAATCGAGAAAGGTCACAAATGTCATTTTCATGGGCAAGCAATACTAATAATTACCTATAATCACACAAAATATCAATAAATGCACACATACTGTCTCTAAAATGATGTAATGATTTAATACATCATTATTTGAGGAAAAAATGAATTAACTGGTGTAAGAAAATATAAGACAAATTATTCGTTATTACAGAAATTGAGCCAAAATACGAATATTTCGCATCCTTAGAATGTATTTAACTATAAACATGTATTGGAATGTAGTAGCAGTTAGGTCACACACTTTACTCCCAGGCGGGTGGATGCGGGTTCGATTACCTGCTGCATCCTCATTTAATGAGTGTGCCTGGTCGCCATACACGTGCAGTTCATTGGTCAAACGTACAACTAAAAGCCCTATTCGGACTATTCGTGAAGATAAAGGAAAGTCCTTACTGTTCCGTGTTTATGCTTCGTCGCAAAGTGACCTTAGCTGAAGAAATTGACGTTGATACTAACAAACCCGAACCCAAACTCGCCATGTATCTGGTGTCAAACACGTATGATTAACATATGGTGAATTGAATAGATTGACGGTACGTATATCACATAATTTGGTTAGTGACTACTCGTATAAAACATTGCATTGATTTATTTGTTTATAGAATATGCTTCAATAGCATATTTTTTAACCACATAACCACCACTGTCCACAAAGACAATCCCAGAAGAAAAGTGTATTTATCTTTATTGCGTCATGTGGAATAATTTCGCAGAAACCGTTGCACCTTTCTTAAAGCAATCATTTAGAGAATATTAGTGTTTTGCAGCAATTCATTCATTATCACGAAAACCAAGGAAAAACATTTACCTACAACTGTCAGAAATATTTGCTTAGTTTTCGAGGTAGTCGAGTGTAAGCAAGTATTGACTGTCATTGCAGCGGAGTATTGCCCTATCAAAGACCTAGCAACCGCCAGTTGAGTCAGCTAAAGGCATACTGACTGCACGCCCACTGTCTCGTTTCCGCGAATGATGCAACGTACGGCGGCTAGCAGGGCAATCAATTTCAACAAATATATTTTGACTTTGTTTCCATGATTAAATGATTAATTGATATAAAGCAATGAAATACAGCATAAACACTTACTCTGCGATTGTAAACAGCCTTAGTGTGCCGTTTCCGCGCTAATTGCAAGAAGCTGGAAACACAAGTTGATAGTGACAAGAATATAATGGCTGGTAGGGCAATTATTTTCCACAAGAACGTTTTGCTTTTGCTTTTGTTTCCAGGATAAATTCATATAAGCCAAATAAGCATACTGCAAACACGTACTCTACTCTACTCGAGCCGTCTGACACTAGTTTGCCGTTTCTTCGTTAATTGCAAAAAAAAAAGCCAAGATTAGCTGAGTTGATAGATAGTGGTACGAATACCCATGAAGATATGGTAGATATGAGGCATATTTGAATAAAGTTCAGTTTGCTATGTCTGATACAATCAGCGGTGAATTATGTTTGCTGTTCTGCATACGACAGATAATTATATTCTTTTGGGTGCCTGCCTCTATAGCCGAGTGGTATGGGCATCAGAGTGGACTAGGGCGTTGCCACAATGAAACAGCATAAACACTTACAATGCGATTATAAAAAGTCTGAAAAGGGAATGCCGTTTCTGCGCTAATTGCAAGAAGACCAGATTAGCTCATGTTGATAGGAAGTGATACGAATATCCTGAAACAAGAGGCGAATACAAAGAAATGCGTGGATAAGATTGACTTTGCCATGTTTGACACAATAATCAGTGAACCATGTTTGGTATGTTCTGCTTACTACATTTTTCATAGGGGCCTGCCCCTGTGGCATGAAAAAGGGACGATAAACAAAATTGCAGATTTCACTCTTTAAATTTCCACCATTCTTGTCACGTTCAGGTAAATATCTTCAGCCTTTAAGTTGTAGGAATTCGGAGAGGAATGAACTAAATTTGAGGTCTTAGTGCCGCTGCATGAACGAAGTGGCTGAACCAATGGCCTTGACGACCCAACTAATGGGATGACGGCAGAATTGTGTTACATGGCGACAGCCATTGACCCATTTAGATTTTGCAAGAAAAGCAGGTTTGATTATTATGGATACATAGATATCAGCTAGTAACTAGTTGAATACCCCATGAGTTTGCCTTAAGAGGAAACGCATTCGCTCTTAATCCCTGCCTATTAACGCTATCTGGTTGTGATAATTATGACATATCGTGATTTGATGTCTAGTATGACCAGCTTTTTACAAAAAGTACTTATACCCATTCAAACAAATTGGATGATGAAATGATTAATATAATTGCAACTCCTAAATAGAAAAACTTAATGATGTAAACCCCCCCCCCCCCCCCCCCCACCACCATTCCAAACTTGACCTAGTGCAAAGTAAAGCACATAGCAGTCATAATGCAGCTACCAATAACATAAGATATATAACCCATCACATATGACAAGAAAGGCTCGCCCTTCTGTTGGGTCAGCCTCATTCATTCTGAAATAATTGATCAAATGACCGATTTACAAAAAATGCACATTATATGAAGTATTCATATCTGAAATATATATATATCTTTATTGAATGTAACGTACTTGTTACAAAATAGAGATGGTACAAAAAGCGAAAATAAACATACAAAAGCAGAGAGCTTGAAAGAAACGTGTAAGTAAGAAAAGCGCAGCGAAAGAACAAAGTAATGACATTAGTGTAAAGAAAAATAAAAGATTAACATTTAGAGAGGCCCTTTACTTAAGGGATTGACACTCAACCAAAGCTACAGAAAAACGGAAGAACTGAAACATTGAACGTTAAAGAAAAATACAAGCTCAAAGCCGGTAATACATCAAAAGTCATAAGCCTGGGACTATGCTAGTATAAATAATACCAAAATCGTTTCTCGAGATATAGATCATACAAGATTTTATTACAGAATTTAGCCTCATTCTGAAGTAAGTGGGTCAAGAGATGGCCGATGTATGAAAAAGGCTCATCCACATTTCATATCTGACAAATCCGACAAGCGGTTCTCGATATATAGGCAAAAGATTTTTCCTAACAGTCCCATTCTGAAACAATTGGTCAAATGATCGATATATGAAAAAGGCGTTTCTAAAGTATCTGCATACTAACTCCCGTTACATACAGGTGTTCAGTTTTCAAGATATCGCCCGGACAAAAAAAGTGTCACACACTCACACACAGAATGACCATATCCATAATGTTCTTCGCCATTGGTGGGGACATAAAAGCTGTATACGACCTTTGCTACGTGTACCAACCATTTCTAGGACATCCCGCATTGGAATAACATACCAAATATCAAAGAATTTGGCATAGGCTTGTATGCAAATAGGAAACGTTTGTGGCTTTTATTCTATATAGAATTTCACCCTTAACATAAAATGAATCAAGGCATAAATAGGCATCCTAATGTTATTATGACAGCTGTTCCCCCCAAAATATACCATTTATAATTTGTCAATATGCGCTTTAGTTGTAATGAGCATGTGTGTGTATTTACTTGCTTTATTGCTATTTTAGCTTCAGGATGAAGGTTACTGTAATTATGAATGGTGTTTTTATACCGTGATGTTCCGAGATTGTGCAGTGCTGTATCATTACTTCAATACCGTGTTCATTACCGTTGAGAACTCTCCATGTGAATAGTAACAAGTGAGCATATATAACGTATGGGGGTTATGTGTGACAGAGAAATTTCAATATCTGGGGAAAAGAGCTAGAATAGCTTTATTATATAGAGTAGTTGATTCCTGGTCATGGGTGTGCGGACATAGCACCAAAATATGTAGGTGGACTCAATTTGAAAACACGGTGCTTGTGTAAGAGCGATAGTTGATGAATAGAAAATAGGGAAAAGGTGAAGTGAGATTTCAATCTTAACTTCAATACAGTTTGAATATGTCACATCCTCATTTGCGCTATTCCCTGTGTTTACTATGTCTTTCCTTGTTTGTCGTCAGCGTAAAAATGCCAATCAGTGGAGTTTTTCATGAGTCGCATAACATAAGGCACGTTTCAAAAGATTTTGACCAATAACCTGGAAACAGCAAGAGATTTTGCTCTTTACCAGACAAAAGCCGTAAATAGTGGAAAAATGCCATCCCCCCTATCCCCACGATATGACAGAATAAATAGACGGAGTCATCTTTTTTATTATGAAACAACTGTTTTATCTTTGCGGACCGATCTTAGCGGTGATGAGAACCGTCAATAGCATTCGTTGCCCTTTGCCATTTGTGGATAGAGACACGTCATGTCATTCTCCACGTTTGTGTTGCATACCGGTGTCGTATAATACTGGAGTGCACCCGACTAATCACCCCTTGCTATTTATCTTCGGCTGTTTCAGCAACATAGCTGATAACAATAAATGTATGGTGAAAACATTGGTCAACCAATACTGCATAACCGGTTAATTTGGCGTGGTTTTTAATTTGGCGTTTTTTGGCGAATGCCCATCAACGCCAAATTAAAGATCGCATAAACATATGTCTACATAAAGATGGCGTTGTTCTGACTGCTCCAGACGCCAAAATAAATACAGGGAAAATACTTTTTTGAAAAAAAACGCCAACTTAAGTACACGCCAAATTAACCAGTTATACAGTACTATGAACTTGCTTTTATTGTGTTGTAGTCCCAAGTCACCATGGCAGGTCAGTATTGTGTGTCATCAGCTCATTATGGTTACACCGAGGAGTTTGTGGAAGCAGAACAATAGCATAGTCGAGATTTTAATTTTTTCAATTTTAATTTTTTATATCTGGCGCTCGCTGCACAGAGCATATTTGGAATATCATGTTATCGTCACTGCTTCTGCCTTAATGCGTCTAAGTCCTCACTAGCCAGTTATAGGTGGTGACCTGATGAAAACTCCGCCTAAACCAAAGTCAATGGCAACTTTCTCACATGCCCGGGCCGGGATCGGTGAGCAACAGTGAGCAATCACTAGCCATGCCTAGACCACTTGGGTATCAGAGCAGTCAAGCTAGCACATATGAACTATAAATTTGAAAGAACCCCTTTTCGAATAATCTATGTCAGGAACATTACCTCGACTGAGTTTGCTTGAGATTTTTGTCATCAGTTCAGAAAAAATATAAATCAATTAATTATTGTACAAGGCTCTATTTTGTAGGGATGGGGACCAGGAACCGGGAACCGGTTCAAACCGGCCTGAGCATTGCGGTTAACCAGTCAAAAACCGGACCTCCCTCTAAACGGTTTGGTTTTCTATGCATGCACAGGGTTCCTGGAGGCGTAATAAAACTGTCAGCACCCACCTCCTAGCTGGCCTCACAATGTCTGACAAGCGCGACGATCAAACAGCCATTTCAAAATCTCTCAAGTCTGGTACCCTGCCCACTTTCACTATGCTCAGAAGCCTTCTGAGAATAGAGAAAGTGCCCAGGGAGCTAGTATATAGGAACTTTCAAGAACTTTCCAGTTCAGGCAAGTTCAGCCACGCATTCCATTGCATAGTTTCGTATCCAAGAAATGTCATTAATAAACCGTTTAGGAAACAGTGATAAAACCGAACCGTAGAAGCAAAACCGAGAACCGAACCGAGAACCGAACCGAACCGTAGAATTCTCAACGATCCCCATCCCTACTATTTTGTATACCCACAAATCAAATCATTTTGTTTATTCCAGGTGATGAATTCGTGTGTGAATCCAGTGGTGTACGCTTTGAGGAACAAGGACTTTCGCAGTGCCTACATTCGGGTTCTGTCATGCTGCAGAAAGGGAGGGCTCAGCAATCGAGCGTCGCAATCCTCCAACATCACTAGCCGTACACATACACGCTCATCCGGCGGCCAATTCTCGCCCGCACAGCCCAAGCTGAGTGAAACACCATCCCTCTCAAACACAACACTGAATACCGCAGTCATAGACGATGAATCAACACATCTATAAGGGATTACGTGTGTGTGCGAGTATATACTGTAAACCACTTAAGTATAGCGGGAACAATAAGATAGCGATGATAGCGCTCTGCCCATATGCGCTATTATAAAATCCCCGTCTTCATAAAATTCTTAACTGAACTTGCAGCTGCTGTTCGTGCTCACCGCTATAATTAGATCACGCTATCCAGGGCAGTACCGTAGTAACGCTATATAATGTTCACGCTATATTTAAGTGATTTACTTTATTTAAGTGATTTACAGTATCTAAGAGTTCATGGTAATTGGATAACTGTAACTTTCGCCTCAATCAGGAAGAAAGCTACTGCAGATTATTATTATGTATTAACGGCACACTGTAAAACACACGCTGGTCATCTTAAGGCTGTGATGCTGGTGACACACTCAACACAATTAGACAACTCCTAGGTTAGCATTCCTGTCCCCTGGGGTCTTGGTGTTTCCAAAGTTTTCTTTAACTAAGCTGCTTGAGCTGACCTGGATAAAATCATAGTTTCTATTTTGAAGTGTTTAACCTCAAATGAGGGTTTCTTGATCAATGAAGGTACATTTGATTTATAAATACCATACATGTCTGCTAGATATATTAGGCTAGGGCAACTGGATGGAGAATTTTGGGAACATATATATATATATATATATATATATATATATATATATATATATATATATATATATATATATATATATATATATATATATATATATATATATTATATATATATATATATATATATATATATATATATATATATATATATAAATATGTATGTGTGTGTGTGAATGTATGTGGATATATATATATATATATATATATATATATATATATATATATACATATATATATATATATATATATATATATATATATATATATATATATATATATATATATATATATATATATATAGGTAGATAGATATGTGTGTGTGTATGTATGTATATGGATATATGTATGTATATATATATATATATATATATATATATATATATATATATATATATATATATATATATATATATATTTGTGTGTGTGTGTGAATGTATGTGGATATATATATATATATATATATATATATATATATATATATATATATATATATATATATATATATATATATATATATATATATATACATATATATATATATATATAGGTATATATTTATATGTATATATATATATATAGGTATATATATATATATGTATATATATATATATATATATATATATATATATATATATATATATATATATATATATATATATATAAAGTTACTTGAATGCGCATGTCAACATGAAGGAATGAGAGAGAGGGAGATCTCATATGATAAAGAAGTGAGACTTAGACGTAAGATTCGCGTATTGACAAACGTTCGGTGTCAAAGTTCAAGGTTTGTCCTCTCTTGCGGGCAACACCCACACTAAACAGGCATCAGGCTTTAAAACTCAACGCGATTTTTCCACATTAGTCTATTCTAAAGTGCTCACTTACAGCAGCTTCAGCCATAGAAAGGTAGGTTTGCAGTTTCATAACAGTGAAAAAAATGAACAGGAAATATTTTGGTACTGTACGTGCGTATGTGCGCTATATTAGGTATCTAGGTCAATGAGACACTGACTCAGCTACAAGGTTGACAGTATTAAACAAAGATAGAAGTAAAATTTCTTGAAGTCATCGCGAACAAAACATTTCGAAAGTACTACTGAAGCCGATATACTTAAGTCAGTGTCGGGATCGTTTTTCTCAGATAGTTTGCTCGCCGTCTTTATCAGCGATTTTGGCTTTACTAAAATGCAAACAACGAAAATTTATACTTCATAATATGGCTGTTTAAAGTATTAGGTACTACTATGAAGCATAAAGTCTGGAGACTGAGTAATTATGATATTTCAGTTCAAAATCTATAATAGGAGGTGCTGTCTTTGTCATCATTCATTCATCTTAAAAAGCAGAGAGCTGAATACCAGAGAAATACAGGACGGGCCTATTGTAATGCGATCGCATAGGGCCCCGAGTGCGCAATCGACAGTTTTAAGTGTTATTCAGCCTGCAGTATAGAAGTGCTGCACTCGGTCATTAACCCATTCACACTCAGAGTTCCATTAAATAGTATCGTCTGCTACTCTCATACTTTTGAAAATAACTTGGGAATAAAGCAAAAGTTCACAAAATATTTGAAGTAGAGTTGTTGCTTGGCTTCTGATTAACATTTCTCTTTCAAATATTTTCCAAAAAATGCTTTTGTTAGAAAAGTACTATCAAAATTGTCAGGTATGTTTTGAATGTGAATGGGTTAAGTATGACATGCAGCAGTAGCACGAGCACCCATGACTTTTCATAGGTTGTTCGTCTATTAAGTCAAAAGGTATACACATAAAAATTCCACTTTCATTAGAATGAATATTCAGTGTCTCCTGCATATTTCACCTGTAATGAAAATGTTATAGAAAGGTTAACTCCGTTCTCTGTCTCTTTCTTACCCATTCCTTTGACAATAAATATGATTTTTAAGAAAAGTATATCAACGATCATAAACAATCCTTTAAATGGATAGTAACCCCAAAATTCATTCCCTACCCTAATGGCAGAGCTTGTTTTAGTATTTGAAATGAAAAGTCATTTGCTGCTGTAATCTTTCTAGAATTGGAGATATTAACATTTGAGTATGCCAAATTTAAGAGATCTGGGGTTCTGGTGGAAGGCCATGGATGCACAATTTTTTTAGCTTTCTGTGACATGTCTTGTTTTTAGATTTAACTGGCCAAGCGGTTGTCAGCGCTTCGCCAACCATCGCCAAGCTATTCCAGCAGCTAGCCAATGCGTCGTTAACAGATCGTCAGTGTTTTTGGACCTCCAAAGGTGAATCTCAATATATATTTTAATAGAAAATATTGAGATAATATTAAATTGTCAAAATTATACTTGAAGATTTGATAAATGGACCCTCTCTCTCTCCATACAAAAGAAATTGAAATAAGAAAGAAGGAAAATCAAATATCAGCATATAATACTAGTTCTGTGGATTTAAAAAGATCTACATACCCCACTACTTTAGATGCTGCTATTTTACTTTGCATTTACGTCTAGTGCAGCATGGAGGAGAGAAAAGAAATGATATAAAATAAGATAAATTCCCCACCTATCAAGTTTTGCTCTCCTTATACACCTCTTTCATCACGTGACAACAGACTCGGTCGCCACAACGTCTTCAACACATCGCAATGTTGCCAATATGTCTTCACCAATTCGCCAAGAAGACGCCAGTGGTCGTCAGTGCATCGTCATGAAGTTGTCAGCGGTCGTGAGAGAGTTGTTAGCACATCGTCATATGTACGTTTATGTGTTGCCACTGGGTTGTCAATAAGTCGTCAATAAGTCGTCAATCAAATCATTTGGCGATGTACTGGCGATTTTTGATGAATTAGCAGTCGTGAAGACAACGCCAGTGCATCGCCAGACGTCGCCAGTTGGTGTGAAAGGGGCTCCGATCGGCCAATCCAGTCATAGCTGACTTTCACAGGTTTCATTATTCCACTTCAGCACGATTCAATGTTGCATAGCGAGATACTTAGGAACCAAAATAAATAAGATGGCAACCCCAACAGGACACCTTTTATAGTGGGTTTCAATTATAGCAATTACTCAATAAATGAGGTTTCATTTCAAACATTAAAACAAGCTCTTCTATCAGCGCACTTAATGATTTTTGGGTTTACTCTCCCTTTATTTAAGGAATGGGAGCACATAAACATGTGGCCATGGCAACCATTTGTTATTTGCTGTTGCCATGGCAACCATTTGTTATTTATTGTTACCATGGCAACCGTTCCAAGGCATCTTACCTTTTTTTCTAGGTAGAAATTAAAAACTTCCACCATTTACAATCCCCAGTTTCAGAAACATTTGGGAAAACCGTTTAGTTTGGCATTAATTGCCTGTCACTCATGTCTAGTATCTTCGTTTTAACTGAATTGACGGACAATGTGAAATAGCCACCAGATGAATTTTCCTTACAATGTAAAGACATGATCTTGTATTCATTCCATTACTTTCAAAACGCTTCAAAAGAAAAACAATAATTGAAAGATGAAATGATGCCTTATACAACATTAATAGCATAACCAAATCCTGAAACACGAAATACATGTGTTTATGTATACGGTCTCTCCGGAAGTGAAGGGAAAATATGAATTTTCCTTAACTGTTTCCTTTCATGTCCTTTTTTTTCTTTCTATAGAACAATTTCGCTCACAAGGATATCCACAATGAAGGCTCTGCAATGGGATGCGGAAAAGGGCAGAGTATTTCTTTTGGATCTCAAAAAGCCGTCGATTGAGAGAGAAAGTGATGTCCTGGTGGAAGTTGCCTTCAGTGGGGTGTGCGGGACAGACCTTCACATCATGCAGAAAGAGTTCTCGGCGGCGCCCAAGATCATCATGGGCCACGAGTTCTCGGGCATCGTAAAGGAAGTTGGATCTGCAGTGAAAGGTTTAAAAATCGGTTCAAAGGTCGTCGTAGATCCAAATAGCAACTGCCATCGTTGCCGCTTTTGCGCGGAAGGTCAGCCAAACTATTGCATCAATGGCGGTGGTCGAACGGGTGTGGGTTTGTTTCGAAACGGCGGCTGGGCTGATTTCTGCGTGGTGCCATCTGCGCAAGTGCACCTCTTACCGGAAACGGCGGCTCTGGATGTCAGCGCTCTCATAGAGCCTTATTCCTGCGTGGAGAGGGGCTGGGAGACAATAGGTGCAATTCCTGCCAATGCTGAGATCCTCATCACTGGTGCTGGCATGATTGGCTTGCTGTGGGCGTGTCTTCTTCATCACCGTGGTTACCGCAACATCACCATCTCAGAACTAAGCCCTGACAGACGATTGATGGCCAGTGACCTTGGCCTAGATTTGGAGGTCGTTCAACCAAGTGATTTCACTTCTAGATTCAATGGCTTGGACCTAGCAGTGGATGGTTTTGATTTGATCATTGATTGTAGTGGTTCTCCCAGAGCCATTGAATCAGTTTTCCCACTACTACGAAGGGGGGCAACACTTAGTATCTTTGGATGCTGCCCCCAAAAGTCCAAAATTTCAATTGACCCCCATGAAATCTTCGCCAGGGAGCTGACCATAGTGGGATCCCTCATTAATCCCTTCACCTTCCCTAAAAGTGTTGCCACCGTATCTAGTATGGCTTCGACCTACCTTAATTTGGACAAACTGGGTATTAAAATTTATCCTCTTGAAGACTTTGAAGAAGCTTTTGATGCGTTAAAGAAGGGTAAAATTTCAAAAGCCATTTTCAAAACATGAACACAAGTGACTTGCAGATGTTGGAATGTTTTAGATTATTGTTCACGACACTTTTATTCACAATCATTTTAAATTCTTAGTAGAAGATTTTAAGAACAATCCATATGCTTGCATATTAATATCCTTGCATATAAGGTCATACCATTGGGGAGATCCTTTAGTCTTTTTCTATACTAGCTTCAGTATCTTGCGTTGTTATAACAAATAAAATGATTTGAAAGAAACTTTTGAAGGAAGACTTCAGTCCATTATTGTCAATGTAACAAAAATGTGATGAATGAAATTCGTAATGGCCGAATAAATGATCAAAACAATAAAGGCAATGAGAAATTTGTCCGTTGTCCATTAGTATCAGCAGGTCTCAACATTAAGAAAAAAAATCATAAGCCCAGCAGGGCTAGTTACCGAAAATTTAACTAGCCCCGAAATATTTTTGCTAGCCCTGATATTAATGACAACTCTTTTCAAATAGTGACCTCTTTTGATACCATTTGATAACATGAAAAGAATACAGTGTATTGTGGTAAATTGAGTTATATTATCATCCAGGAATGCAGTGCCAAAGAAGGCTTCATACCTTTTTAAGCGCTGATATTCTAATTCTATCTTGCCCCTCAGGGCTACTCACAGGTAGAATTTACTAGCCCTGACTTTCAATAACTAGCCTGGGTCTACGGGGCTAGTCTTAACGTCGAGCCCTGATCAGTAAAGCATCTTTGCTTACAATAGCAAAATATTGATGCTTGATTTTCATGAATGACTCCTAGTATGACCCTTTGAATAAGAAATGTTCATTAGCAGCGAATCAAAACGTCTCCGGTCTTACGGGATCATTCACGTACAATTTTCTTTAGTTTAAATGTTTCAAGGTGTATACAATATAAGTGAAATATCTAACACATAAAAGTTTAAGATAATTAGAACTTGGATTGGCTTACCGGTAATACAATGCCGACCACCGATACATTTCTTTAGGACATTCAATCCCCATAATCCCTGTGATAAGCTAAAAACTGCTTATTAGCGGATATGAAAACTAGTCACTTAAGAGATATACATGGCAATACTATCCCAAAGTGATATACGTGAAACACGCTGAATGGAGGAAATGTTTGTATAGTAATAGGCTAATAATGCACTGTACCCCTTTATTCGGCCAAGCTTGATTAAAAAGAATCGTTCCTATAAATTCCCATTTAAAAAGAGGCTGACCTATTTGCTCATTTCAAACATCCAGATAGGATGACTTATATTAGTTGGGACACTTTCTACATAGCATGCAAACTGACGTATATAGTTAGTGCGATATGCAATAGGGGCAGCACTGTCTAATAGAATAATTGTATATGGGAATTGCGGATGAGACAGTCCATTGAACACTATTTGATGAATCCGCATTTATTTCTGCAATATGCATGTTTTAAATATCGTTCTATCTATAAAGAACATCACTCCATATAGATATATTATTTGATGACTCTTTGATACATACGTTTACCGAGGGTAGACTCATCGTCTAATTGAGACTGTCGCTGTTCTAGCACAATATTGAAATCATGCAATATGCAAGTTATATATTTCCTTTCTTATCTGTATACTGGCATCATTAAAAAAAAAGAAAATTGATCATCTTTTTATAAAGATGTATATTAGGGTAAAGTATATCGCAGGTTAGGGACTGTGCCAATTGGAGCAAAACATTCACCTCGTGAGGTGTATTCCAGTCACGTGCGTGCAAACAGCTATTCATGGAGCACAAGAATCATAAACAAGCGAGACTGGGTCACACAAACACCAGCAGCTCATAAAAAAACAACAGAATAAATAGAATTCCCCGATTCCCAGCATTTCAGGCAAATCAAAGAGATAGTTACGTAACATCTACGTCGTTATCATTATATATATATATATATATATATATATATATATATATATATATATATATATATATATATATATATATATATATATATTTACATTTATATATATATATATATATATATATATATATATATATATATATATATATATATATATATATATATATATAATTATTATTTTGTTGAGCATCAATTCCCCTGCGCACAGGTTCGTGCAGTAAGACAGGTACCACTGTAGCAGGATAGGAGTCACTCAGGTGTAAAATATATACTCTGTGAATAGAGACACCTCGTATGTGAGAATCTAGGTCATGTAGATCAATCCGGAAACGCCTGGAAAAATCCAGTACATACCCGTTCGCCATATTTATAACAGGATTAACCCAAAGGGTATCCACGGTAACTTACAGAGGCTGCCACAGTTTGAGGACGTAACACAGGGCACACAGGTAAGTAGTTTTCATGTATAATAGTGTTGTATTATAGAGAGGGGGTGACATATTCCTGCTGTGGAGAGATCACAAAATAACAGGCATACCTCTCGATTGCTATTACAAATAAAAACCTATGTATATAACACTTATCAGTGATTCTGCTAGTATCACAATTTTCTGCAAGTATCACAATTCAAGTATTGTTCCCCATCGGCATATTTTGACAAAGATTCAATATAAGTCACATTAATTGTTAGGCAAGAATGGTTCAACTTGGAATGATCGACCAATGAGCATCACGTCTATGGTACTCGTAACACATACAGGTAAACTAAATGAACGGTTGGAATTAGCTATCACTCAAGAAACGTGATAATGTATTGAAAAGATGGACCATGGGCCGTATAGTCAACAGAGAGCCTGGGAGTCATTTGGACATCAAAACCCTGGAAAATCCTACTTCACAACAACCAAATATTTTGGACAGTAATTTCGTATAATTTCAATTTCTAGCAAATGATTTTGAAATTTCCATTTCAATGTAATTGCTGAAGATAATTTAAAAGTGTTGTACATTTTCAAGACAAGTAATGATATCTTTAATTATGGTTGTAATGTGAAGATGTAATGATCACCTTGAAGATATTGGACAATAATGGACACCCAAAATTGTTATGAAGCGCAATTTTTATTCAATTCATTAAATAAATGGACATAATCCAAATACTGAGTATAGCTGCTGAAAGTTATTGATCAATTCATTGGTATTGTATCTTTGATTACTATCAAATGAATCTATTAGGTGATTATTCTAAATATGCAAGGGCTCCTATAATAACCTGTGGGGAAAAGGCCATATCGTTTTGAAAAAGATGACCAAATAGTATTTATATTAAGAGATATATGATGTTTTAAATCTCATGTTATCAAGTTTTATTCATGATTAATTCCTTTTGTAATCAATCCAAGTGTGAATTTAAATAAGTGTACTACAGGAACCAAATGTACCTTTTCCACGAATTGGTAAATGACACGAATCTTGCATGCCTAGTACATACATTGAAATGTGAAAGATTTATGTATAATTCATGTTGTAAATAACAGAGCATCCCCCAAAATTGGACATTCCATTTAAGGAACAATACTTGCTAATTAATAACTCCGTATAATTATGCTATTACAATCACTATTAAACGTTATGTAACTAATTTTCTGTTTGTTTTAGCAATATATATTGAGGTATAGCCACTGTCTCCATCTAGATTTTTCACAATGGATATAGCTGCCTCCTACTCAATAACACGAGACTTTATTTAGTACCCAAGATACTCAGAAAGCGTCACGTTTAAAACGATTATTTCGTCGTGTGCCCCTTCAATGAAGAGGGGTGTCAAAATATCAACTCGCCTGTGCACAGTGTAATTTCAGTCCAACATTTTCTAAGAATATTTTCAGTGTATTTGCAGCCATTTTACTTAACTGTCTTAGTCTATACATTGTGTTGGTCATTCCTTACCAAAAGCACAATTCTAATGTTTACGGCATAAATGAAATCACTGATTGCTTCTGTTTAATTTTAAGTCGATAACCAACTGTTGCTACTTCTTTCTCAGTTAGAAGTCATTTTATATAATGTTTGCCGTTTTATGGTTTGATATAACAGAGAATTAGCACCATGTAATGCTTGCTGTATTGGGCAGGGACGGAAGTGTCCTATCAGAAATAAACCATGTCGGTTGGATGAAGCTGTTTAGCTTGAATGACAACATTTGATCCAGGCATTTGATTTCCCTTGTTCAATAGTGAATTGCAGTGATAATACCTACAATACGTATTATACCCGGGGGGGGGGGGGGGGGGGGGGGGGGGGGGGGGGGCGCACCTGCGTTAGATATTTCGCGGAAGAAGGGGTCTTTTTTTAAGACCTCCGCATGTCCGCCATTTTGTAAAAGAAGGGTACTTTTTTGTACCCAGGTACGAGGTATGGGGGTCAAGATGATCCCCTTACAGTCCATGAAATATACGCGGCTCTGACGCCGAGTGACTCTCGAAGTGACTGGGCTTCTGAGTTTGCTGCCGCCACTTGCTGCCGCTAAACACGCAGAGGATTATAAAATCTAAAGTTAAAATATGTGTTCCTGTTCATCCAATGTCAGTGTTTTGATAAAAGAAGGGGTGTCTATTTAATGGAAAAAGTCAGCGCTTTTATCAAAATTAGGGTGCTTTTTTGGCCATAAATCAGTGCTTTAGGGGTATTTTTCAATTTTGATAACGAGCGTATGCGCCCCCCTAAATACCCAAGTGCCCCCCCCCCCCCCTCCCGGGACGTAATATCCCTTTCATCCTTTTCCTGTTTATTTCCTGATTAAAGATATTTCCGTACTTCCTTTGAAATACTAGTACAATGACATCAGCATAGACGTTTCAATTTTGAAAAGGATGTATCTATATTTTTCAGCTTGCCGGCAGAAAGTGTTGAAAATGAGGGCGCTGCAATGGGATGCTGAGAAGGGGAGAGTGTTCCTCATGGACGTCGCGAAGCCTCGCGTTGAGGGGCCGTTTGACGTACTGGTCAAGGTCATGTACAGCGGGGTGTGTGGCACAGACCTTCACATCATGCAGAAAGAGTTCCCGGCCGCGCCCAAGATCATCATGGGCCACGAGTTCACTGGGGTCGTGGAGGAGGTGGGCTCTGGCGTAGACGGCCTAGATATCGGTACCAAAGTTGCTGTCGATCCCTACAACAACTGCCACCATTGTCGCTTCTGCATACGAGGTCAACCCAACTACTGCATCTATGGCGGTGGACGGACCGGCCTGGGGACCTTCAAAGATGGCGGCTGGGCAGAGTACTGCGTGGCGCAGTCAGCGCAGGTGTACCGCTTACCCGATGACGTTTCCCTGGCAACGAGCGTACTGATTGAACCCTACGCGTGCGTGGAGCGGGGTTGGGAGACAATTGGAGAGATTCCTGCCGACGCCCAGATTCTCATCATGGGGGCGGGGATCATAGGGCTTCTGTGGAGCTGCCTCCTCCATCACCGTGGGTACCGTGATATCTCTGTCTCTGAGCCCAATGAAGACAGAAGGCAGATGGCCGAGAACCTGGGCCTGGGCATCAAGGTCATTCACCCCGCAGAACTGGCCACTAGATTCGCAGGAAAGGATGCGGCAGTTGAAGGCTATGATCTCGTTGTCGATTGCAGCGGCTCACCTAAAGCAATAGAGGCAATTTTCCCTATGATGCGCCGTGGTGCAAAATTGTGCATTTTTGGCTGTTCCCCCAAAGGCACCAAAATCAATATTGAGCCACACGAAATCTTTGCGAAGGAACTGACCATAATTGGGTCACTTATTGACCCATTTACGTTCCCAAAAAGTGTGCCCACTGTCATCAGTATGGCGCAAAATTATCTCGACTTGGATAAATTGGCAATCAAAACCTATGCTCTCGACCAGTACGAGCTAGCCTTTTCGGAACTGAAAAAGGGCGTTGTTTCAAAAGCATTGTTTCAGCTTTAGGTAATATAGACCCATGAAAAATGACACTGATTCATGAGGCATATATTATAAGTAAAATATTCTCTTTTTCTAAAAATGCGCTGTATTTTATAGTTACACCGCACTTCTACAACTCTTCCAGACTGCTTTGAACAAATATTAGGTTATAGAGGTGATCGATCTAGTGGCTAATTTAACAGTGTCAATAGTGAGATTTTCTGTGAATGTTGTTGTTTTACACTTTTTATCAATGTACCTGGATATACCCTCAAGGTATACCCATATTCTAAAAGAAAAACAATATATTTGTATTGATTTTAAGTAATTAAGTCAAAATGTTAAACCATTACGGGCTTTGTAGATGTTTTTTTTTAATTCTCAAAGAGATAATATTTATTCTCAAAGAGATGATATTTATTTGCATCTGTTATACTTTCAATCTTATGCAGAACCACACTTTTCTTATTCAAAATTAATACTATGTATTCCACAATGCACATTTACACCACTTTCTGTACATCATGAAAACGACCGTATTATAAAGGTATCAAAGCTTCTACATACTATTCAAATCTGCTCTTATGTTGGAGAAGAAGGTATGTAAGAAAGTTTAATCTAAATTGACTGGTTGGTCTCACAATCAGTCCCATTTTCCTTCAATATGTTAACGCTCATACTGAGCTTCACTTTAAATTCATCTGCTTTGAATTGTTGGCATACCTGGTAGTATATACCATCTCAGTATGCAATTTTCCTCCTTATTATACAGAATTGTAACTACGGGCATCTCCGTCTATTAAGAAAGACGAGGGCGGAAATGACAACACGAAACAAACTAATTCACATTCTATGTAAAGTATTTATGCGTTTTTAAACACTTATAATCAATCAATTATGGTCGTCTGTCAGTGAAATGTATCCTTGGCTTCGTTTCTGGTTAGGCGCCCTGTATGTTGTGAATAGCTGTGTTAGGGAAGAACTTTTTCTCCATAAAAATGGAAGGTATACATCCGAGTTCTTAGGCCACCGGTTAACTTGGTTATGCGATGGAATATAAAGTAACGTCATTGTCTGGTACTTTTTTAAAAATGTACACTGCGTTTTATTCACGCTTAACATAATTTTTTATTTTGATTGTCTGTCAATAAAATGTTGTATATCAGCCATCGCTAGTGTCGTTGCGTTTTTTTATGTTGCTAATGGCCGTATTTAAGGACTATTTCTCATAAGAAATGGAAGGTTACATCTCGTGCACGAATATGCAGTGAATAGACTAGTGCCAGTCCTTTGGGCAGCTGCGCACCAACAATCGGGGGGAGGGGGGGGGGGGGGGGGGGGGTGGGGGTACGATGCTGGTTCCGTTCAGCTGGGTGGACTCGTGCATGAAGCACACAACATAACATGGGATCATATTTGAGTATAACAACAGCTCCATTGTTCCAGTTGTCAATACAGTATAGTGAGATAGAACTATAACAGCCATTGACATGCGGTCGCGGGCGCCTTTTCTCCGCGCAACTTCGCATTTTCCATCAAAATATTACATGCTCAATTCTTTCACCTACATGGAAACGAAATATTGCATTTCCATGTATGTTTTGTATGTCCTCGATACACTATATGAAGTACATACATTCGCCTAATAAGTATGGTGTTCCTAATTCTAAAAAATTAGCTATCTTTAATGTATATAAACGAGCGATGGCATGACTGATGCCCTATGAAAAGCAAATCCTGTTATCTAATCTCTCTGCTGTCGATCAAAGGTGGCGCCTTTGAAATGTTGGATGCAAGCCGTAACACTGCCCAGCAAGTTGGCCGAAGACGGAGCAGGGGGCCGTTTCTCGTACAATCGTAAAATACGACTCCGTAATATACGGAAAAAAGCTGATTACGGACGATAAACGGAACTCGGAAAATGCGTTTCTCCAAAGTTCCGTATATTTTCCGTCTTGAGACATTCTCCGTATCATACGGAGAAGATATCAAGTGATTTAATGGCACATTTGCCCTCAAAATTAACTCTGACATTGTAGAGGAATAGTATGTCTTACTCCAATAAGTATGTATGTATGTATGTATGTATGTATGTATGTTTGTATGTATGTATGTACATACGTATGTATGTGTGTATACATATATATATATATATATATATATATATATGTATATATATATATATATATATATATATATGTATATACATATATATATATATATATATATATATATATATATATATATATATATATATATATATATATATATATATATATATATATATATATATATATATATATTTATATTTCGGTGGACCAAGTGTGAAATAGCAAATAAATAACTTTTTTTTTCACGACCGGTTTGGGAGAAAGAGAATAAAACTTTATTTTTTCCCGACCATGCGAAAAAGATAATACAAAACTTTTTATTTTCACGACCGTGTTTTGGGAATAGAAAATAAAAAAATCTTCTTTATTTATCAAGAAAGTTTTTTGGGGAGACCATATGAAAGAGATTGAAAAAAAACTTTTATTTTCACGACAGTTTCTTGGGGAAAGAAAATTTAAAAAACACTTTATTTTCACGACCATTTTGGGGGGAGAGAAAATAAAACTATTTTTTACCGACCATAAGAAAGAGAAAATAAAAACTTTTTTTTATTTTCACGGCCGTTTTTTTGGGGTGAGAAAATAAAAGACTTTTAATGTTCACTACCCTTTTTCTTTTGGGGGGGGGGGGGGGGAGGAGAAAATTTAAAAAAAACTTTTTTGTTTCACGTCTGTCTGTTGGGGTGGGTAAATAAAACACATAGATCGCTAGATAGATAGAGTACAGACAGACAGACAGGTAGATAAATGTTAGATGTTATATATAGTTCTTCTGTAGAGGCAGGATAAATAGTTTAATTTACCCTCCCTCTGGAGCGGTAGGGAAAGAAGTTTTATTTTCTCTCTCCCCCAAAACGGTTGTTACGGAAGCCTATAAAGACCACTGAAAAATTATTTCTTATTTATATTTTTTTCCTTAGATCGGAAAATCTCAAAATTGTGAACGAGGATCTTGAAGTAACGATTGTTTTTTTCTTCTTTTGGATACGTTATTTTTTTGATATTTGAATGGGGGAAAATGAGAAAATAAAAAGTAATTTGCAAGTCGTCATACGTAGATCTATTAAAGACTGGAGGGAGAGATTTTTGTATTTGCTTGCGCCTGGAGTGATTTTTTTGTGTTTCTTTGTATTTGCGCCAGGAGTGAGATGTCTTTTGAGAATTTTGGATTTCCAATGGAAGATTTTTTGAAATTCCGTGGACCTCCTAAGCGTCTTAGAATTATTATTTTTTATTTTTATTCTTTGAGATTTTCGGATTTCTAAGGAAAAAAATAAATGAAAAATATTTTTCAGTGGTCCTAATAGGCGTCCGCAGGTTTTGAAAATAAAGTTGTTTTTTATTTTCGCTTTGAGATGGTCATAAAAAAATAAAGTTTTTTATATAACCTCTCTCTAGAGTGATCTGGAAAATATAAATTTCTATTTCCTCTCCCCAAAAACTGTAGTGAAATCTTTTATTTTTTTATTTGCTCTTTCTCACTTGGTCCATCTTACTCCCGGGGGGGGGGGGGGGGGGGGTGTGGGGCACTCAGGTACAGAGGGGGGCCGCACCTGCGATATGTATTTCGCGGAAGAAGGGGTCTTTTTTAAGACCTCCGCATGTCCGCGATTTTGTAAAAGAAGGGTACTTTTTTGTACCCAGGTACGAAGTATGGGGGTCAAAATCCCCTTACAATCCACGATTATTTTTGAGGGGAAATGAGAAAATACAAAGTAATTTGCCAGTCGTCATATGTATATCTATTAGAGCCTGGAGTAAGATGTCTTTGTATTTGCGCCTAGGGTGAGTTTTTTTGTTTGTTTTTGGGGTATTTGCGCCTGGAGTGAGATTGTTTTGAGATTTTTATATTTTTAAGGGAAGATTTTTTTTTAATTCCGTGGTCCTCATAAACGGTTCTAGATCTTTTTGATTTTTTGAGATTTTCGGTTTTCTAAGGAATTTTGAAAAAAAATTCAATGTTCCTGATAGGCTTCCGTAGGTTGTGAAAATTAATTTGTTGTTTTTTATTTTTGCTTTCAGATGATCGTGAAAAATAAAGTTTTATCTATCTTTTCTCTAGTGTTCAGGAAAAAATAAAGATTAATTTTCTCCAATGAACGGCCGTGAAAATGTTTTTTTTGTGTGTTCTTTTTCACATGGTCGGGAAAAATAAAGTTTTATTTAACCTCTCTCTAGATTTGTCTGAAAAAAATAAATCCCTATTTTCTCTCCCCAAAAACTGTAGTGAAAATTAAGTTTTTTATTTGCTCTTTCTCACTTGGTCCGTCTTGCATTATAGATTTTAGTCTCAAAAGAGTTATCTATAGCGGTTAAATTACGTAAAATGTCAGAGAAACCGGAGAAATCGTATTTCTACGACACCTCTGGAGGTGTCGTTGAAAATCAACGATTTTTGCCGTATGTTACGATACGACGGGCTTGAAGAAACGGACCTGTCGTATCATACGGAACAAACAGTGCTTTCAAGAAACGGAAATATCGTAAAATACGGATTTCAACAATGTCCGTATTTTACGATCGTACGAGAAACGGCCCCAAGGTACATAGACACCTCTGGCATTATTATCCTACCTTTAGTAAATGACAAACACCTAGGAAATCAAGGTTTTTACCAGCATTATTCACACATACCCTGAACTAGGGGTCAATTAAGGCAAATACCCTTTTTGTGAAAAGAGTATTTTGACAAGTTCTGAGACTATTATGTCGATCAATATATACACTAGGTAATATAACATGGTGAATGATACATAAAATGGAAGCTCAAAGGGTCTAATTTCAATATTGTATCCATTAGTTGTCCTGTTAAATTTAAAACTAATACATCTTTTATTATAACTATAAGGTCAAAAATATCAAATCGACACCCTTTTTGCATCATATATAATCTAAACATGGGGTCACTCAGTGCAAACACGAATTTCACATTTGTTTTCACTAAACAAGGATCTAATTATCTGCATGGCAAGAGTAAGTTGAATGAGAATTAATGGTAAGAAGCCACAAACTTTGAGTGAGATGGTCATCAGGTGAGTTTTTACCGAGTAGCTGTATATGGCCTTTACTATCGCTACCATGTATGACGCCACACTTTCCATACAAAAATATGCAAGGGCTCTTATATAATAAAATGATTGCTCACAGTGTCTACTTCATGAAGATATATATTGTATGCCTGCACAATCTCACAAATGACTTTTGATTAAACAAAAAGTTCCAAAAATACTATTTTTTCTCCTGTTTCTGCATATTTACCCTAAACGTGGGGTCACTCAGTACAGCACACATATTAACAATGACTTCACTAGACCAGGACCTTATTAACTGTTAGGAATAATTTGAATGATAAATGATGCTAGGAAGCCACAAAACTAGAATGAGATGGTCATTAGCTGAGTTTTCACCATGTGCTGTATATAGCCATCACTAAAGCTATTTTATTTCACTTTTAATCACTAGACAAGAACCTTATTGATTATCAGGAGTAAAGTGAATGAGAAATTTTGGTAAGAAGGCCGCCAAACAAGAATTTAATCAAATATTCCCAAGATTTAATATTTTTGCCATTTTAGAGGTTTTTGGCTTCTGATGGTCTGCTATCAACACCCGCATAGATATATGCATGGTTCACAGCACTCAATCTCTTCAGGACATCCTAAGGAAGTTTTCTAAAACTCCAATTGCAGCATTGTATGTATGATGAAGGTGTAAATTGTACAAAAAGAACATAATTTCTCTTAAAAAACACCCGATTTCAGCCATTTTCTGACCACAAACGGTCAAAATTGACCGCCAAGGGTCATCTATCACATTTGTTCACACTCATATCTCATCTTTATCATCTGAAGTATATTTGTGCCAAGTCTGACTTGTCTGTCTCAAAAAGTATATTTTTTTATAAAGAAATCCCCAAAAGTATGCATTTTTAGTCATTTTTGAGAGAAATTGCCCCAAAATGAGGTGTTCATTTGAGTTAATGCAATGTGAACATCGTGATTCGTGATCCTCACCTTCCTGCCTACATCACCATACCAGAGTGGTACTGCCCTGGGGGGGGGGGGGGGGTGCACGGTAACCCATGGTAGCCCACGGACTAATATGCTTTCCACTCGCATCTTTGCCTGACCTATTTAATTGTGATAACACTGCAAAGCTCAACTAACACAAAATATCACGACATTAACATACGTAGGTTAAGTGGGTCATTATACACTCCGTTCACATTGAACAACCTTGCCGGGCCTAACATCACCGTAAAAGCTTTATCACCTCTTCTCCTTGACGCTAAAAGCGGAGCCAAAAACCCAAAACAAGGTCAGTTGACATATTTTGAAATATAAATGATCAACCATTCGATAGGTGCAAAGCTTTTGGAGGTCTGGGGCTGCTCAAGGCACTCAAAAAACTCTTTGGAACCAGACACTCTGAAATGCATTTTCAGCCCTTGAAATAAGAATTATTCCAGACAGATTAGTTATCAATTCATTTTCCAGGGATAGATTATTTATTTTCCAAATATTCAGAGGGAGATTTTGCCAATTTTAACACAACAAATGGTCGGGGTGGCGGTGAAGAGTGGCTTTGGGAAGAACAATTATGGTAAATCTTACTATGGAAATGATCCTCTAACACTAACAGTTACTTATCTAAATACTCATCATCGTTGAATCAAGTATTCAACAAACCCATCGGGCATTAATTTCTGAAAATAAAACGGTTAACTGACTTAACTCATAACCAATTTAGGAAAATATATTTCAAGCAATGACTGGTTGCCTTGCTCATTTTCCTATTGGTATGGGGTGTTATCTTAATATCAAATAGGAAAATGACACTGGGAACCGAGAAAGGTGAAACAAGTAGTAACATTTTGACAATTTATCTGATACAAAGTAATCATTGCGGTCTTCTGATGATAAATACATTGTGGCCTCATAGCAGGTTATAGGATTTTTTGAGAAGCGCAGCTCCTACGTATACCCACAACTATGGGTGTCAGCACAGGTATTTGTATCCGTATAATGGTCCGAAAATTGGTAAAAATTGTTACTATAAAAATCAAATGATTATGGGGACGTAGGCCACCGTCTTATGAAGCCTGATACGAACTTTCAGGTTTATCCGAGCACTGCAAAGCGAGAAAAAAGACTTGAAAGTATATTGCCAGGACTTGTCTTATATACATATGTGGAATAGCGAAATTTCCACCGAAGTGTTTCTTCTAAATAGGTCAAGGAACACACATGATACAAAAACTGTGTGTTTTTCCCTGACAGTTCTGAGCCGCGAGTAATTTTAGGTGGTTTGTTTACGTTTTGACATGATCTCGTTGTCCACCTTGTGTTATATGCACAGGGAAAAACACAAAAATACATGTAGGATGTATGATCGAGGCTACTGTATGATATCATACTATGAATTTCATACCACATATCATAAGAAACATTTCGATATCGGGGGTTTATCAATAGAATGTCATTCTTTTATTTCTTAGCCTTTGCTTTCCATTATCCAAGTGGAGGAAACATACATTTTCAGGCAACTATTGACACTCTAGTTTCCTTTAAACCATTCACGTCAGGAGGAAATACAGTGTTTGATATGTATGAAAGAAATTTATTAATGCAGGGGTCTAGTTAGACACTAGCCTGATAGCCCAAGACTACAGAAAATTGTTGTGGGCTATAAGAATATTTGCCTTTGTAGCCCGGCTGGCTATAAGAAAAGATTGACATTTTTAGGTCATACTCAGAGGAATCACAATACTATAAGCAGTGTGTGTATATATATATATATATATATATATATATATATATATATATATATATATATATATATATATATATATATATATATATATATATATACTAGATATATATATATATATATATATATATATATATATATATATATATATATATATATATATATTTATATGTATATATATATATATACTTATATATATATATATATATATATATATATATATATATATATATATATATATATATATATATATATATATATATATATATATATATATATATATATATAAATATATATACTGTAGAACACGAAATTTCCGCGTGTGTTTATATATAGCGTACTTAGCGTCTGGTGCCGCTTGGCTATATATAAAAACGCTGTAGTTTGTCTTTTTTTTTAGCCACTGGTGGCGCTGACGTCAATTCTTCTTGTGCAGCCGCTATTTTCGTTTTAGTGATGGCCGCTAGATAGCGCCACTAGTAAATTTAATAGAAGATACGTAGCCCTGCTGAAACCCTTTTTCAAAATCGGTTTCTGGGCTTGTGGACTAGCTCATGATTCCATTAATAAACATTCCATTTTGAAATCAAAAAACAACAACAAATGGCACCTTTAGCATGCCTTTAGCACAGGCATTTCAGGAGACGCCATTTTCGTTTTCGTCGTGACCGCTAGATGGCGCCACTAGTACAAACATGATGCATAGGTAGCCCTTCTTGAACCATTCTTTTTTGTGTTTTTCTGGTCTTAGGAAGCAAAAGACATAATAAAAAATCTAGCTTTGAATGATGTTAAAAGTTACAGTACAGTATCTTTGGATGGGTGTTTTACAAAACTCTGCATTCCTGCCCCTTTTTCCTGGAATAGCCCTTGCTAGAAACTTTTCATTATTTTGTTGATAGATTTTTTTTTCCATTCTGGTGGGCATAGTCCGTTGCTCAGCTGAGTAATGATTGTTGCCTGCTCACCCTGACTGTTTTAAAGTTTCAGCAACTGAGCGGTCTGCACAATTCATATCTCTCCTTGGTAGGCTTAGCTCCTTTCAGCCAGGCAAGCATTTTGATAAAAATATTTAAAATCTAGCATTAAATGATGTTAGTATTTAAAAGTCACAGTCCAGGTTGACAGAAGCCAGAATACTGAGTGAGTGTTGCACATAGCAACCAGAAGGATAGGTGCCCAGCTATTGTTCCGGCGGCCCTGTTTACACACAAACAAATGCTAAATTTAGAAAGTCCATCTGGTTGCTTCACTCTGGCAGCATTAGATCAAGAGCTCAGTAGTGTGGCTTCTGTCAACCTGGACTCCGCCAAATGATGTTATTACGGGCGCCCTCTTCTGAGAGAATGCTCAATCAAACTGCCGATCAGCAAGCATTCTCTGCTTAAATTAGTTTGTCTTTTTTGCGACAGATGGCGCTGTCAGCGGCGGCTGCTACGGTACAGAGACGCTAATATAAAGATACGCTATGACGCAAAACTCCCAAATTCGCTATACTTGGGACACGCGTGAATTTCGTGTTCTACAGTATATAGATAGATAGATAGATAGATATGTATGTATTTACACGTGTGTGTGTGTAATTTAGGGTAACCGAGGCAGCTCGTTTTTTTTTTGTTTTTTTTAATTAGACCTGTAGTGAAGCAGTATTTGACTGAAAGCTTTTCCTATTGCATTTGACAATTCTTCAAACCTAGTTCAGGTTTTACTCTAGTTACAAGTTACTTAGTTATCAGACGTTGAGTTCACTATATTGCACCAATGCATTGACACATGGCATTCTAATATGGCAAGCTGAACTACCCTAAAGTAAGTATTAATGGAATTTCATAATTCATAAAACTATTAATGAAATTCCATGTATGATTTAAAAAACTCCATAAATCATTTATGGAATTTAATAAATGCATGTATCATGCAAGTCATTTATGGAATACTACAATTGTACCACAATTCCATAAATCAATTTTGGAAATCCATAAATCGTTTATTGAAATCCATAAATAATTTATGAAATTCCATAATTGCAAGACATTCATGGAATTCCAAAAATCATTTGTGGAAATCCATGATCATGCACATGTATGGAATTCTGTAAATGATTTATGGAATTCCATAATTAAATGACATTTATGGAACTCTGTAAATGATTTTTGAAATTCCATGAATGATTTATGGAATTCCATAAATAATTTTACGGTATTCCATAAGTGAATTTCATAAATGATTACTTTAGGGCACTTCAGCTTGCTATATTCTAATAAATTGTATTTCAAATAACATATGAGAAGTTACATATTGATAGTTTTCAGACATTGAGGTCACCAAATATGCATTAATGCATTGACTTATGGAAGATCCCAATCAGTAATTTGAATTCATTGTGTTTCAGATAACAATACATCCTGTGTATAGTCAATCCAAGATGAAGGCATTGCAGTGGGATGCAGAATTGGGCAAGGTCTCCCTCCTTGACTTAGAGAAACCAAGCATCAAATCACCAAATGAAGTTCTCATCAAGGTTGCCTACAGTGGCGTGTGCGGCACAGATCTTCATGTCATTCTGAAGGAGTTCCCTGCAGCCCCAAAGCTCATCTTGGGACACGAGTTCACTGGAATCATAGAGGCCGTAGGATCCGGCGTTAGTGGGCTAAAAGTGGGTGCCAAAGTGGCTGTGAACCCAAACAGTGCCTGCCAGGAATGTCGATTTTGTACTGAGGGTCATCCTAATTACTGCAACAAAGGGGGAATCCGTTCAACAATCGGACTGTTCCGAAACGGCGGTTGGGCCGAATTCTGCGTGGTGCCTGCTCCACAAGTCTATGGTCTCCCTGACGATGCTGATTTGGCGATCTCTGCACTCACGGAACCCTATTCATGTGTGGAACGTGGTTGGGAGAATTTGGGAAACATTCCGGCCAATGGTGATATCCTTATCACAGGGGCAGGAATCATCGGCTTGCTGTGGGCGTGTCTTCTCCATCACCGTGGTTACCGTAAAATCTCCATATCCGAACTCACCCAGGAGAGACGCCAGTTAGCTCAAGACCTTGGCTTAGATTTGACGGTCATCCAACCAGGTGATCTTGCTTCTAAGTTCAAAGGTGTGGACCCTGCAGTGGACGGTTTTGATCTTGTGATCGATTGCACTGGTTCTCCTAGATCCATTGAATCCGTTTTCCCATTTTTGCGAAGAGGGGCAACACTTTGCATCTTTGGATGCTGCCCCCAAAAATCCAAAATTTCTATTGACCCCCATGAAATCTTTGCTAGAGAGCTCAAGATTGTTGGTGTTCTGATAAATCCCTTCACCTTCCCAAGAAGTGTGACCACTGTATACAATATGGCCAACAAATACCTTCAGTTGAGTAAACTTGGAATTAAAATATACTCGCTTGAGGAATCGTGTCAGGCTTTTGAGGATCTCAAGCACTGCAGGATATCGAAGGCAATGTTTAAAATCTAAATCTCATCAAACCTGTTAAAGATAACCATCTACCAACTTTCTTATAAAGACTATTATAAAATCTATGTATTAATTCTTTTCTGCTTATGAAATTCTTGCATCATAAAGATCCAATATAACATAACTGGGAATGCCATGTCAAAAGATATCTCAATCGATTGCACTGGTTCTCCTAGATCCATTGAATCCGTTTTCCCATTTTTGCGAAGAGGGGCAACACTTTGCATCTTTGGATGCTGCCCCCAAAAATCCAAAATTTCTATTGACCCCCATGAAATCTTTGCTAGAGAGCTCAAGATTGTTGGTGTTCTGATAAATCCCTTCACCTTCCCAAGAAGTGTGACCACTGTATACAATATGGCCAACAAATACCTTCAGTTGAGTAAACTTGGAATTAAAATATACTCGCTTGAGGAATCGTGTCAGGCTTTTGAGGATCTCAAGCACTGCAGGATATCGAAGGCAATGTTTAAAATCTAAATCTCATCAAACCTGTTAAAGATAACCATCTACCAACTTTCTTATAAAGACTATTATAAAATCTATGTATTAATTCTTTTCTGCTTATGAAATTCTTGCATCATAAAGATCCAATATAACATAACTGGGAATGCCATGTCAAAAGATATCTCAAATGGAATAAAGAATAAAGAAAAAAAGGTTTCTTTTTACTTCCAATTTATTCCTATTGCTCTCAAAGATGTTATATGGTGGCCAAGAACACCACTGTTATCTTTAAAGGACAATTCAACCATGAATAAAACATGGGCCCAAATAGTGTCTTAGGGTATACTCTACTCATATCCAAGACCCCACAACTACCCACCTCCATATTAGAAGTTTATTGCTGTTTAACGTCATGTTTTGCTATGTATCTGGAGGCGGCCATTTTGAAGCTAGATCATGATGCAGTAGTTGCACAAGCATGGAAGTAGCCAGCTGCCTGAGCTGTAAATACAAGGGTGGGAGTGGGCCCAAATCCATTGTGTCCTGTTTCTTCTAGCTGTACTAACATGGCAGAGATCATATGAAATATTTATTGAGTTTACATGGAAACACTAAATTCTGCAAGTTTAATATGTAACACAATTTTGTTGATTGCTATTACCATTGCAGGAAGTGAATCTGAGGCACTAATAATCAATCAGTCAGGTAATGCAATTGACCTGGCTAGTACTGTCAAACTAAGGAACACTTTCCCTGATGGGTTTGCAAGTCTAGTTTAGGGATTTTAAAATTATTAAGGGGAGTCATTTGATACCAACCTTTTCCAGCTGTCATACACACAACCAAAAAGATGAGTTATATGACTCTGATGTGGCAATTAAGGGGTGGCAATTAAGTGCAATTTCACAGGTAGGGAAGCCAAACAGTATTCAGGTGAACAGGGACTGTAAAGTATACATATCAAAGTATGTTCTCAGCATATGATAGCCTGAAGGTGTAATTGTCCTTTAAAGCACTAAAACAACTTTCCATGGAAAGACAGCCATCAAAAGAGGCTGATGAGCTACTATCAAAATAATAAGTTTTTCACGTCTGTAATGCACCAGTCAATTGAATCCCCGGGAGGGGGGGGGGGGACATGCGGGGATACTGCTCAGGAAAAAATCAATAAATAGCACTCATCCCCACTGGCAGGGACCAATTTTGTGGCAGTATTCCCCACCCCTGGGGCATGCTCAACAAGAATACACAAGTTCCTAAGGTTTCAACTTTTTATTTTGTAAAAATAAACCACAAAAATCTTAGCAGTTACATCACAAATAACAAAACCTTTAGCAGTTATAAAAATAAAATGTTAGACTTGGAGAAGACACCCTTCACATTACTTTTATTTAACACCCGACGTCCATTGTGATACCATTGTCAAGGAAAAGTCTCTGAAATTACAATTCAGTTTTAAAAGTATATCAACACTCTGTGTATTGCACTGCAGTACACTGGAAGTGTTTATCTACAATGAAGTGATTGAAGAAAAAGTATAAACAAGTGTTGGGCATAGGGTCATAGAATGAGTTCAACAGATGGCTGCTTTTTTTGAACTCCTTAAGTGAATGATTGAGTAGTCAGTTTCAACTTTCCCATCTTCAAGTCAACCTTCCTAGGGAATTTGATATTCTACTTCCCCAAGGTTACCACAGAGAGGCACATTTGTTTGACTTGTCTTTTGAAGGATGCACAGCTCACTTACAGCTATTATTCAAGGTCGTATACAACTATTCATGTCTTTATGTCCATGATTGGGATGTCTTTCCCTATATTTTCCTGACCTGGACTTAAGGATTGGAAGAAACCCCATTAGGGTAGGGGAGAAAAACTAGGTAGCCATTAGTAGGGTAGGGTTACCCTGAGCAAACATTTTTCGGGGCCCCTGTTGGGAAAACAGTGGGTGTTGGCATAAGAAAATGGTTTGTGGCAGAGTGAAAAAGTCAGACCTAAATTCAATATATTCAACAATAGGTTACAGTGCATCTGTCTGTCGCCATGGATTTTGGACAGGACTCTTTAATAAATGGTGCCATGAGGTCCATGTATGGCGCAGAAAGTTTTCCCCTCATTTGCATCCCAAATTATGATCAGATGAAAACTACCCCTAGATGAATCATGTAGAGCTCTATACAATCAGAGACTAATGAGCAAAATCAACATTTTGCGGAGCTGATACAAAAAGTATGTTTGTACATACACGTAGTAGCGCTCCAAAGAGGTTTGCCAAGTTTGGATAGCAAACTCGAACGTTTTGTCACAAAAAAGTGTCAAAAGTGATTGCCAAACTCGAGTCAGACAGACTATAGGCCTACGCACCTATTTTTTACCCTCTCTATTAAAAACACATTTTCAGGAGAAGTCACTGGTTCCTGCTGACTCTTCTCCGGTCATTTTAGTTATGCTTGAAATGAGATGAAGAACCAGCTCTTAACATTTCCCAACAAAAGTATTACATTACAACAGTTATCAACACTTTAATAGATAGATAAAAATAGTATATCACTAACTAACTTCAAATGTGTTTTTATATCGTGGCATACGCAAAGTAAATCATTTTCGAAAATGTAACCCAATCACGGTCGATGAATGACAAATGCGGGACTGTGCTATATTAATAGCCATGAGCGGCGATAAAACAAGATGCAAATACACCCACAGGGGTGTAAAAGGTACCTAATTCGGTAATGTGACAAAATTATGAATATTTCTTTCAATAGAAATATTCAAAACTATTTACAATTTCGATAAAGCTAAAGTTGAACAGTTTTTATTCAATCAAATAACTTGCAAAAGTTAATTTGGTCAACTACTCTAAGCACATTACTGTACTCCAATCTACCTATATAAGTAGCATCATTCACTTCCTCAGGTCAAGCACAATCGATGGTTGTTGCGCTCTCCCCGTCTCCCTCCCGATTTGTCATCAGAGCGGGAGCGCGAGGGGAATGCTATTTTTGGGTGAGCTAGGTGTGTCGGTGGTTCGCCCCAATATCCTCTACTGACCTTGACCGTGGCCTGCCGTGTGGACCATGGCATTGCCAATGACTGCTAGCTGTCTCTCGACCGTGCCCGTATTTGAGTCCCTGCTGGGGCGTGAAAGATTGATGACTTTGACTTGAAACCAAGCGGCGGATTTGTTTCCCTATCATCCACACCTACTTACATGCGCCCTAGCAGCAACTTGGCAGAAAAACTGACCAAAAATGAAAATTCCAAATTTAAGTTCTAGCGTGTTCCTGCGCGGCAGCGTAAGCAGGGTCTACCAACGGCAAGATCGCATTAGCATGCGATACCTTCACTACCTTAACCCTGAGAATACTCGTAGCATTAAGAAATTACAAACAAATATGTAAATTTAACTGAAAGACCAAAGTTTGTGGAGTATAAGAAGGACGACTGCAAATGACGAGCACCCATATTGACAGTGACGTCACTAGACTGCAAAGCATGCCGGGAACCACAAATCTGACTGGGATCTAAACTGAACCGATGCGAAGACACCCAAGATATAACTAGAATTAATCATGAGTGATGTTGCAATCAGATATCTAGGTGCTCTGAACTTTTTTGTCAATTTGAAATATTTCATGGTTACTATCTGCAGGGCGGGTACTTTCCAGTTAAGTACAAATTTATAAATCAATAGTTGTTGTTTTGTTTTTATTTTTGCATTTGCACCATTTGAAATTCGCCCAAAGTATGCCTTTATTAAGCATATATTACATGCACCTGGATGGTAGGGCCTTTTTGTGACTACTGTGAAAGCTTTGACAAGACCAGGGCATCATGTTTGATTGTTAACCCACATTACCCACCTGCATTAACCAATGATTAAAGATAATTGGTTTCGCATAGTTTTTCTAGGGTTGTCCTGCCACTGAAGAATCAGTGATATTAATATTTCATATTTTCCTTTGAATATAACTCCATTCTCTGAGTGCAATTTAACTGCCAGCAGACTCCCCGCAGGGCTTGTGTGATCAGAAAATTGCCCCGTAAATGTCAGAAAACGAACGAGAAAGTTGTCTGTGTGGCCTTTGTATACATCACTATCTACTGCAAGCAATAAATCAGCCAAAACTCTCAATAACTGCATATTTTCTTACGGAAAGTGAAATCCCTCTTTGGAGCTGCAGCACCATGTGACTGTGAAAATTCTGCTTGTGTGAACTCAACCTCCCGCACCGGGCAGTCCCCCGGGTGAAGGTCCGTAGTTCGTCAACACAGTGGACCTAGCAGAGGCCGGGTGCGCCCGGCTGATAGGCCTACTGGAATCGTGGCAGCAAAGTACGACGTCACTATTCAAATCCCCTCCTATCATGCACCGCCTCGACGGAGCAACAATAAATTACAGTAATCCCGGTACACCGGGCAGCTATTTTAAGCAGTATTTAGCAGAAGCACCGTGTTTCCCGGCCAAGTCCCGGCCCCCCCTCCCAGGGATTCAATTGACTGGTGCATAACACTCAAAACTGTCCAGACTATTTTACAATTATTTGAAAGACCGAATTGTTTAACTATATTATTTGGGAGACAAAAGTTAATCACAATCCAATCCACAAATCTCATTCGAAAAGTTGTTGAGTAATGATATTTTTGAAAATATCAGATGACAAGATGCTTGACAATGGGACCTGCAGGTATGTATAAGGTTGATAACATGAACTCATTTAAAACAATTTGACAAATATATCATATTTTTTGAGTGAATGATTCATATCTTAATGAATTAGTGATTTTAGAACAATATAGGTCAAACAATGGGTAACCTCAGCTTTTTAGGGACATCTTTTGAATTTCATGAAATTTAAGACCTTGCACAGATAGCTACATATTAGTGTCCTTTTCTTCCAAATGATTTCTGTTTCCTTTCTTCGATGTTTAGATTCTTAAGTAAAAATTTGGGTTAGACAACATACTGTACACTGCCTTAATAATCCGTGCTAAAATAGTACGGATCTCTTAAAATAAAAAAATCCGTTTTTTTAATAGTCTGGATTTGATCCCCGCCCGCCGCGCCATCTATCTATCATAACGTGAACTAATTTTTGGCAAGTGAACTATGATAATAGAGCCGATAATAGATTCAAATTCAGACAAGTTCTAGTAGTGGGGGCAGTTACATTTTTTCATTGGCAGGGAAATTGCAGCTAAATTGCAGTTAAAATGTTCAATGCTGCCTGCCACCCCAGATGATGCCTGCTAAGTGAGAGCACAACTCACCTTGTTGCCATTAGCAAACAGGTAAGACAAAGGAATGTATGTTACAAACAATTTGTGAAGGGCTTCATATTCAGAAAGCACGCAAACAAGGGAATGGGAAAGGGATGTGTTACAAAGGCCAAAAACGATCTGAAATATTTCATTTTATTATATTAGCAATGTTAAAGGGTTTAAAAAAAGGCGTTAGAGAGTTAATTTTGCGTATATGACGTCTGTAAAGGTGATTTATAGTGGCGCCACCTATTGACTGACAGGAAAACGTACAAATGGACGAACGTTTTTGTCTGTTTTTAAACATTCCAGATTCTTCCAAACAGAAAAATCCGAAATGTTTTCACACTCGTACTATTAAGGCAGTGTACAGTATATCATACCTACATACTGTATCATCGGATTGAGCGTAATACATCTTGATGAGATGACTTGTATGCAATCAACCTATGACCTTACAAGTATCTTTTCAACTATGCTTTTCCCTGAATGAGGTTAACAAGAAGGTTACCAATTTAACAAGAAAGCTGCACCATGCCGCTGTAAGCATTAATGGATCAAATACATTTCATTACTGGCTGCCAATGTTTCTACCACAGACCTGACTGAAAATAGGCACCCTTTAGATGCTTATCAACTGCGATTGGTCCTTTAATGCATAGAGTTCCTTTAGAAAGGTGATGAATGAATGTTGAAACATAAATGTTTTAAAATAACTTCACAATAAAGTGCATATTTCAATATCTAAAAGAGGATTGTTGGCAGGCACTCGGGTGACATTTCCCCTTTCAATAAGTGCTCAAATATGAGTTTGTCTGAAAGTATAGCCAAAAGTAATCAGATTTTTCATGAGTGAATGTACTGGTATGAAAGGTCTGAATCACCTTCTCAAATTTCATGGATGTACAAGTACTGATCACAAACAAATACTCCTGGAGCATAGCAATTTGGAGGGTGGACATGCGATAATTGGTTAAATACTAGCTATACTAATATTGAGTTCACTGGACCTTTAAATACAATTTGTATTAAAAACAATTCGAGTGAAATATATAGTACTCAATTGGTCATGTTTTGCGTCTTTACTGATTGCACACAAGTAGCTGACTTGGATAGAGACTGGTCGTAATTACACTGACGACTCCAACAAATGGAATTTCCCTACTGTTGCCACAGGACATTGTCAATTTTATTTGCCAAAAAGTGTAAAACGTACCCTATCACTCGTAGCTCTGTAGCAGGAAAAGTAACTCGGAACACCGCCATTTTTCCTTGATATATTGAATGCAAATTTACAGAGCAAGAACATATCAAAAAATAAAATAAATCTTCGAACTAACATCTATCTAACAATTCATTATGTGCGATAAATTGCCTTATATTTGCGTCTAAGCGATTGCAGCAAGCCTCCAACAAAGGGATTTTTCCTCTATTGTTACCACAACAATAGGGAAAAAAAGACCGCGTCATTATCTTTCATTTTCATAAAAAGCATAAACGTACCCTTTCACTCATAGCTCTTTAGCAACAAAAGTAACTCGAAACATCCCCATTGTTATTACACATATAGAATGCAAATTTACAGGGCAAGAACATATAAAAAAATATGTTTTTACAATTAATTATGTGCACTAAATTGCTCTGTATTTGCTTCCACCTCTGCGGAAAAAAGTGATATTTTTCAACTCAACCCCTCCAATTCTTAGGCTATGCAAAAGATATAGTAGGATTCAAAATGCAGTTTGCGCAAGCAGAAAGAGGGCCTAATCCACTACCTGCATGCAAAATTACACTCACAAAGATTGACAATTTATTTTTCTGAGCACGAACAACCCAGAACGAGCTAATAATCAAAAAATGTGTGACGTGGCGGCCTCTTTTCTCTAAAATGGCCACTTTTCAAAAATCAAAAATTTGTCTCTAGCAAAACAAATCGGCCAAGCAGCAAATCTCTTTTTACATTTCCTTTAGTTTTGTCCCACAATGTATAACCTATCCAAAAATAACAAAGTTATAAAGACAAAAAAAAACGGTGCGGGCATCCATAAGGGCCAATCTAGGTCAGCTCGCCACCTAGATTTCTACATCAAGCGGTGGCTGATCCTTACCTACCTTTAAAGAAATAAACGATATCTTTTCGAGGAAAATGATTTTCCATCAGAGAACAATTTTTTTTATTTCTCATTAAAACGAGTCTTACTTTCACTTTAATTGCAATCAGAGATTATATTGCAGTTACATTGGATGTAAAATATAAAATATAAATGTAACCGATTTTTTCAGTGCGAGGACAATACTACAAAACGATTATGGTAATAATATTATAACATCTATGACTTTTAATGTCCTGCGGTGGAGGGTGTTATGTTGCTGATTGGATAAGCTAGAGGAAGCAATGAAAATGTATGTTTATTGACTTTAAAAGGCATGCAAAATCACACTATACAACAATTAATTGCGCAGACGTTACAAAGTTACAAAAATACGCAAAATACATTTAAGTAGATAACTTAAACATCTACTAAGTTAATCAAGATAGGAACTAATGAACTAGATCTAGTTACCTGGTAACACAAATCTCAAAGATAAAGTTACCTTTATCTTCATAATTAATTCTAATCATTTATACTCAGGACTATTAACGTTTTTGTTTGGTCATATCCATATTTTAAGTAAGTAAAATTACGGCATAGCGTATTCCATTTGCATTGCATTCGTCCTAGGTTGGTTTATCCTGGTGAAAGACATTCTACATATATTTTGGCTATTCAGTATCATTTAACTTCTAGATCTAGTACTTGTCCAAAACTTGTTAAAGCTAACAGTACTTTTTATGGTAGGGTAGTGGCGACAGGTATAGTCCTATAAGGATCTGTGACTGGTCAAGTGGATCTTTAAGTCTTAGGCAGTACTAGTATATTGCCTGTGCTGTCCATGCATGATATAGTTTGACTGAGCCCACAGTGTTCTGAGGATAATATGTAAACATTTTGTGTGAGGTCCAATCTTTGATTAAGCATGTTTCAGCCATATTCCACGCATCGAGATTGTTATCTATATCACATAGTTTGGTAATGAACCTGAACTGCTGCGAAAATAGTCCCACATTCCTTCGCTGGAGGTGTCTGCCTTTGGTATACCTTTATTTCAAAGGACTCAAGTGTGCACTTAACTCGCTTTAACACCAGCAACCGGCTCGTTGAGAATTGTTCCCCCTTTAAAAGGAGGTAAAGTTAATAAAATGGGCTTTAACTGCAGATAAAGCTTAGATAATTCCATGTATTCGATATATCAAAAATTTAGAAAACTACGAAATTCCAAAATTACATCCACTTGACATATATGCCTTAACTAATCAACATCTGAATCTAACACGTGGGTTATGTTCAAAATTGTTAGACCAAAGTATGTACTAGTCTATTTAGGATAAAAACTTAGAAATGGGTTAACATGTATGATGTGAAACGTTTTGTCTGTAATTCTAACTTTTAACTCCTTTCAATTGGGGTCTCTCAATCTGAACAATACCCCACCCCTCATTCGCCCTGTAACCCTTTGACTATACTAAAAACAATTCGTTAACACATGTATGTCCTTTTTGGGTTAAACCAGGTCCATATACATGTAGACTTGTGGGTTTCGGGGAGAGGCTGCCTATCTTTTTGGAAAGTGAACCGATGGGGAGTCGTCATTTTGACAAGGTCGCTTGGGGAACTGTTAGAAAATAAAGCATGTACATACATGCTAGACATCAAAACAGCATTAGTCTCATTGTCCCAATGATAATATTTACGGCAGTTGTAAACCGTGTGTATTTTATGTCAAAACGCTGATGTTAAAGATATTTGAAGGATATCTTTTCTGTGCAAAAAGTATTTTTCCATGGTTGCTTTCTCTATTTTGACTTTCACTAAACATATTCCCTTCAAACATACATTTTGGATTTAAGGTACGGTACTATGTACTTTGTATAAGATAACTGGTCAAGTAAGAGCAGGGGGTAGAAAAAAGCTGTCATTATGTTAAACCTAATAAGGTATAATTGTAAAGAAAAAAGGTATTTCGCCCGAAGGGTGGAATTGAACCACTCCGACGTCAATCGGCTACAGGTTTGAAGCCTGCACTCCGGACCACCGAAGCTCATTCAGACAACCTTCGACAGTTATCAGACCACATAAGTACTGCTACGAATTTGGAACAGTAACAATATGCGTAACCTAGTTTTTGTTCAATTTATTACCACTGTGAATCAACATGTACACAATAGATGCTTAATTTGACTTCACACAGGTTTTAACCATTTACTAAGTAACATTTCTATTGTAAAGAAATACTCAAATGATAGAGTGGTAATTGCAGCGTGGTGATTTCATTTCGTTTTGTGGCAAATTGAATAGGTATGTGGAAGGACAGATACGGGTGCCCCTCGTGGCAAAATAATGAACTAAAATTACAAACTCGCCAATTAAAATCCAAATTGCACAGCACAGCACGATTTCACAGTCACATAAGTAACTATCACTGATTGACTGGTAAGAATATGTGATCCGCCATATGCATTTGGGTAAGAAGTAAATTCAAATTTTGCATTTTTGGAAAATGACATGATTAGATGCATTATTTTTTATTCATTTTACCATCTCTTAAAAAAAACTATCTAGCTTTCGCCTCTGTCGCTTATGATATCAGTTTTGAGTTTGCTGTCCAGATAGTTTTCTAGATATGATATATCTTCTGAATTAGACTGGTCAGTAGTTGGAAGCATCGTATTTCTGTCTCTTTTTGAAAATTGGAGCCACGTTGGCATGTCTACAGTCCATAGGCTGAGTACTCGTCTCACTTGTCAAACAGATCTTAAAGTATGAATTGGTTAAGTAGACTATTCTATATGTTCTGCTACAAGTTTTTAGACCATGTCACATGAACTCCAACGGCAAATGGGTTAAATGCAAACTAATATAGGGTAGTTTTTTGGCTTGCATGAGAGAAAAGAACGGGTTCCATGACTGTGAAATGAGCCATACATTTCGGCATACACAAGAGAAAAAGCACAGCCTCCATGACTGTGTAATGAGCGACACATTTCGGCATACATGAGAGAAAAGCTCAGCCTACATGAATCTGTAATGAGCCACACAGTTGGCAACTACTATGAGAGAAAAGCACAGGCTACATGGCTGTGAAATGAGCTACATATTTTGGCATACATGAGAGAAAAGCACAGGCTCCATGACTGTGAAATGAGCCACACAGTATTTCGGGGTTAGCCCTTTCACTATCACATTGCAAGGGTAAATCAGGGAGTCAGACAGGGTGTAGAAATTGGATGCCAAAAATTGGCAACTATTAAGTTATTAGATAAAGGAGGGCACCATGTACTCAGATTACAACCATAAACATGCATTTACTTAATAAAATAAGCTATAATATCCCTACAAAATATTATGGGAATTATATTGAGGTGAAAAAACTCAATTTTATGTTTGAAATACCCATTTTAAAAAATTCCTTACAAAATATTTTGGGTGTCATACTGGGTGATCGTTTAGGGTTTGACTGTCCAAGTAACGGCCAGAAATATACATTTGTATATATATATATATATATATATATATATATATATATATATATATATATATATATATATATATATATATATATATATATATATATATATATATATATATACATATATATATACATTTGTATATATATATACATTTGCATATATATATATATATATATATATATATATATATATATATATATATATATATATATATATATATATATATATATATATGTATATATATATGTATATGTATTATATATGATGTGGTGGAGCAAAACAGGCGCCAAAGCAGGTTAGGTATCCATAGTTGAGCTTTTCTCTCTCCATGACTGCAAATGGATCCTTCTCAACAATTAAAAAATACAAAAAAAGTATTTAAAAGAAATATTTTATTTTCAGTTTGACGATCTCAAAAACGTTCAGACATTTTTACAAAATTACACCAAAGGTGTGCAATATGTATACATTTAATAATGTTTACTAATACCAGTTTCATTCAATAACGTTCAAAGATTATAAGTGTGAGGTTTACATTATCTTCTCTGAAGTATAGATTTTGTAGTCATTTTCCAAAACTTCTCATTTCCAGTTTTCTTTAAACTCCCCCAAAAAGCCAGGCATCATGAATACAATGTTTACCATAGCAGGCAATAGCATAGCAGTCAATAACCCACAATAAATTGTGTGTAAAATCCGTGAAACATGTAAGGCACTTTCCGCTCTGACGAACACATTTATTAGACCCTTTTTCAGTCATTTTTTACTTAAATTTTCCAAAAGATGTAGTCACTAAGGGGGGGGGGGGCCTTTTACATGGTTTAGTGATGTCTGTCATCAAAAACCTTCTGAGTATATGTTAAAGCCTAAGGCGTTAGCACTTCTGTCTGAACAAACTATAAGGGAAGAGGGCTTCCCTTAAAAAAGTTCAGATCAATACTAACATTCTCTGTTACATTTGGAAAGAGGATCAGATCAACACTAACATCTTTTTTTATATTAACTCAAAGTTTGATACACCGCTTTGCCCTAACACAAACATCTTGCTGGGATTTCAATTACTGCGTTAACGCCAATTTTAACACTTAAGCTGACGTTTCATTCTGGGTTAACGTTGTACTTCCAATATCATCCAACGAATTCATCCAATATCAATACATTTTTGTATGCAGCTTGTGCTGTCCATGCATGATATAGTTTGACTGAGCCCACAGGGTTCTGAGGATAATATGTAAACATTTTGTGTGAGGTCCAATCTTTGATTAAGCATGTTTCAGCCATATTCCACGCATCGAGATTGTTATCTATATCACATAGTTTGGTAATGAACCTGAACTGCTGCGAAAATATTCCCACGTTCCTTCGCTGGAGGGGTCTGCCTTTATTTCAAAGGACTCAGGTGTGCACTTAACTCGCTTTAACAGCAGCAACCGGCTCGTTGAGAATTGTTCCCCCTTTAAAAGGAGGTTAAGTTAATATAATGGGCTTTTACTGCAAATAAAGCTTAGATAATTTCATGTTTTCGATATATCAAAAATTTAGAGAACTATGAAATTTCAAATTTACATCCACTTGACGTATACTAGTATGCCTTAACTAATCAACATCTAAATCTTACACGTGGGTTACGTTCAAAATTGTCAGACCAAAGTATGTACTAGTCTATTTAGACTATTTAAACTAAGAAATGGGTTAACATGTATGATGTGAAACGTTTTGTCTGTAATTCTAACTTTTAACTCTTTTCAATTGGGGTCTCTCAATCTGAACAATGCCCCACCCCTCATTCGCCCTGTAACCCTTTGACTATATTAAAAACAATTCGTTAACACGTTTATGTCCTTTTTGGGTTAAACCAGGTCCATATACATGTAGACTTGTGGGTTTCGGGGAGAGGCTACCTATCTTTTTGGAAAGTGAACCAATGGGGAGTCGTCATTTCGATAAGGTCGTTTGGGGAACTGTTAGAAAATAAAGCATGTACATACATGCTAGACATCAAAACAGCATTAGTCTCATTGTACCAATAATAATATTTTACGGCAGTTGTAATCCCTGTGTATTTTATGTCAAAACGCTGATGTTAAAGATATTTGAAGGATATCTTTCTGTGCAAAAAGTATTTTTCCATGGTTCCTTTCTCAATGTTGAATTTCACTAAACATATTCCCTTCAAACCTACATTTTGGATTTAAGGTACGGTACTATATACTTTGTACAAGATAACTGGTCAAGTAAAAGCAGGGGGCAGAAAAAAGCTGTCATTATGTTAAACCTAATAAGGTATAATTGTAAAGAAAAAAGGTATTTCGCCCGAAGGGTGGAATTGAACCACTCCGACGTCAATCGGCTACAGGTTTGAAGCCTGCAATCCGGACCACCGAAGCTCATTCAGACAACCTTCGACAGTTATCAGACCATATAAGTACTGCTACGAATTTGGAACAGTAACAATATGCGTAACCTAGTTTTTGTTCAATTTGTTACCACTGTGAATCAACATGTACACAATAGATGCTTAATTTGACTTCACACAGGTTTTAACCATTTACTAAGTAACATTTCTATTGTAAAGAAATACTCAAATGATAGAGTGGTAATTGCAGCGTGGTGATTTCATTTCGTTTTGTGGCAAATTGAATAGGTATGTGGAAGGACAGATACGGGTGCCCCTCGTGGCAAAATAATGAACTAAAATTACAAACTCGCCAATTAAAATCCAAATTGCACAGCACAGCACGATTTCACAGTCACATAAGTAACTATCACTGATTGACTGGTAAGAATATGTGATCCGCCATATGCATTTGGGTAAGAAGTAAATTCAAATTTTGCATTTTTGGAAAATGACATGATTAGATGCATTATTTTCTATTCATTTTACCATCTCGTGAAAAAACAACCTTTCTCCTCTCGGGGCTTATGATATCAGTATTGAGATTGCTGTCCAGATAGTTTTCTAGATATGATATATCTTCTGAATTAGTTTAATAAACGAAGTACATAGGTACGTATTTGTATTGCTATATATTGCTCAAGCCCTCCAATTCTTAGGCTATGCAAAAGATATACATGTAGTAGGATTCAAAATGCAGTTTACGCAAGCAGAAAGAGGGCTTATTCCACTACCTGCATGCAAATTTACACTCACAAAGATCGACAATTTATTTTTCTGAGCACAAACAACCCAGAACGAGCTAATAATAAAAAAATGTGTGACTTGGCGGCCTCTTTTCGGCCAAGCAGCCAATCTCTTTTTACATTTCCTTTAGTTTTGTCCCACAAGGTATAACCTATCCAAAAATTACAAAATTATAAAGACAAAAAAAAACGGTGCGGGCATTCATAAGGGCCAATCTAGGTCAGCTCGCCACCTAGATTTATACATCAAGCGGTGGCTGATCCTTACCTACCTTTAAAGAAATATACAATATCTTTTGGAGGAAAATGATTTATCATCAGAGAAAAATATCTATCATTTTAAGGTGAAATAATTTGTCTTTATACCCTTATTTTTCTTTGAAAATTGTTTTATTTCTCATTAAAACGAGTCTTACTTTCACTTAAATTGCAATCAGAGGTTATATTACAGTTACATTGGATGGAAAATATAAAATATAAATGTAACCGACTTTTTCAGTGCGAGGACAATACTACAAAACGATTATGGTAATACTATTATAACATCTATGAGTTTTAATGCCCTGCGGTGGAGGGTGTTATGTTGCTAATTGGATAAGCTAGAGGAAGCAATGAAAATGTATGTTTATTGACTTTAAAAGGCATGCAAAATCACACTATACAACAATTAATTGCACAGACGTTACAAAGTTACAAAAATGCGCAAAATACATTTAAGTAGATAACTTAAACATCTACTAAGTTAATCAAGATAGAAAAAAATTAACTAGATCTAGTAACCTGGTAACACAAATCTCAAAGATAAAGTTACATTAATCTTCATAAATAATTCTAATCATTTATACGCAGAACTATTGTTGTTTTCGTTTGGTCATATCCATATTTTAAGTAAGTAAAATTACGGCATAGCGTATTTCATTTGCATTGCATTCGGCCTAGGTTAATTTATCCTGGTGAAAGACATTCTACATATATGTTGGCTATTCAGTATTATTTAACTACTTGATCTAGTACTTGTCCAAAACTTATTAAAGCTAACAGTACTTTTTATGGTAGGGTAGTGGCGACAGGTATAGTCCTATAAGGATCTGTGACTGGTCAAGTGGATCTTTAAGTCTTAGACATTACTAGCATATTGCCTGTGCTGTCCATGCATGATATAGTTTGACTGAGCCCACAGGGTTCTGAGGATAATATGTAAACATTTTGTGAGGTCCAATCTTTGATTAAGCATGTTTCAGCCATATTCCACGCATCGAGATTGTTATCTATATCACATAGTTTGGTAATGAACCTGAACTGCTGCGAAAATATTCCCACGTTCCTTCGCTGGAGGGGTCTGCCTTTATTTCAAAGGACTCAGGTGTGCACTTAACTCGCTTTAACAGCAGCAACCGGCTCGTTGAGAATTGTTCCCCCTTTAAAGGGAGGTTAAGTTAATATAATGGGCTTTTACTGCAAATAAAGCTTAGATAATTTCATGTTTTCGATATATCAAAAATTTAGAGAACTATGAAATTTCAAATTTACATCCACTTGACGTATACTAGTATGCCTTAACTAATCAACATCTAAATCTTACACGTGGGTTACGTTCAAAATTGTCAGACCAAAGTATGTACTAGTCTATTTAGACTATTTAAACTAAGAAATGGGTTAACATGTATGATGTGAAACGTTTTGTCTGTAATTCTAACTTTTAACTCTTTTCAATTGGGGTCTCTCAATCTGAACAATGCCCCACCCCTCATTCGCCCTGTAACCCTTTGACTATATTAAAAACAATTCGTTAACACGTTTATGTCCTTTTTGGGATAAACCAGGTCCATATACATGTAGACTTGTGGGTTTCGGGGAGAGGCTGCCTATCTTTTTGGAAAGTGAACCATTATGGGGAGTCGTCATTTCGAACTGTTAAAAAATAAAGCATGTACATACATGTTAGACATCAAAACAGCATTAGTCTCATTGTACCAATAATAATATTTTACGGCAGTTGTAATCCCTGTGTATTTTATGTCAAAACGCTGATGTTAAAGATATTTGAAGGATATCTTTCTGTGCAAAAAGTATTTTTCCATGGTTCCTTTCTCAATGTTGAATTTCACTAAACATATTCCCTTCAAACCTACATTTTGGATTTAAGGTACGGTACTATATACTTTGTACAAGATAACTGGTCAAGTAAAAGCAGGGGGTAGAAAAAAGCTGTCATTATGTTAAACCTAATAAGGTATAATTGTAAAGAAAAAAGGTATTTCGCCCGAAGGGTGGAATTGAACCACTCCGACGTCAATCGGCTACAGGTTTGAAGCCTGCACTCCGGACCACCGAAGCTCATTCAGACAACCTTCGACAGTTATCAGACCATATAAGTACTGCTACGAATTTGGAACAGTAACAATATGCGTAACCTAGTTTTTGTTCAATTTGTTACCACTGTGAATCAACATGTACACAATAGATGCTTAATTTGACTTCACACAGGTTTTAACCATTTACTAAGTAACATTTCTATTGTAAAGAAATACTCAAATGATAGAGTGGTAATTGCAGCGTGGTGATTTCATTTCGTTTTGTGGCAAATTGAATAGGTAGTGGAAGGACAGATACGGGTGCCCCTCGTGGCAAAATAATGAACTAAAATTACAAACTCGCCAATTAAAATCCAAATTGCACAGCACAGCACGATTTCACAGTCACATAAGTAACTATCACTGATTGACTGGTAAGAATATGTGATCCGCCATATGCATTTGGGTAAGAAGTAAATTCAAATTTTGCATTTTTGGAAAATGACATGATTAGATGCATTATTTTTTATTCATTTTACCATCTCGTGAAAAAACAACCTTTCTCCTCTCGGGGCTTATGATATCAGTATTGAGATTGCTGTCCAGATAGTTTTCTAGATATGATATATCTTCTGAATTAGTTTAATAAACGAAGTACATAGGTACGTATTTGTATTGCTATATATTGCTCAAGCCCTCCAATTCTTAGGCTATGCAAAAGATATACATGTAGTAGGATTCAAAATGCAGTTTACGCAAGCAGAAAGAGGGCTTATTCCACTACCTGCATGCAAATTTACACTCACAAAGATCGACAATTTATTTTTCTGAGCACAAACAACCCAGAACGAGCTAATAATAAAAAAATGTGTGACTTGGCGGCCTCTTTTCGGCCAAGCAGCCAATCTCTTTTTACATTTCCTTTAGTTTTGTCCCACAAGGTATAACCTATCCAAAAATTACAAAATTATAAAGACAAAAAAAAATGGTGCGGGCATTCATAAGGGCCAATCTAGGTCAGCTCGCCACCTAGATTTATACATCAAGCGGTGGCTGATCCTTACCTACCTTTAAAGAAATATACAATATCTTTTGGAGGAAAATGATTTATCATCAGAGAAAAATATCTATCATTTTAAGGTGAAATAATTTGTCTTTATACCCTTATTTTTCTTTGAAAATTGTTTTATTTCTCATTAAAACGAGTCTTACTTTCACTTAAATTGCAATCAGAGGTTATATTACAGTTACATTGGATGGAAAATATAAAATATAAATGTAACCGACTTTTTCAGTGCGAGGACAATACTACAAAACGATTATGGTAATACTATTATAACATCTATGAGTTTTAATGCCCTGCGGTGGAGGGTGTTATGTTGCTAATTGGATAAGCTAGAAGAAGCAATGAAAAGGTATGTTTATTGACTTTAAAAGGCATGCAAAATCACACTATACAACAATTAATTGCACAGACGTTACAAAGTTACAAAAATGCGCAAAATACATTTAAGTAGATAACTTAAACATCTACTAAGTTAATCAAGATAGAAAAAAATTAACTAGATCTAGTAACCTGGTAACACAAATCTCAAAGATAAAGTTACATTAATCTTCATAAATAATTCTAATCATTTATACGCAGAACTATTGTTGTTTTCGTTTGGTCATATCCATATTTTAAGTAAGTAAAATTACGGCATAGCGTATTTCATTTGCATTGCATTCGGCCTAGGTTAATTTATCCTGGTGAAAGACATTCTACATATATGTTGGCTATTCAGTATTATTTAACTACTTGATCTAGTACTTGTCCAAAACTTATTAAAGCTAACAGTACTTTTTATGGTAGGGTAGTGGCGACAGGTATAGTCCTATAAGGATCTGTGACTGGTCAAGTGGATCTTTAAGTCTTAGACATTACTAGCATATTGCCTGTGCTGTCCATGCATGATATAGTTTGACTGAGCCCACAGGGTTCTGAGGATAATATGTAAACATTTTGTGAGGTCCAATCTTTGATTAAGCATGTTTCAGCCATATTCCACGCATCGAGATTGTTATCTATATCACATAGTTTGGTAATGAACCTGAACTGCTGCGAAAATATTCCCACGTTCCTTCGCTGGAGGGGTCTGCCTTTATTTCAAAGGACTCAGGTGTGCACTTAACTCGCTTTAACAGCAGCAACCGGCTCGTTGAGAATTGTTCCCCCTTTAAAAGGAGGTTAAGTTAATATAATGGGCTTTTACTGCAAATAAAGCTTAGATAATTTCATGTTTTCGATATATCAAAAATTTAGAGAACTATGAAATTTCAAATTTACATCCACTTGACGTATACTAGTATGCCTTAACTAATCAACATCTAAATCTTACACGTGGGTTACGTTCAAAATTGTCAGACCAAAGTATGTACTAGTCTATTTAGACTATTTAAACTAAGAAATGGGTTAACATGTATGATGTGAAACGTTTTGTCTGTAATTCTAACTTTTAACTCTTTTCAATTGGGGTCTCTCAATCTGAACAATGCCCCACCCCTCATTCGCCCTGTAACCCTTTGACTATATTAAAAACAATTCGTTAACACGTTTATGTCCTTTTTGGGATAAACCAGGTCCATATACATGTAGACTTGTGGGTTTCGGGGAGAGGCTGCCTATCTTTTTGGAAAGTGAACCATTATGGGGAGTCGTCATTTCGAACTGTTAAAAAATAAAGCATGTACATACATGCTAGACATCAAAACAGCATTAGTCTCATTGTCCCAATAATAATGTTTTACGGCAGTTGTAAACCGTGTGTATTTTATGTCAAAACGCTGATGTTAAAGATATTTGAAGGATATCTTTCTGTGCAAAAAGTATTTTTCCATGGTTCCTTTCTCAATGTTGAATTTCACTAAACATATTCCCTTCAATCCTACATTTTGGATTTAAGGTACGGTACTATATACTTTGTATAAGATAACTGGTCAAGTAAAAGCAGGGGTAGAAAAAAGCTGTCATTATGTTAAACCTAATAAGGTATAATTGTAAAGAAAAAAGGTATTTCGCCCGAAGGGTGGAATTGAACCACTCCGACGTCAATCGGCTACAGGTTTGAAGCCTGCACTCCGGACCACCGAAGCTCATTCAGACAACCTTCGACAGTTATCAGACCACATAAGTACTGCTACGAATTTGGAACAGTAACAATATGCGTAACCTAGTTTTTGTTCAATTTATTACCACTGTGAATCAACATGTACACAATAGATGCTTAATTTGACTTCACACAGGTTTTAACCATTTACTAAGTAACATTTCTATTGTAAAGAAATACTCAAATGATAGAGTGGTAATTGCAGCGTGGTGATTTCATTTCGTTTTGTGGCAAATTGAATAGGTATGTGGAAGGACAGATACGGGTGCCCCTCGTGGCAAAATAATGAACTAAAATTACAAACTCGCCAATTAAAATCCAAATTGCACAGCACAGCACGATTTCACAGTCACATAAGTAACTATCACTGATTGACTGGTAAGAATATGTGATCCGCCATATGCATTTGGGTAAGAAGTAAATTCAAATTTTGCATTTTTGGAAAATGACATGATTAGATGCATTATTTTTTATTCATTTTACCATCTCTTAAAAAAAACTATCTAGCTTTCGCCTCTGTCGCTTATGATATCAGTTTTGAGTTTGCTGTCCAGATAGTTTTCTAGATATGATATATCTTCTGAATTAGACTGGTCAGTAGTTGGAAGCATCGTATTTCTGTCTCTTTTTGAAAATTGGAGCCACGTTGGCATGTCTACAGTCCATAGGCTGAGTACTCGTTTCACTTGTCAAACAGATCTTAAAGTATGAATTGGTTAAGTAGACTATTCTATATGTTCTGCTACAAGTTTTTAGACCATGTCACATGAACTCCAACGGCAAATGGGTTAAATGCAAACTAATATAGGGTAGTTTTTTGGCTTGCATGAGAGAAAAGAACGGGTTCCATGACTGTGAAATGAGCCATACATTTCGGCATACACAAGAGAAAAGCACAGCCTCCATGACTGTGTAATGAGCGACACATTTCGGCATACATGAGAGAAAAGCTCAGCCTACATGAATCTGTAATGAGCCACACAGTTGGCAACTACTATGAGAGAAAAGCACAGGCTACATGGCTGTGAAATGAGCTACATATTTTGGCATACATGAGAGAAAAGCACAGGCTCCATGACTGTGAAATGAGCCACACAGTATTTCGGGGTTAGCCGTTTCACTATCACATTGCAAGGGTAAATCAGGGAGTCAGACAGGGTGTAGAAATTGGATGCCAAAAATTGGCAACTATTAAGTTATTAGATAAAGGAGGGCACCATGTACTCAGATTACAACCATAAACATGCATTTACTTAATAAAATAAGCTATAATATCCCTACAAAATATTATGGGAATTATATTGAGGTGAAAAAACTCAATTTTATGTTTGAAATACCCATTTTAAAAAATTCCTTACAAAATATTTTGGGTGTCATACTGGGTGATCGTTTAGGGTTTGACTGTCCAAGTAACGCCCAGAAATATACATTTGTATATATATATATATATATATATATATATATATATATATATATATATATATATATATATATATATATATATATATATATATATATATATATATATATATATATATATATATACATATATATATACATTTGTATATATATATACATTTGCATATATATATATATATATATATATATATATATATATATATATATATATATATATATATATATATATATATATATATATATATATATATATATGTATATATATATGTATATGTATTATATATGATGTGGTGGAGCAAAACAGGCGCCAAAGCAGGTTAGGTATCCATAGTTGAGCTTTTCTCTCTCCATGACTGCAAATGGATCCTTCTCAACAATTAAAAAATACAAAAAAAGTATTTAAAAGAAATATTTTATTTTCAGTTTGACGATCTCAAAAACGTTCAGACATTTTTACAAAATTACACCAAAGGTGTGCAATATGTATACATTTAATAATGTTTACTAATACCAGTTTCATTCAATAACGTTCAAAGATTATAAGTGTGAGGTTTACATTATCTTCTCTGAAGTATAGATTTTGTAGTCATTTTCCAAAACTTCTCATTTCCAGTTTTCTTTAAACTCCCCCAAAAAGCCAGGCATCATGAATACAATGTTTACCATAGCAGGCAATAGCATAGCAGTCAATAACCCACAATAAATTGTGTGTAAAATCCGTGAAACATGTAAGGCACTTTCAGCTCTGACGAACACATTTATTAGACCCTTTTTCAGTCATTTTTTACTTAAATTTTCCAAAAGATGTAGTCACTAAGGGGGGGGGGCCTTTTACATGGTTTAGTGATGTCTGTCATCAAAAACCTTCTGAGTATATGTTAAAGCCTAAGGCGTTAGCGCTTCTGTCTGTACAAACTATAAGGGAAGAGGGCTTCCCTTAAAAAAGTTCAGATCAATACTAACATTCTCTGTTACATTTGGAAAGAGGATCAGATCAACACTAACATCTTTTTTTATATTAACTCAAAGTTTGATACACCGCTTTGCCCTAACACAAACATCTTGCTGGGATTTCAATTACTGCGTTAACGCCAATTTTAACACTTAAGCTGACGTTTCATTCTGGGTTAACGTTGTACTTGAATTCATCCAATATCAATACATTTTTGTATGCAGCTTGTGCTGTCCATGCATGATATAGTTTGACTGAGCCCACAGGGTTCTGAGGATAATATGTAAACATTTTGTGTGAGGTCCAATCTTTGATTAAGCATGTTTCAGCCATATTCCACGCATCGAGATTGTTATCTATATCACATAGTTTGGTAATGAACCTGAACTGCTGCGAAAATATTCCCATGTTCCTTCGCTGGAGGGGTCTGCCTTTATTTCAAAGGACTCAGGTGTGCACTTAACTCGCTTTAACAGCAGCAACCGGCTCGTTGAGAATTGTTCCCCCTTTAAAAGGAGGTTAAGTTAATATAATGGGCTTTTACTGCAAATAAAGCTTAGATAATTTCATGTTTTCGATATATCAAAAATTTAGAGAACTATGAAATTTCAAATTTACATCCACTTGACGTATACTAGTATGCCTTAACTAATCAACATCTAAATCTTACACGTGGGTTACGTTCAAAATTGTCAGACCAAAGTATGTACTAGTCTATTTAGACTATTTAAACTAAGAAATGGGTTAACATGTATGATGTGAAACGTTTTGTCTGTAATTCTAACTTTTAACTCTTTTCAATTGGGGTCTCTCAATCTGAACAATGCCCCACCCCTCATTCGCCCTGTAACCCTTTGACTATATTAAAAACAATTCGTTAACACGTTTATGTCCTTTTTGGGTTAAACCAGGTCCATATACATGTAGACTTGTGGGTTTCGGGGAGAGGCTACCTATCTTTTTGGAAAGTGAACCAATGGGGAGTCGTCATTTCGATAAGGTCGTTTGGGGAACTGTTAGAAAATAAAGCATGTACATACATGCTAGACATCAAAACAGCATTAGTCTCATTGTACCAATAATAATATTTTACGGCAGTTGTAATCCCTGTGTATTTTATGTCAAAACGCTGATGTTAAAGATATTTGAAGGATATCTTTCTGTGCAAAAAGTATTTTTCCATGGTTCCTTTCTCAATGTTGAATTTCACTAAACATATTCCCTTCAAACCTACATTTTGGATTTAAGGTACGGTACTATATACTTTGTACAAGATAACTGGTCAAGTAAAAGCAGGGGGTAGAAAAAAGCTGTCATTATGTTAAACCTAATAAGGTATAATTGTAAAGAAAAAAGGTATTTCGCCCGAAGGGTGGAATTGAACCACTCCGACGTCAATCGGCTACAGGTTTGAAGCCTGCACTCCAGACCACCGAAGCTCATTCAGACAACCTTCGACAGTTATCAGACCATATAAGTACTGCTACGAATTTGGAACAGTAACAATATGCGTAACCTAGTTTTTGTTCAATTTGTTACCACTGTGAATCAACATGTACACAATAGATGCTTAATTTGACTTCACACAGGTTTTAACCATTTACTAAGTAACATTTCTATTGTAAAGAAATACTCAAATGATAGAGTGGTAATTGCAGCGTGGTGATTTCATTTCGTTTTGTGGCAAATTGAATAGGTATGTGGAAGGACAGATACGGGTGCCCCTCGTGGCAAAATAATGAACTAAAATTACAAACTCGCCAATTAAAATCCAAATTGCACAGCACAGCACGATTTCACAGTCACATAAGTAACTATCACTGATTGACTGGTAAGAATATGTGATCCGCCATATGCATTTGGGTAAGAAGTAAATTCAAATTTTGCATTTTTGGAAAATGACATGATTAGATGCATTATTTTTTATTCATTTTACCATCTCGTGAAAAAACAACCTTTCTCCTCTCGGGGCTTATGATATCAGTATTGAGATTGCTGTCCAGATAGTTTTCTAGATATGATATATCTTCTGAATTAGTTTAATAAACGAAGTACATAGGTACGTATTTGTATTGCTATATATCGCTCAAGCCCTCCAATTCTTAGGCTATGCAAAAGATATACATGTAGTAGGATTCAAAATGCAGTTTACCCAAGCAGAAAGAGGGCTTATTCCACTACCTGCATGCAAATTTACACTCACAAAGATCGACAATTTATTTTTCTGAGCACAAACAACCCAGAACGAGCTAATAATCAAAAAATGTGTGACTTGGCGGCCTCTTTTCGGCCAAGCAGCCAATCTCTTTTTACATTTCCTTTAGTTTTGTCCCACAAGGTATAACCTATCCAAAAATTACAAAATTATAAAGACAAAAAAAAACGGTGCGGGCATTCATAAGGGCCAATCTAGGTCAGCTCGCCACCTAGATTTATACATCAAGCGGTGGCTGATCCTTACCTACCTTTAAAGAAATATACAATATCTTTTGGAGGAAAATGATTTATCATCAGAGAAAAATATCTATCATTTTAAGGTGAAATAATTTGTCTTTATACCCTTATTTTTCTTTGAAAATTGTTTTATTTCTCATTAAAACGAGTCTTACTTTCACTTAAATTGCAATCAGAGGTTATATTACAGTTACATTGGATGGAAAATATAAAATATAAATGTAACCGACTTTTTCAGTGCGAGGACAATACTACAAAACGATTATGGTAATACTATTATAACATCTATGAGTTTTAATGCCCTGCGGTGGAGGGTGTTATGTTGCTAATTGGATAAGCTAGAGGAAGCAATGAAAATGTATGTTTATTGACTTTAAAAGGCATGCAAAATCACACTATACAACAATTAATTGCACAGACGTTACAAAGTTACAAAAATGCGCAAAATACATTTAAGTAGATAACTTAAACATCTACTAAGTTAATCAAGATAGAAAAAGATTAACTAGATCTAGTAACCTGGTAACACAAATCTCAAAGATAAAGTTACATTAATCTTCATAAATAATTCTAATCATTTATACGCAGAACTATTGTTGTTTTCGTTTGGTCATATCCATATTTTAAGTAAGTAAAATTACGGCATAGCGTATTTCATTTGCATTGCATTCGGCCTAGGTTAATTTATCCTGGTGAAAGACATTCTACATATATGTTGGCTATTCAGTATTATTTAACTACTTGATCTAGTACTTGTCCAAAACTTATTAAAGCTAACAGTACTTTTTATGGTAGGGTAGTGGCGACAGGTATAGTCCTATAAGGATCTGTGACTGGTCAAGTGGATCTTTAAGTCTTAGACATTACTAGCATATTGCCTGTGCTGTCCATGCATGATATAGTTTGACTGAGCCCACAGGGTTCTGAGGATAATATGTAAACATTTTGTGAGGTCCAATCTTTGATTAAGCATGTTTCAGCCATATTCCACGCATCGAGATTGTTATCTATATCACATAGTTTGGTAATGAACCTGAACTGCTGCGAAAATATTCCCACGTTCCTTCGCTGGAGGGGTCTGCCTTTATTTCAAAGGACTCAGGTGTGCACTTAACTCGCTTTAACAGCAGCAACCGGCTCGTTGACAATTGTTCCCCCTTTAAAAGGAGGTTAAGTTAATATAATGGGCTTTTACTGCAAATAAAGCTTAGATAATTTCATGTTTTCGATATATCAAAAATTTAGAGAACTATGAAATTTCAAATTTACATCCACTTGACGTATACTAGTATGCCTTAACTAATCAACATCTAAATCTTACACGTGGGTTACGTTCAAAATTGTCAGACCAAAGTATGTACTAGTCTATTTAGACTATTTAAACTAAGAAATGGGTTAACATGTATGATGTGAAACGTTTTGTCTGTAATTCTAACTTTTAACTCTTTTCAATTGGGGTCTCTCAATCTGAACAATGCCCCACCCCTCATTCGCCCTGTAACCCTTTGACTATATTAAAAACAATTCGTTAACACGTTTATGTCCTTTTTGGGATAAACCAGGTCCATATACATGTAGACTTGTGGGTTTCGGGGAGAGGCTGCCTATCTTTTTGGAAAGTGAACCAATGGGGAGTCGTCATTTCGATAAGGTCGTTTGGGGAACTGTTAGAAAATAAAGCATGTACATACATGCTAGACATCAAAACAGCATTAGTCTCATTGTACCAATAATAATATTTTACGGCAGTTGTAATCCCTGTGTATTTTATGTCAAAACGCTGATGTTAAAGATATTTGAAGGATATCTTTCTGTGCAAAAAGTATTTTTCCATGGTTCCTTTCTCAATGTTGAATTTCACTAAACATATTCCCTTCAAACCTACATTTTGGATTTAAGGTACGGTACTATATACTTTGTACAAGATAACTGGTCAAGTAAAAGCAGGGGGTAGAAAAAAGCTGTCATTATGTTAAACCTAATAAGGTATAATTGTAAAGAAAAAAGGTATTTCGCCCGAAGGGTGGAATTGAACCACTCCGACGTCAATCGGCTACAGGTTTGAAGCCTGCACTCCGGACCACCGAAGCTCATTCAGACAACCTTCGACAGTTATCAGACCATATAAGTACTGCTACGAATTTGGAACAGTAACAATATGCGTAACCTAGTTTTTGTTCAATTTGTTACCACTGTGAATCAACATGTACACAATAGATGCTTAATTTGACTTCACACAGGTTTTAACCATTTACTAAGTAACATTTCTATTGTAAAGAAATACTCAAATGATAGAGTGGTAATTGCAGCGTGGTGATTTCATTTCGTTTTGTGGCAAATTGAATAGGTATGTGGAAGGACAGATACGGGTGCCCCTCGTGGCAAAATAATGAACTAAAATTACAAACTCGCCAATTAAAATCCAAATTGCACAGCACAGCACGATTTCACAGTCACATAAGTAACTATCACTGATTGACTGGTAAGAATATGTGATCCGCCATATGCATTTGGGTAAGAAGTAAATTCAAATTTTGCATTTTTGGAAAATGACATGATTAGATGCATTATTTTTTATTCATTTTACCATCTCGTGAAAAAACAACCTTTCTCCTCTCGGGGCTTATGATATCAGTATTGAGATTGCTGTCCAGATAGTTTTCTAGATATGATATATCTTCTGAATTAGTTTAATAAACGAAGTACATAGGTACGTATTTGTATTGCTATATATTGCTCAAGCCCTCCAATTCTTAGGCTATGCAAAAGATATACATGTAGTAGGATTCAAAATGCAGTTTACGCAAGCAGAAAGAGGGCTTATTCCACTACCTGCATGCAAATTTACACTCACAAAGATCGACAATTTATTTTTCTGAGCACAAACAACCCAGAACGAGCTAATAATAAAAAAATGTGTGACTTGGCGGCCTCTTTTCGGCCAAGCAGCCAATCTCTTTTTACATTTCCTTTAGTTTTGTCCCACAAGGTATAACCTATCCAAAAATTACAAAATTATAAAGACAAAAAAAAACGGTGCGGGCATTCATAAGGGCCAATCTAGGTCAGCTCGCCACCTAGATTTATACATCAAGCGGTGGCTGATCCTTACCTACCTTTAAAGAAATATACAATATCTTTTGGAGGAAAATGATTTATCATCAGAGAAAAATATCTATCATTTTAAGGTGAAATAATTTGTCTTTATACCCTTATTTTTCTTTGAAAATTGTTTTATTTCTCATTAAAACGAGTCTTACTTTCACTTAAATTGCAATCAGAGGTTATATTACAGTTACATTGGATGGAAAATATAAAATATAAATGTAACCGACTTTTTCAGTGCGAGGACAATACTACAAAACGATTATGGTAATACTATTATAACATCTATGAGTTTTAATGCCCTGCGGTGGAGGGTGTTATGTTGCTAATTGGATAAGCTAGAGGACGCAATGAAAATGTATGTTTATTGACTTTAAAAGGCATGCAAAATCACACTATACAACAATTAATTGCACAGACGTTACAAAGTTACAAAAATGCGCAAAATACATTTAAGTAGATAACTTAAACATCTACTAAGTTAATCAAGATAGAAAAAAATTAACTAGATCTAGTAACCTGGTAACACAAATCTCAAAGATAAAGTTACATTAATCTTCATAAATAATTCTAATCATTTATACGCAGAACTATTGTTGTTTTCGTTTGGTCATATCCATATTTTAAGTAAGTAAAATTACGGCATAGCGTATTTCATTTGCATTGCATTCGGCCTAGGTTAATTTATCCTGGTGAAAGACATTCTACATATATGTTGGCTATTCCGTATTATTTAACTACTTGATCTAGTACTTGTCCAAAACTTATTAAAGCTAACAGTACTTTTTATGGTAGGGTAGTGGCGACAGGTATAGTCCTATAAGGATCTGTGACTGGTCAAGTGGATCTTTAAGTCTTAGACATTACTAGCATATTGCCTGTGCTGTCCATGCATGATATAGTTTGACTGAGCCCACAGGGTTCTGAGGATAATATGTAAACATTTTGTGAGGTCCAATCTTTGATTAAGCATGTTTCAGCCATATTCCACGCATCGAGATTGTTATCTATATCACATAGTTTGGTAATGAACCTGAACTGCTGCGAAAATATTCCCACGTTCCTTCGCTGGAGGGGTCTGCCGTTATTTCAAAGGACTCAGGTGTGCACTTAACTCGCTTTAACAGCAGCAACCGGCTCGTTGACAATTGTTCCCCCTTTAAAAGGAGGTTAAGTTAATATAATGGGCTTTTACTGCAAATAAAGCTTAGATAATTTCATGTTTTCGATATATCAAAAATTTAGAGAACTATGAAATTTCAAATTTACATCCACTTGACGTATACTAGTATGCCTTAACTAATCAACATCTAAATCTTACACGTGGGTTACGTTCAAAATTGTCAGACCAAAGTATGTACTAGTCTATTTAGACTATTTAAACTAAGAAATGGGTTAACATGTATGATGTGAAACGTTTTGTCTGTAATTCTAACTTTTAACTCTTTTCAATTGGGGTCTCTCAATCTGAACAATGCCCCACCCCTCATTCGCCCTGTAACCCTTTGACTATATTAAAAACAATTCGTTAACACGTTTATGTCCTTTTTGGGATAAACCAGGTCCATATACATGTAGACTTGTGGGTTTCGGGGAGAGGCTGCCTATCTTTTTGGAAAGTGAACCATTATGGGGAGTCGTCATTTCGAACTGTTAAAAAATAAAGCATGTACATACATGCTAGACATCAAAACAGCATTAGTCTCATTGTCCAAATAATAATGTTTTACGGCAGTTGTAAACCGTGTGTATTTTATGTCAAAACGCTGATGTTAAAGATATTTGAAGGATATCTTTCTGTGCAAAAAGTATTTTTCCATGGTTCCTTTCTCAATGTTGAATTTCACTAAACATATTCCCTTCAATCCTACATTTTGGATTTAAGGTACGGTACTATATACTTTGTATAAGATAACTGGTCAAGTAAAAGCAGGGGTAGAAAAAAAGCTGTCATTATGTTAAACCTAATAAGGTATAATTGTAAAGAAAAAAGGTATTTCGCCCGAAGGGTGGAATTGAACCACTCCGACGTCAATCGGCTACAGGTTTGAAGCCTGCACTCCGGACCACCGAAGCTCATTCAGACAACCTTCGACAGTTATCAGACCATATAAGTACTGCTACGAATTTGGAACAGTAACAATATGCGTAACCTAGTTTTTGTTCAATTTATTACCACTGTGAATCAACATGTACACAATAGATGCTTAATTTGACTTCACACAGGTTTTAACCATTTACTAAGTAACATTTCTATTATAAAGAAATACTCAAATGATAGAGTGGTAATTGCAGCGTGGTGATTTCATTTCGTTTTGTGGCAAATTGAATAGGTATGTGGAAGGACAGATACGGGTGCCCCTCGTGGCAAAATAATGAACTAAAATTACAAACTCGCCAATTAAAATCCAAATTGCACAGCACAGCACGATTTCACAGTCACATAAGTAACTATCACTGATTGACTGGTAAGAATATGTGATCCGCCATATGCATTTGGGTAAGAAGTAAATTCAAATTTTGCATTTTTGGAAAATGACATGATTAGATGCATTATTTTTTATTCATTTTACCATCTCTTAAAAAAAACTATCTAGCTTTCGCCTCTGTCGCTTATGATATCAGTTTTGAGTTTGCTGTCCAGATAGTTTTCTAGATATGATATATCTTCTGAATTAGACTGGTCAGTAGTTGGAAGCATCGTATTTCTGTCTCTTTTTTGAAAATTGGAGCCACGTTGGCATGTCTACAGTCCATAGGCTGAGTACTCGTCTCACTTGTCAAACAGATCTTAAAGTATGAATTGGTTAAGTAGACTATTCTATATGTTCTGCTACAAGTTTTTAGACCATGTCACATGAACTCCAATGGCAAATGGGTTAAATGCAAACTAATATAGGGTAGTTTTTTGGCTTGCATGAGAGAAAAGAACGGGTTCCATGACTGTGAAATGAGCCATACATTTCGGCATACACAAGAGAAAAGCACAGCCTCCATGACTGTGTAATGAGCGACACATTTCGGCATACATGAGAGAAAAGCTCAGCCTACATGAATCTGTAATGAGCCACACAGTTGGCAACTACTATGAGAGAAAAGCACAGGCTACATGGCTGTGAAATGAGCTACATATTTTGGCATACATGAGAGAAAAGCACAGGCTCCATGACTGTGAAATGAGCCACACAGTATTTCGGGGTTAGCCCTTTCACTATCACATTGCAAGGGTAAATCAAGGAGTCAGACAGGGTGTAGAAATTGGATGCCAAAAATTGGCAACTATTAAGTTATTAGATAAAGGAGGGCACCATGTACTCAGATTACAACCATAAACATGCATTTACTTAATAAAATAAGCTATAATATCCCTACAAAATATTATGGGAATTATATTGAGGTGAAAAAACTCAATTTTATGTTTGAAATACCCATTTTAAAAAATTCCTTACAAAATATTTTGGGTGTCATACTGGGTGATCGTTTAGGGTTTGACTGTCCAAGTAACGCCCAAAAATATACATTTGTATATATATATATATATATATATATATATATATATATATATATATATATATATATATATATATATATATATATATATATATATATATATATACATATATATATACATTTGTATATATATATATACATTTGCATATATATATATATATATATATATATATATTATATATATATATATATATATATATATATATATATATATATATATATATATATATATATATATGTATATATATATGTATATGTATTATATATGATGTGGTGGAGCAAAACAGGCGCCAAAGCAGGTTAGGTATCCATAGTTGAGCTTTTCTCTCTCCATGACTGCAAATGGATACTTCTCAACAATTAAAAAATACAAAAAAAGTATTTAAAAGAAATATTTTATTTTCAGTTTGACGATCTCAAAAACGTTCAGACATTTTTACAAAATTACACCAAAGGTGTGCAATATGGATACATTTAATAATGTTTACTAATACCAGTTTCATTCAATAACGTTCAAAGATTATAAGTGTGAGGTTTACATTATCTTCTCTGAAGTATAGATTTTGTAGTCATTTTCCAAAACTTCTCATTTCCAGTTTTCTTTAAACTCCCCCAAAAAGTCCGGCATCATGAATACAATGTTTACCATAGCAGGCAATAGCATAGCAGTCAATAACCCACAATAAATTGTGTGTAAAATCCGTGAAACATGTAAGGCACTTTCCGCTCTGACGAACACATTTATTAGACCCTTTTTCAGTCATTTTTTACTTAAATTTTCCAAAAGATGTAGTCACTAAGGGGGGGGGGGGCCTTTTACATGGTTTAGTGATGTCTGTCATCAAAAACCTTCTGAGTATATGTTAAAGCCTAAGGCGTTAGCGCTTCTGTCTGTACAAACTATAAGGGAAGAGGGCTTCCCTTAAAAAAGTTCAGATCAATACTAACATTCTCTGTTACATTTGGAAAGAGGATCAGATCAACACTAACATCTTTTTTTTATATTAACTCAAAGTTTGATACACCGCTTTGCCCTAACACAAACATCTTGCTGGGATTTCAATTACTGCGTTAACGCCAATTTTAACACTTAAGCTGACGTTTCATTCTGGGTTAACGTTGTACTTGAATTCATCCAATATCAATACATTTTTGTATGCAGCTTGTGCTGTCCATGCATGATATAGTTTGACTGAGCCCACAGGGTTCTGAGGATAATATGTAAACATTTTGTGTGAGGTCCAATCTTTGATTAAGCATGTTTCAGCCATATTCCACGCATCGAGATTGTTATCTATATCACATAGTTTGGTAATGAACCTGAACTGCTGCGAAAATATTCCCACGTTCCTTCGCTGGAGGGGTCTGCCTTTATTTCAAAGGACTCAGGTGTGCACTTAACTCGCTTTAACAGCAGCAACCGGCTCGTTGACAATTGTTCCCCCTTTAAAAGGAGGTTAAGTTAATATAATGGGCTTTTACTGCAAATAAAGCTTAGATAATTTCATGTTTTCGATATATCAAAAATTTAGAGAACTATGAAATTTCAAATTTACATCCACTTGACGTATACTAGTATGCCTTAACTAATCAACATCTAAATCTTACACGTGGGTTACGTTCAAAATTGTCAGACCAAAGTATGTACTAGTCTATTTAGACTATTTAAACTAAGAAATGGGTTAACATGTATGATGTGAAACGTTTTGTCTGTAATTCTAACTTTTAACTCTTTTCAATTGGGGTCTCTCAATCTGAACAATGCCCCACCCCTCATTCGCCCTGTAACCCTTTGACTATATTAAAAACAATTCGTTAACACGTTTATGTCCTTTTTGGGATAAACCAGGTCCATATACATGTAGACTTGTGGGTTTCGGGGAGAGGCTGCCTATCTTTTTGGAAAGTGAACCATTATGGGGAGTCGTCATTTCGAACTGTTAAAAAATAAAGCATGTACATACATGCTAGACATCAAAACAGCATTAGTCTCATTGTCCCAATAATAATATTTTACGGCAGTTGTAAACCGTGTGTATTTTATGTCAAAGCGCTGATGTTAAAGATATTTGAAGGATATCTTTCTGTGCAAAAAGTATTTTTCCATGGTTCCTTTCTCAATGTTGAATTTTACTAAACATATTCCCTTCAAACCTACATTTTGGATTTAAGGTACGGTACTATATACTTTGTATAAGATAACTGGTCAAGTAAAAGCAGAGGGTAGAAAAAAAACTGTCATTATGTTAAACCTATTAAGGTATAATTGTAAAGAAAAAGGGTATTTCGCCCGAAATGTGGAATTGAACCACTCAGACGTCAATCGGCTACAGGTTTGAAGCCTGCACTCCGGACCACCGAAGCTCATTCAGACAACCTTCGACAGTTATCAGAGCATATAAGTACTGCTACGAATTTGGAACAGTAACAATATGCGTAACCTAGTTTTTGTTCAATTTGTTACCACTGTGAATCAACATGTACACAATAGATGCTTAATTTGACTTCACACAGTTTTTAACCATTTACTAAGTAACATTTCTATTGTAAAGAAATACTCAAATGATAGAGTGGTAATTGCATCGTGGTGATTTCATTTCGTTTTGTGGCAAATTGAGTAGGTATGTGGAAGGACAGATAGGGGTAGCCCTCGTGGCAAAATAATGAACTAAAATTACAAACCATGACCATGGCACATGAACTCCAACGGCAAATGGGTTAAATGCAAACTAATATAGGGTAGTTTTTTGGCTTCCATGAGAGAAAAGAACGGGTTCCATGACTGTGAAATGAGCCATGTATTTCGGCATAAACAAGAAAAAAGCACAGCCTCCATGACTGTGTAATGAGCGACACATTTCGGCATACATGAGAGAAAAGCTCAGCCTACATGAATCTGTAATGAGCCACACATTTTGGCATATACTATGAGAGAAAAGCACAGGCTCCATGGCTGTGAAATGAGCTACATATTTCGGCATACATGAGAGAAAAGCACAGGCTCCATGACTGTGAAATGAGCCACACAGTATTTCGGGGTTAGCCCTTTCACTATCACATTGCAAGGGTAAATCAGGGAGTTAGGCAGGGTGTAGAAACTGGATGCCAAAAATTGGCAATTATTAAGTTATTAGATAAAGGAGGGCACCATGTACTCATATTACAACCATAAACATGCATTTACTTAATAAAAAAAACTATAATATCCCTACAATATATTATGGGAATTATATTGAGGTGAAAAAACTCAATTTTATGTTTGAAATACCCATTTCAAAATATTCCTTACAAAATATTTTGGGTGTCATACTGGTCGATCTTTTAGGGCTTGACTGTCCAAGTAACGCCTAGAAATCCTGCCTAATTTTCTAACTTCAAATGTAGGGTTTATGCAGACGAGAAAGCATAAATACAAATGAATCCGAGGCCAGGTATGGTTTTAGAACGTACATCCCAATTTTGGGGGAATATCTTGCCATGCCATGGCGAGATGTTCAGATTATATTTCTGTTATGTAAGATAAGCAAATCAACATAAACAGGACCAAATATGAAATACTCTCCTTTTGCTCAAAATGACCTAAGATCACTCCAGGAAGTCACTAAGAGTTATTTGAAAACCGATTTAATCAATTAATGAAATTTGAAGATATGATTTTGTTATATGTACTTAGGGCAGGACTGTCCAAGGTTAAAAGGCCTGTCTTGAAACTTTTCTGCCCATTACCCCGAGGTAGCATAAGAACAGTTGACATTTTCCCGGTAGAATTATTGCACAACGAGTTCCAAAGTAGACTTAATATATACTAAACATGCATGTAAGATTATGTACACAGGTTCCATACGTGTAAAAGCCATCGAGAGAGCAAGTTTAATCAGCTTCTGATGTCTAATGTACATATAATGTATCATTCTAAAATAGAAATCCTCCTGAAATACCTGAAAAGGTATTTAAATGCAGACATCCCGAAATAAGGCCAAAGCAGTTTGGCAAAAGACTGAAACGGCAATATGATTTTTGTACAAATACTCCATTAAATGTATCTCTATTGGATTTGCAACTTAATTTTTTACATTACCATAATATATATATATATATATATATATATATATATATATATATATATATATATATATATATATATATATATATATACATATATATATATATAAATGTATATATATATATATATATATATATATATATATATATATATATATACATATATATATATATATATATATATATATATATATATATATATATATATATATATATGTGTATTTATATACATATATATATATATATATATATATATATATATATATATATATATATATATATATATATATATATATATATATATATATATATATATATATATATACATGTATATGTATTATGTATGATGTGGTGGTGCAGAACCGGCGCCAAAGTAGGTTAGGTATCCATAGTTAAGCTTTTCTCTCTCCATGACTGCAAATGGATCGTTCTCAACAATTAAAAAATAAAGTAAAGTATTTAAAAGAAATATTCTATTTTCAGTTTGACGATCTCAAAAACGTTCAGACATTTTTACAAAATTACACCAAAGGTGTGCAATATGGATACATTTAATAAAGTTAACTAATACCAGTTTCATTCAATAATATTCAAAGATTATAAGTGTGAGGTTTACATTATCTTCTCTGAAGTATAGATTTTGTAGTCAGTTTCCAAAACTTCTCATTTCCAGTTTGCTTTAAACTCCCCGAAAAGGTCAGGCATCATGAATACAATGTTTACCATAGCAGTCAATAGCATAGCAGTCAATAACCCACAATAAATTGTGTGTAAAATCCGTGAAACATGTAAGGCACTTTCCGCTCTGACGAACACATTTATTAGACCCTTTTTCAGTCATTTTTTACTTAAATTTTCCAAAAGATGTAGTCACTAAGGGGGCCTTTTATATGGTTTAGTGATGTCTGTCATCAAAAACCTTCTAAGTTTATGTTAAAGCCTAAGGCGTTAACGCCTGTACAAACTATAAGGGAAGAGGGCTTCCCTTAAAAAAGTTCAGATCAATACTAACATTCTCTGTTACATTTGGAAAGAGGATCAGATCAACACTAACATCTTTTGTATATTAACTCAAAGTTTGATACACCGCTTTGCCCTAACACAAACATCTTGCTGGGATTTCAATTACTGCGTTAACGCCAATTTTAACACTTAAGCTGACGTTTCATTCTGGGTTAACGTTGTACTTGATTTTATTCAATATCAATACATTTTTGTATGCAACTTTTTTCTTAAAAAGTCCATACTCTTGTATTTTTTCGGCCTTCTAACTCCCACTCACCTTAAAACATGCATGAAACAAACATTGTTTGAAAAGTCAAATCAATCCAAAAAAGAGATACTTTACTTAAATTACCAACATACTCTATTATTTTCGGACAGTTACAGGTACAAACTATTTTTAGGCCTTATCCACTATCGTCTCAACTCTTGCTATGTTAACAAGCCGTGCGGCGAAGCTGCTGGCAGTAAAATTGTCTTCAGAGGATAGAGTTACATCGAATGGGAAATATGAAATATAAAATGTCACCGATTCTTCAGTGCTAGGATAACACAAGAAAAACGATGCGAAGGAAATTACCTTCAATCATTGGTTGGTGTGGGTCAACAATGGACGATTATACCCAAACCCATGCCCATCTCTAGAGGTTACTTTGTTCTGCTATAGACATGTGAAGTCTGTTACTATGCACAGTTGCCAAAAAGGCCCTAAAATCTCTCTTATAATAAAGGTATTGTTTGTGGAATTTCAAAAAAAGGGAATGAAAAAATAAAACAACAATTAATCAATTCTGAGCTACAAAAATACCCGGCAAGCTTACGGTAACTATGAAATTTCTTTTAATGGCAAAACAGATCAGAGCACCCAGATATCCCTGAGACCACACACAGAAGCGGCATTTTACTGAAATACATTTTGTAAAAAGTTGAAAAGTCAGCTACCACTTTTTCACCAAGAGCATTTTAAGATTGACACGGCGATATGGGTTGCTCGTGCATAGAATTACATATTCTCATTCAGTAAAGATGTAACTTTTCATGTAGATAAAAGAGTTTATCTGCTGTTTTTTGATCGTACAACTTTCATTTCAAAGGCTTCCATACTTTTTGCACAACAAATGTAATGTAATGTAATTTTAATGTAATTGTTATATTTATTTGCAAATGAAGTACACATATATTGAAATTATAAAAGAAAATTTATTCCATGGGATTTTGTATATGTTAATGCCCCGAAAATTTGCTCTCTCTTTGTGTAGAAACATAATGGGGGTAATCGGAGTTATATTTTTCCTGCTACAGAGCTTTGACTGATGGGGTGCTTTCCTTGTTTTTCGCAATGAAATAGACAAGGGCGTGGCCTTTCTTTTCCCGATTAGTGGTGTTGCAACATTAGAGAAAATATAGGTGACCTATTTATCAGTAATGTGACACTTTATCTGAGAATGAGTGAAAATCATTAGTTCATTAACCCTTTCTATGCTGAGGCTACTTTCACCAAAGGCACAAGAGCGCACACATTTTTGAAAACCTTTTAAACCCTGCCATGTTGGTATTAATTGGAGAGCCCTTGATGAGTCCTATCAGATGAGTACCCATTTGCCAAGGTTTCAGCAATGTTTCAGCTTTTTTCACATCATTTTGTATTGGCCGAATTAGCCACCAGCAGCATAAGGTTTAAGCCGTAGACTAGGAGCTAGTCTAACCCCAGTCGGACTTAGAATAGGAGAGTGGTGAGAGAGCTAGTGGCAGCTCCTTAGACCACTCGGCTATGGGGCATGCATGCACCTCCTCTATCTAGATGAGCGCAGCAGTGAATAAAACAACTTCATGTACAACACTCTTTAGTCTGACCTACTGAACTGGGATCTCACAGCATGGCGAAACTGACATAAAAAAGTCTAGGCATTAAATTACTTCTACGCAAGATCTAAAAACCTGCATGCCAGCCAAACACCATCGTAAAGGATTTATCATCTCTTCTCTTTGACGCAAAAAGCGGGTTAAGCGGAGCCAAGATCCCAAGACAAGGTCAGTTGATGAATTGTGAAATATGTGGTTGTTTCGCGGGACTTCAAAGTATAAAGGCATCAACCATTCGATGGGTGCAACGTAAACACCCGCTTTATTTCTGTTCATATAATTCTTTAACTTTCGATATGTTACACCTCATGGAATGAAACCAAATAAAAATTGTGGGGTGTTCCAGACGATATACATCGCTAATCAACAATTTATGTGTTTTCCAAAAGTGGCCAATTTGGGGTGTACGAGGCCGGCATTTGCTTTCTCTATGTTGAAAACATAAAGGGGGTGCTCTGAATTACTTTTTCTGACACGGAGCTTTGACTGACGGGGTACGTTCCTTGTTACTGCAAAAAAAAAAATAATAACGACGTAGCCTCTCTTTTCCTTGTTAGTTTTGTCGCAACACTAGGGCAAATATAGGTGTCCTAAATCAGTAATGTGCACACTGAACTAAGAATAAGTGAAAAGCATTATTTACTCAACCATAGACTATAGTCTGTCTGACTCGAGTTTGGCAACCGCCTTTTCCATTTTTTGTGACAAAACGTTTGAGTCTGTCATCCAAACTTTGCAAACATCTTTGGAGCACTACTACGTGTATGTATAAACATACTTTTTGTCTCAACTCCGCAAAATAATGATTTTGCTCATTAGATATGGTCCCATTGTAAAATTTGCCCATTGCCAACAATACAAATCTCGCGTCTTTGTATTGTTGGCAATTGTTGGCAATGGGCAAATTTTATAAAAGGCAAAGGTAAAGGTTTTCAGTGTATAGTCTCGGTATCCACCGGAATGTTCACAAGACTTTCCTCCCCTAGCAGGCTCGTACACACGGAAACCGTATCAATCCCCCGAGGGATATTCCAGAGCAGCTGGCAGCATATATGTACACAATTCTTTAGTCTGACCTACTGAACTGTGATCACAAAGCATGGTGAAACTGACCTAAAAAGTACAGGCATTGACATTCCTCTACGCAAAAACTAAAAAGCTGCATGCCAGCCAAACACCATTGTATAGGCGTTATCATCTCATCTCTTTGACTCTAGACTAAAGCGGAGCCAAGATCCAAAGACAAGGTCAGTTGATGAATAGTGAAATATAAATGTGGTTGTTTCGCGAGACTTCAAGACTCTTGACAAGAGCAAGGCATCAACCATTCGATGGCGCAAAGCTTTTAGTGTTCTAGGGGCTGCTTAAAGTGTAACTCCACCTTCAAAAGTAAAAAAGATATGTTGTAGAGCTCAATCTCACCTTCCATAGGACACCTTGATAACACTTGTACTCTGCAGATTAACTGAGATAATACCATTTAAAGGTAACTTTATAGGGGCTGCCATGTTTGCTCAGAGGGAACCTAATTAGTGATGCTAATTAGATGTGTGTGACATCATGCTATGACATCCTGTGAGGGAGCTTAGGGGCTAGCTCTGAACCAGCAAAGATATGATCAATATACGGTCTGTGACAGCCCCACATTTAAAGGTAAGGAACATATAAATTAAGTGGGGGGAAGTTCTGAATGCCAGAAAATGATGCACACTGACTTCCCCCTTCTAATAATTTTCAAAAAAAGGGGGTGTATGCGTAATCGCCGGAAGAATACACTAATAATAGTTTTCTGTCATACAATAAAAACATTCAACAGGTGTTATATTTGCTGTATTTCTCTGTAAATTGTAGGCATTAGTAATCAAGATTAGCATTACCATTTTGTAAAATCTCCTCAGTCTGACACACCTTCATTTTCAGAATATACTGGTCCGAATGTGTATGGTTGAATACCAAGAAGGTTTTCCATAACTGCCTATAAATCCACTAAGAATGAGGCACACATATGGATGTTGTCCCCACGCTTGTCTCTGCTTAAATGAATAAAATCCTTTAATTGTGGCAAATGAGTAATCAAGTTAATACATGTAGCTATTATGAATAAGAACTAAAACATTGTCACAATGTAATTGGAAGATGGTTTCTTGGCTATCTGGTTTCATAATTGTACTTTATATACTTGTGTTTTCCTAACAGTAACTAGTCTGACTGCAATTTGAAATAACTGTGCCCAGAGGATGTTTATTGCAGTTAACCTCCTGGGTAAAGCATGGGACTATGTCGTTTTGATAATATTTATAAGTATATTTATGTTTGTATTTTGTCCATTATAAGCCTTCGTGGCTGGCCGGATTGTTAACACTTGGTATTGTATGTAATGGTATGTCATTATCTGTATTGGACAATAAACTATTTATCAACAACAACAACTACAGCAGATGCAATTCCCTTGAGATTAATGTGTATTGCAGTCAATTCCTGAGCAGCTGACACACCGACAATACACACACAGCTAACTAATTGTAAACTTCCTTTCATAGAAAGAAAACAGTGTCAGGACATTGTAAGAATACTAAATGTTAGGCTATTTTGTAAACTGGTAGAATTTCTTGAACCCTAAAGCGCATCTATAACCCCTTTCCTACAGGTATCTTTTCCCTCATTGCTTTTGCCACATATAACCTGGTATACCCCAGCAAATATACTATATAGGTATACACTGGGAGACAGTGCCTCTGTTTGTTGAGTCTGATACATCACTATCCTCTTTGCAAGTCATTTACTAATGAGAGAATGTGTTGGTGTGTTTAGTTCTGAATGGCCCTCAGCCTGGATGCCCCTCAGCCTGGATGTAGCAGTATGGCATCACTTCCTGTTTCTGATAAGCTCCAAGATGGTGCCTCCATGAACATGCTGAGGCAGTGAATTTGCTGTATTTTGCAAGATACAAACTTAAATATCTCAGTCAATTTGCGTAGTATAATTGTAATCAAGGTGTCCTGAGAAAGGTGACACTGATCTCTAAAACATATCTTTTTTAATTTTGAAGGTGGAGTTACACTTTAAGGCCCCCTATAGCTCTCAGTGTCTAGACACTCGGGAATGCATTTTCACCCATGTACTGCCCTTTAGAATTAATCCAAGACAACCGACATTCTTGCAACAAAATGTGCAATGGAGTATATAGCATATATCATCTATGTTGCCAGGGACATGATATTTTAGTTGAATTTGAGGACAATGGAAGCTAGGCCCTTTCATTGTGTTGCATTGACGGGAACATAAAAGACTGTAGTGTGAACTGTAATTTTCATGCTCATTTTCTAGTTCAATAATATTGAACCTTACTATATATGCAACGATATCTTATTGTGGATGTTCTGTGTTGCACATGTAAGGTTCAATGCAATCCTCTAATTGTATGTTAGCAGCGGTGGTTTAGCATAAAACCCATAATCAGAACCAATGCTAGGCTTCTTGGTCCTGAAAGTGTCATTAATTACCATATTATATGTGTTCTTCCAAAAAATATTCCCAGCTGTTTGTATGTGCCCAGATTATAGCAAAATGCTTCCGCTCAAAATTTCCACGGAAGAGTGCTAACAGGATTTTTAAGACTTAGCACCGTCAGTAGGATGATAACAGAAACAGGAAAATAGGTAGGGTTTATGTCTGAACTAGCTCATAAGCGAACAAAATGGCGTCCTTCCTTGTCGACCAGGTAGCAAAATTAAGGTAAGATTTTGGGGTAGGGGAAACTAAAATGTCTATAATTTATGTAATAATCAACGGAGAGCAGTGTTTCACCTTTCAAAATGTGCGTTTTGATATCCTCCAAGCCTCACTATCAGTATGCTATAAATTACTTTAGTATTTAGGTCACTAAAGGTCAAAAGGTCACGAAAATGCGGTCTAAGTAAAAAATTTACCCTTATCAGTAAAATCACTGTCAGAGGATACCGGTTTCAAATTTTCTTCATCTATTGCAATTGTTTGTCAAGGAAGATTCTGAGGAAGACAATGATATCAAACACAGGCACTTGGTTATTATACATATCATATGCTGTCATAAAAACGGAAAAACTGATGCTGATAAATCCAGAATTTAGGTTGCCGACTATATGTAGGATCATGTATTGCATGGTAATAATTAACACTGAGCAGTGGTTTACCTTTCAAAATGTCTTTTATTGCTCTCTATCCAGTATTTCCATCATGTTTGAGTTAAAACTCAAAATGAGGTCACCAAAGGTCAAAAGTTCACCGATTTGAAGGTCAAATAGAATTAGAGATGTTAGTTCAAATATAGCTATATGTCATAATATTCACTCTGAACCTCATTTTTAATGTCTTCAATTCAGGATATATACTACCATATATGTTTGTACTATCCAATGGCAACTGACTTCAAAAAACTGTATTTGATTAGAATGAATGAATGAGGGTTTAAAGGCACATTGGCACACAAAGGCCATTCAGTGCCATACAATATTGCCAAAAGGTGGTCCTTCTATGTCGAAGAACCTTGACAAAACATAATAATTCTAAGTGAAAAAAGAAAAAGAGGGAGAGTAAGAGCAGAGCCTTCAGGTCCAGAGAGGACCAAGGGATCTTTTAGATGCATGGTATCCATTGACAGATCTACACATCCCCCTTCTTTAATAGTGCGAGCAGGGTGCTACATCAGCTTAGGGTTCCCCGGGAGGTGGCAGCTCCGATTGCATGCCAGTATGTATGTATTTCATTTGAAATGAACCTGACACAGATGCTTTTATCAAAGTAACCATTTCAAATGCTACACAAACTTTAGATTGAGACCAACACATAAGAATTTATATTAGCAATATGGCCAGTGATATCCATGTCAATGCTGAAAAAAACTGATAATATACAAATATGACATCCCAGTGGGGGTATGGTGATGGAACGGATTCGGAGGGAGGTGATCCATTTCATCATGTTACCCCCATTCGGATGTCATATTTGTTTTATTACACCAAACAATCTACCATCACAACTAGGTGGGTATTTTACCTTTTTCTCTAAATTGAGACAACGGATAACGAATGACAAGTTACATTCATATATACCAGACGTTGAGTTTACTAAAGACGCATTAATGCATTGACTTATGACAGATGCCCGTTAGTAATTTGAATTCATTATATTTCAGATAACCACAAATCCTGTGTTGTCAATCCAAGATGAAGGCATTGCAGTGGGATGCAGAATTGGGCAAGGTCTCCCTCCTCGACTTAGATAAACCAAGCATCAAATCACCAAATGAAGTTCTCATCAAGGTTGCCTACAGTGGCGTGTGTGGCACAGATCTTCATGTCATTCTGAAGGAGTTCCCTGCAGCCCCAAAGCTCATAATGGGACACGAGTTCACTGGAATCATAGAGGCCGTAGGATCCGGCGTTAGTGGGCTAAAAGTGGGTGCCAAAGTGGCTGTAGATCCAGAGGGTAACTGCAAGGAATGTCGATTTTGTACTGAGGGTCATCCTAATTACTGCAACGAAGGGGGACTCCGTTCAACAATCGGACTGTTCCGAAATGGAGGTTGGGCCGAATTCTGCGTGGTGCCTGCTCCACAAGTCTATGGTCTCCCTGATGATGCTGATTTGGCAATCTCTGCACTCACGGAGCCCTATTCGTGTGTGGAACGTGGTTGGGAGAATTTGGGAAACATACTGGCCAATGCTGATATCCTTATCACAGGGGCAGGAATCATCGGCTTGCTGTGGGCGTGTCTTCTCCATCACCGTGGTTACCGTAAAATCTCCATATCCGAACTCACCCAGGAGAGACGTCAGATAGCTCAAGACCTTGGCTTAGATTTGACGGTCATCCAACCAAGTGATCTTGCTTCTAAGTTCAAAGGGGTAGACCCTGCAGTGGATGGTCTTGATCTTGTGATCGATTGCACTGGTTCTCCTAGATCCATTGAATCCGTTTTCCCATTTTTGCGAAGAGGGGCAACACTTTGCATCTTTGGATGCTGCCCCCAAAAATCCAAAATTTCTATTGACCCCCATGAAATCTTTGCTCGAGAGCTCAAGATCGTTGGTGTTCTGATAAATCCCTTCACCTTCCCAAGAAGTGTGACCACTGTATACAATATGGCCAACAAATACCTTCAGTTGAGTAAACTTGGAATTAAAATATACTCGCTTGAGGAATCGTGTCAGGCTTTTGAGGATCTCAAGCGCTGCAGGATATCGAAGGCAATGTTTAAAATCTAAATCTCATCAAACCTGCTAAAGATAACCATCTACCAACTTTCTTATAAAGATTACTTGCAAAATTTCCCCAGTGAAAAGCACACTCAGTTCAACCTGATAGTAGGGATCACCTTTCCCATAAATACAATTTTGGATTAGTAGCCTTTCTCAATAGGCTTAACTGTATGTTTTTGTAGATAACTAAGTTTTAAAACATGCTATGAATGATCAAGGCAAGCATTTTGAACTCTCTTTTCTGCTTATGAAAGTCTTGCATCATAAAGAATCAGGGTATAATATAACTGGAAATGCTATGTCAAGAGATATTTCAAATGAATCATTCGATTCATGCACCTGCCTGAATCCTTCAGTACTGGCAACCTCTCATCTTCCATCCATGCAATTCAAAGGTATTGGAGGTAGAGCCCTAGCAATTCTCAACAAGTAGGTTTTTTAATAATAGATACAACCAGAATGGGAAACCAATAGGCTACTGCATCATTTTCAAAGATATACATAAAATATTTCTAAACTAAATTTCCGCATTTAAAAACTTTAAATGAGGTCCCTCAAATGTCTTCTTATCACATGGTAAGTTTGAAGTTTGTAGATTGAATAGTTTGGGTAGAATCTTCCATAACTTATAAAGAAGTTCCTTCAGAAATTGTGTCATATCTTGCAACCAGGGACTTACCTGAAAGATCCCAGAATGCAATGCTGTTATGACATCATATGACAGCATTGCATTCAGGTGTACAGGTGTGCATACCTACAGGATGCATTTATGGATTTATTATGGACTTATACATTATTTGGATGGAACCTGACCATAGCTAAAGTAAGTGTTGTAGATAAACTTGTATGATGAATCAATTGTGTTGGCCAGTTGAGACCAAATAATCATCTCTATGATTATAAAAATACGCAACTTTAAGTGCTTTATGCTGTAGCAGTAAGAAGTTGAAAGTACAAGTATCATAACAGCTATTCTTTAATTTGATACTTTCTGCCATATTTTTTATTCTAAAAGCTTAAAACAAATAATGCCACTAGAAGAGACATTTATTAAGGTATCCTGGTATTTTCATAGTGAAATGCAGCCCAGAAATATTTTTTTCAAAATCCTAGTCAATCCTGTGATTTTCAGTGACGGCCATTTTTTTCACATCTCTTTGTACCCATAGAACTTTCTAATCTGAATCGAAAAACATATTGCCTATTTACTATATTACATAGAAATATTGTTTTTCAGGAAGATAGTAGTGTAAAATTTAATTTTAAGCCATGTTTCAGGAGCAATTTTTTTTGTTATGATTTTTTACTTTCAACAGCATATGTATTTTGGTTCATTTACACCATGACAAGTTGAAAAAGAGCCTCTAGTTGTTATCTAACTCCTCCCAAGCCTTTTGTTAGAAAAGTCTGAAACTTAATATCATATAAGTAGAGTTATATGTTCAAGGGAACCTGGTATTTTGTTACTGAAATACAATTCAGAAGTATCTGTTTTCATGTCTGGAAAATCCTGATTATTCCAGTGTTTTTCAGTGGCGGCCATTTTTTTTCCGATTCCTTAGTCTCAATATAAGTTTCTAATTTGTATTTGTATTATGTAACTGTCTATTCATTGCATTATCTAAGATTGTTTCTTTGGAAGAAAACAACACTAACTGAATTTTAGGCCAGGTTTCAGTAGCAAATCCTGTCTATTTTTTTCTGAAAGATCTTTTTTCATACAGCAGATTAGTTTTCTTGTCCCAAACTTCACAAGTGCAATTCTGTACTTAGGGTGTCATATTGTAGGCATGTTAATTTTCAATTTGTATTTATTCTGAATTGACTTTTGTCAGGTATTTTGAAGCCACAAAACAATTAATGCTGTTCACATTTAATTGCAAAGCAATCTACATTAAGTTCATCCCATGTTGATACCTCAAAGCTAGTTCAATATATAGCCAGATATCTAACTAAGCAGGGTTCATCTCAGTCACTTGAGACTGGATTTCGATTAAATGAGGACTTTAAGTATGTTAGAAATATCGAAGTGTTCAAATCAATCAGTGAATCAAGTGAATTGAGTATTCAATAAACCTAGATATGTACAGCATGCAAGATAATGCTAGACTGAAAAGAGCCTATAGCCAGTGCATACATGCATCTATTTAAGCTGCGATACTGCTGTCAGGTGCTGCTGAAATTTAGTTATTCTCAACATGCAGTATATTTGAAGAAGGTCGCCTCTCCCTGTAATACAGCTCTCTGATACAACTCTTCAAGTTTGTAATGGAGTACCAGCTTTGTAAAAGATTTCTTTCTGTTGCGAAAGGAGTATATATAAGGCCTGTGCCATTTGATAAATGGAAGAGGGGAAGTACCAAATAAACCTTTCAGCACCAAAATTAAGTGCAAGTTTAGCTCTTCTACCCTGGATATCAAATAACTGCTGTATTTTTTTCTCTAGTGGTCATCTACTGTGTCACACAAACAAATACAATTATATTACTGGTATATTCAACTTTTTTTACAATATGCTAGTCTACTTCTAAACTAATGCCAACGATTTACAGAAAAATACAGCAAATATAACACAATTTGAATTTTGTTATTGTTTGACAGAAAACTAGTATTATTAGTGTATTCTTTCAATTACGCATACCCCCCATTTCTGAAAATTGTTGGAAGGGGGAAGTCAATGTCAAGAGACATAGACCTCTCTGTCAATGTACATCATTTTTCCAGCATTCATAACTTCTCCCACTTAATCTATATGTTCCTTACCTTTAGATGTGGGGCTGTCACAGACCATATATTGATCATGCACTTATTTGGATTATCATTGTTGCATCCAAAATCATGGCAATTCACCATCTTAGTGCTCAAGTTTTGAGCAGTCTACAGTCTCAGGATTCGACTTTCCCAGGGGCATATGCTCCCAAATTTTGCTGTGGGGTCCTTAATTTTTAAAACTAGGGGCCCAAAATAGTATGCATAATAACCAGAAATCCTGCTGTGGCCACTAATTTTTGTCAAAAGGCCTTTTCTGGCCCCTAGCCTGAAATCTCGATGTCAGACCCAGGCAACTAGAGCTAGCCCTTAAGCTCCCTCGCGTGGCTGTGGTATTGCAGGAAGTCTAATGATGACATCACTCCCATCTAATTAACATCACTAATTAGGTACTCTCTCAACAAACATGCCCCCCTCCTCCCATAAAGTTACTTTTAAATGGTATTATCAATTTGCGGAGTACAATTGTAATCAATGTGTCCTGAGAAAGGTAACATTAAGAACTTTTTACCGCAGACCTAACTAAAAATAGGTACTACCCTTTATATGCTTGAAATCACCATCTCTACATTCAGGGATGGTCAATTATCTAGGTACTGATCACAGACAATAACCCCCGGAGCATAGCAATCTGGAGGTTGGACAGGTGATAATTGGTCAAATACTAGCCAAAACCTGGGTTTTTAATAGATAAGAAAATAATAGTTTGCAAATTCAATGACATTTTCATCCAAAAGTGAAAATAGCTGAAAGGCTTAGAGTTCCCAATATGTTTGACAAGTTCAACAGTACCTGGTGGCTAAGTTGGCCAAGACAAAAATAATGCAAATATCCTGAAATATTACTGAAACCCTGACAAATGGGTACTCATATGATAGTTCTCAGCAAGAGCCTTCCAATGCGCACCAACATGACAGGGTTTAGATGGTTTTCAAAAAACCTTGCATTTTTGTGCATTGGGCGTAAGTAGCCTCAGCATTGGAAGGGTTAAAGCTTTGGCCTCTTGTACATTTTGAAGCCTCTACCACACGTTGGTGTGACAGTTGGACACCCCAAACGTTGGTGTGACAGTTGGACACCCCTGCACATCTCAGGAATTATCAATGCAAACGTATATTTTTCAAAGATCAATCATAAACAGAACATTTTGCTCTGACTTTGAGCGCAGTTTATTAATAGGTAACAGGTAACTGCAGCGCAACCTGATTTGTCAAATTTATACACAAAGATTAATAAAGCTTGTTTGTGATATACCAATAAGCCTTTTAACACAGTAATAGTGTCATCATGTAACCTCAAATGATATGCACTTTGAGTAGAGTCACAGATTTTAAGGGCTGATATCTTAGTCTTTTTTTTCTCATTTTATTCACATAAAGGTGTTTTTTAATTCTGCTTCTTATACACATTATTAGATGAGGTTTAAGTCCACCAAATCACTCTGGGTAAAGATAGATAACATTGCCCTAACTTCTATTAGTCCATGCACAGCCATTAGTTCATACCAGACTTATTCCCTAACAATCAGAGCATAAACAGTCTCTCTCTCTCCCTGTCTCTCTCTCTCTCTCTCTCTCTCTCTCTCTCTCTCTCTCTCTCTCTCTCTCTCTCTCACCCAAAAACACCAATGATAATTTTAGCAATATCTTTGGGACCTAAGATATTTCTGAATCCTAATTGAAGGAGGAATGTTGATCAGAACCTAAACTTAAACTCTCCTTCAAATATTCCGTGATTTTATGCTTGATTCCAAGCACAGGCTCCATGGCTGTGTAAAAAGCCACACCTTATTAGGGGGTTAACCCTTTCACTAGCATATTGCGAGGGTAAATCAGGGTCCAAGCCAGGGTTTAGAAACTGGGTGCCTAAAATTGACAATTATTAATTTATTAAATAAAGGAGAGCACAATATACCCTTATTATATACAACCATTGATATAAGGCATAGTATCCCTATACAATACTATGGGAATTATATTGGGATGAAAAAAGTCAATTATATGCTTGAAATACCCATTTTAAGAAATTCCCCACAAAATATTTTGGGTGTCTTGATGGGGTGATTTTAAGGGTTCGGGTGCCGAAATGGATGCCCAGAAATCCTGGTGGCTGAGACTAACATTACAGATATTGGAGATATCAAACAAAAAGGTGTCATCATGGAGTGGTATTAAAGAAGGTTGTTACTCAAATCTCAAACAAGGTGAAATACTAATAAAAAAAATTCTTAACCCATTCACACTTAGAACTCCACTAGAACCTAACGTCTGCTACTCTCATACTTTTGAAAATAACTTCAGAACAAAGCGAAAGCTCAAAAAATATTTGATGGAGAGTTGTAGTTTGGCTTCTGATAAACATTTCTAGTTCAAATGTTTTCCAGAAAATGCTTTTGAAAGTAATATATTTCCAAATTTGTCAGACCTGTTTTGGCTGCTCTGAGTGTTAATGGGTTAAAATGAGAATATTGAATATTTGCAACTATGTTGGGACCCCCAGACATTAAAAAGTTGAACCACTTTTAGTATCAGTGGCCACAGGCTTGTTTGAATGCCTCTCACTCAGGTCAGAGAAATACATCCCCTTGATCCGCAACCCCATAGGTACTGCATGCTAGCCTCTATGGCATCTGCGCCTCAGGTTACGCCCTGTAGCCTGGGGTTGTATTGGTCACGTGATCTGTGCAGTAAGCATGCACTGGCTGGCGGGGGGATGTCATCCTATCTAGGTCAGATAGTGAGAGGCAGCGAAATTTGATGATTCAAGACCAGTGCCCACTCCCTGTCTACTTCTCTCAGCCCAGGTGTTTCCAATGAGAGAATGTGCGAGATCAGGAAGTAGAGAATTATATTGTTCCTGGCGAAATGGAATATTGCCTCATTTACTTGCAAGACATGGGACAGTAAAAAAAAGAAAGAAAGAAAAAAAAATATTTAAAGGGGCCCTAAATATCAGCTTATATGAAAGTAATACACTTCAAGAACAGGATGCTACAATTTTTTTTCTCTCAGTGATCCCGTGAGGGGAGATTTTTGCGTATTGTCATCCTCCTGGACAGCCTCTGCCAGCCACTGGGTGCGGCCATGTTTTTCAAGTGCTATCAGCTGTGACACAATTGGGTGGCAGGGATCACATCCTGTCTCCAAGCTACCTCTGGGCAGTGTATCTAACAGCAGTGCTCCTGACAAGAGCTTTCTGCACAAGTTGCATTAAAACTTATATCAAACAAGAAAATGGTGAAATCATGTGCAGCAATTGGCTGTAAAAAAAGACACGGTAGTGGAGAAAGCTTTCATAGATTTCCTAGTAGTAAATTTAGACAAAAACAGTGGTTAGCATCCATGAAACTTTTAAACCCACCTGTCCTGTTCAAAGTATGCATATGTATGTTCAGACCACTTCACTGACGAGGATTATGTCAGGAATCACACACTGCAGTCAGGATAACTTCAGAGTACAGTTAACAAGGTTCTGAAGAGGGAAGCTTTTTTAGAAGGTGTGGGTACTTGTGAAATAGGTATGCATAATCTCTCACACTTCTTCAAAAAAGGAACAGTCACAATTGATACACCTTTTATCATGCTCCATGCTACTCCTATTGCATCTAGTCTTACTTTCTTCAAGGATATAATATTTGGTAACCAATTCTCATAAATCTCTTATTTCAAGCAGAAGTGTTCTTGCAATTTATCAATTTCGGGATTTATTTACTTTATTGGCATACATTTACTAGTCTTAACATGATTTACCTTCATTCAGTTGCTCAACGAATATAAGCACAGGTGTATGCATTAAATGTTTAATATTAAGCCAGCATGAGAGGGGTCAATATCATTCCCTAACTTACAAAATTGAAACAGCTAAGGTTATAGTCAGTCATGACCCCATTTTCACTGGGAAGAAATACATTTCTAAATAGTACTGCAATATAGAGGAAGGTTGAAATCAAAATATCTCAAATTGCAAATGACCCTTTCTTTAATTTATGATAGAATCAATGACATTTTCATTTACTTATTACCAACCTTCTCTTAATGACTTATGATTAATAATCATACTCTTCATTATTTTGATCTGATGTACAGACTTTAGCAACCCTAACAGCTAACTTTCAGGGTGAATGGCAATTTTCATAGGTACCTCAACATGGTCTTCATTAATCCACTGAGAATAGACTGTGCAGGATTTCGTTAGTTGTGTTACAACTGAGGTTTAAGTCTTATGTCTAGGTCCCTAGGGTAATAACAAAAGTAAGTAAAGGAAAGGGACACACATAGGGTAATTGACCTTGTCCAATTGGCATTACACATCTAGACCCCATGGGACACAAGGTGGTAAACACAGGAAGTGACTAGCATCACTGGGAACAGCAATCATCTTCATTTCCTTTAGTAATTGTGTACATATTCATGAAGATTATAGAAAAGAAATGTCAAGAATACCTTTGGAAGGGGCCTGATAATTTAAAGAAGGAAAGAAGTCTGACAGGTGCACCACAACATGCTATTTAAGCGCCAGCCCTCAGTTTCCACATCTTGACCATCAAATTCATCAACACCTTGAACTATGTCCATATAATCCACCTGATCACCTTCAGCCACTCTTGGTTCAAAGTCGTAGGGATTTGCATACCTAAACATCCTGAATGTGCTTCAGAGCAGTGAAATATCTACCTTCTAGACAGCTACTGGCTTTATCTAATACACCCACTAAGCTGCTTGCCACCCAATTACATAGACTACAGCAGCATGAGTTGACTCAGATCCAAGATGGCGGCTGCCCTGCCTCAGTGGAGGTGCTATTCACTAATTGCAATTTGAGATTTCTCTTTGTGTGGAGCTCTAGGGCTTCTCTGTTTATGACAGATTTTGAGCTATGTTCATGAACTTTCATATAAACCTATGATGTGTTTTTCCCCATGTTCCCCTTTAAACTTGCTTTACTAAAACAAAGTATAGCAACTTTGTAGTGAGAAGAGTAATCACAAAAGTAACGATTGCACTGATATTTGTACATAAAATGACCCTAATTCACGTAATTCTTGAATAGTGTTGGAATACATTTCAGAGGTACGTGTTGATCAAACAGTAATGAAAATTCTAAGTCAAATATTTTTCAAATAATGCTTTTTTCTTTACATGTCAAACATTGTGTACCCTCCAGAAATGAATTGGTTATAACTGCTAGAATCAAGGGCTGTCATTGATGTTATTCTTTAAATTCAATTATCAATGTATTTTTTACTGATTTTGTTACTGCATATGATGCGATTCTATTTCATATTTGCAAGATGAGAAGTAGGGTGTCTTGAGACGTTAGAAATCAGCACCATAGAAATGATCTTTGACTTCCCCAACCAGGGCTTAGCTTCTGTTTCTATTCCATGTGTTTATTGCTGTTAAGATTTTTATAGTAACAATCACTTTAAAAATATAAATGACAGAAAATGCACAGTCACAAGTTCACATTTTATCTATTTTGCCTTCTAAATCAAATCGGTAAAATGATCTTTTTTCTATATTTCAATATCTAAAAAGATTTCGTTTTGATATAACCACACAATCTGATTCAATGACAGCCCTATTAGAAACATTATTGGAAGACTACAACACTGGATACCAGTGTAAAAGAACTTGTTAAGATAACTGCCCGATAGATTTAAAAGAAATAAATAACAAGTAAGTTGATGTGTATTCAAGTAACTGTTTTTAACTGATGATGTTATACATAAGACACACGAAAAGGCTTTAAAAATCCGCATTTCCCATTCTATTTCAATTACATACTGTATGATACATACTTTTGATATTTACATATTTGTGAGGTGGATTGGCAACCTATAAATAGATTCTAGACTATCATTAAAGCGTTCGCAACCTTCTTTCTACCAATGTACATGCACATACATCTCTGTTGATTTAATACAACCTAAATATTGAATATCTGATATCAACATTTAAATAACTCCACTATATATTTACAAATAAACTATTTAACAAATGTATGAAGTTGACACATTTTGCAGAAATCTTTCGCCAGAATACATCAATATTTCACCATTAAACATTTACTCTAGTGTAAAAATCAGAGCAAGATCAAGTTATTGAATAAAAGGCTCATATTATCAATTGATTCAATTATTCAACTTTATATACCATGTGTACCATTCTATTTCATTTCAAATCTTGCGCCTATGAGTATATTTAACAAATATAGGATTAAGATTTCAACCACTAATATTCACACCTACTGAGTTATTGCTAGATGTTCTAAACAATGAAGCAATTGTGTTTTTTTCACATCAGATCAACCTAAAAAGATGCTGATTTGATGTGACCATTAACTTCAGGTATTAAACCTGTTGACAAATGACACAGGTGATATGCAGATGAAATCATTCAAAGGGTATGTTTGATGTATTCAAAATACAGTCTCATATCTTTTTTCAAAAAGTAACTCCAACCATTTTGCAAAAAAAATCCCTCTGAGATCAATTACGATGAGAGCTAGTCAAATTCTCATTTAATCCATTAATGCTCACTGCAACCAAAAGCAGGCTGACAATTCTGATGAAATCTTTCAGCCAAAAGCAAAGTTGAGTAAACATTTGAAGGAGAAATATTATTTGAAACATTACCTACAGTACTCTTTCAAATATTTATTAACACCTTAAGTAGCATTGATCCAGACAACAATTTCTAGAGGCTACTTTCGGCCAAAGCATAAGGCTCAAAGATTTTTGAAAATCATCGAAACCCTGGCATGTTGGTATTCATTGGAAAGCTCTCGCTGAGTACTCTCAGATGAGTACCCATTTGCCAGGGTTTCGGTCATTTTTCATAATTTTTTCATCATTCTGTATTGGCCAATTTAGCCACCAGCAGCATAAGGGTTAAGTATGAATGGATGAACATGAATGATGGACTAGGCCTTATATTACCTACAGTTTATGTCTAGTGTCAATAAAGATGATACTCAAATCATTTTTGAAGGAGATTTGTAGGTTGTGTCGCAATAACTAATTTATGTGGCCATTGAATAAATAAAATTAAGTTTAAAATTGAAAAATATTTGAAGCAGATATTTAGCTTGCATTGCAATTGGCATTGCTCAGTTGAACACTATTCAAAATGCTTTCATTGGGGAGATATTTCCAGTAGTCATGCATCTTTGGCTGCTGTAAAGGCTAAGTCTGAGGAGAATTCTATGTCCTGATTCCTATTCGGGTAAACCTTTTTCCTAGTTGATGAGGAATGTGCTAATATTGAAATCATCTGTGTACGATATCATTTTTCCGCATCTCTTCGACATCACCATTGTTTTCCTTTTGCATCATTGTTATCATGTGGATCCATTGTTGTGGTATTGTTAGCAACACTGGGAATCTTTACGTCCCTTAATAAGTTCACTTTCAAACTCTGACTCGCTGTCCTCCCGAGAATATAACGTGATCGCCTCGATCGATTTTTTGTTCTTCGAAAGAATTAAATCGGATAATTGCATAAAGACCTGAAAAATGAAGTAAAATCATGAAATTCATCAAGATTAAGAATGACACCTCGAGCAAGAAGGAAATGTAATAAATGAATATTAGAGTAGTGTATGGCAAACATATCTAAACCAACAAATAAAGAAAATCATTTCCAGGATAAAAGATACCAAAGGAGAGGAATTCTTTAGTTCACCAAATCAAAATGCACATTTCATGAAAAAAACATTCATACAAAGGATTCACCAGCACCAAAGAACTTAAACTCATAATCTTTGTTACTAGCAAAAGAATTCATTCAGACATTTTTGGTTCATCATGTAATTTAAGGTAAAATTGCATGTCATGTTATATCATGTATCACATTTGCATACTTGTACAAAAAGGATGCACATTTTGGGATATCTTCTAAAAAAAAGTTTAACATGATGAGGATTTGATAGATTTTTCTATTATAGACTAAAACTCTCTACATGGGAATTTTTTTAATGTTGCAAAGACATATATTAGATCTTATACATTTTTTACTATTTAAGAATTGTTGAACTATATACATTTCTAGGGAGTACATTCTGAAAGAAAAATGAACCAGTAGTGATCAGGAAACGCCCGTTTGTGAACTTATTTTCTGGGAGAAAGATACAAAAGTGTAATTGAAAAGGACAAAAAACTTGCACATGACTAAACCAAATTCTTTAACACATTCATACTTTAGAGTTTCTCTAGAAAGTTTTATCTGGATCTTTGATACTCTTAACAATAACTTTGAAATTAAGAATCATTTTACAAAATATTTGGAGGTGGGAAATTGCTTATAATGTTCTGATTGACATTTCACCTTTAAATATATCATTAACTATGCTTTTGCCTCAAGACTGCCAGGCTGATTTTGGCCGCTGTGAGCGTTAATGGGTTAATTCCTTCATGCCTGTACAGTATCATACCTAATAGGCTGAACTATTTCCGTTGTATGTCTTACCGTACATTCTCGTGATTTGTGACACTTTTGGTACTACTAATAGCTTCTTTTTGAAAATATCTGAAGATATGTTTAATGTTCCAGAAATGCGGTCTGTATCTACGATTTTTTTCGACCATATCTTAGGAATCATAAATAATTTTAGAAAATATTCAGGATAGTCATTGTTGATGTTATGATTGATATTTCTCCTTCAAACAGTATGTTTCAACTATGCTTTTGCCTGAAAGATTTCTCCAAAATTGTCAGGCTGCTTTTGGTTGCTGTGAGCATCAATGATTTAATGAGAACATAAGTAAAAAAATCCTTTTTTGTATACTTCCTTCAATTCATTGCCTATCATACATTTGCCTAGCATACCACATTTTCGAGGAGAACTCTAGTAGTATAATGGGGTTGAAGAGTTTTTTTCCTTTTACCATATCCTTCAAAAATGCTGCACAATGTCTGGCCAAAGAATATTTCATTATTACATTTAATTTGAAACATATCTAAAGGAAACCTGACCAATGCATACCATCTAAAATGTCAGTCAAAATATTTTCTCAAATTCACTACTGTACATATCATTATTGGTCCATATTAAAATTCTTTTAATGATAGATAAAAGCATTGTCTCTAGAATGGACACCCACCGGCTAATGTGGACATTTTGCCTGGGTTGTTAGGTCTACTAACTGGGGGCATACGTCTCCACAGCATATTTTTCAGGCACAATTTTTGTGAAATTCTGTATTTAAGTGCATCCTGTGACTGGATAAATACACACTCATTAACAATGCAGGAGTAAGATTAGAGAGATCCAAGGTAAAATAGATAGGGAAACAGTGGGATAAGGGAAGGGTAGGGTTAGGGTGACAGGCACAAGCTTAACCCTCATGCTGCTGGTGGCTAATTTAGCAATACAAAATAATGTGAAAAAAGCTGAGAAATGACCGAAACCCTGGCAAATGGGTACTCATCTGAGAGCACTCAGTGAGAGCTTTCCAATGAATACCAACATGACAGGGTTTCGATGATTTTCAAGATATTTTGATTTTTTGTGCCTTAGACGAAAGTTGTCTCAGCATAGGAAGGGTTAAGAAGGTTAAGGAGGAGGATCAGAAGGTCAAATATTGGCCACACCATTCTAACGAACTGACTATGGTAAATAAGTAGAGTTCTAAGTTTCTCTCCTAGTTTTGATGCCAACATTACTGAAACATTCAACTCCACAGACTAGATACATTTATCAAGTAAGGAATCAAAGCTGTGTAATCCAACAACATATTTTAAGGATGGCAACAAACAGTAATAATAATAAGAATAACAGCTAGCCAAGGGTATTGAGTCACACACCTATTTACACTGATTGAGAGATTGAGGTAAAGACCAGATTAATAGTTGAGTTAGGTTTCTGGGTATCCCAGACAATTTCCGACAGGACCTCAAATCTGGAATTCTACCTATTGTCACTTTATCTGTGATTCTAGACTAAATCATGAAGAGCCAATTAATATTAATACAGGTGAACTTGGATATGAAGGACTCAATGGGACCAGAAAAATTAGGTCCGTCATATGCAAAATCCGTCCTATACATATGACGAATACTTAATATGCATCGGACTGGGACCAAGCATATCGTCCGTCATATGCAAAAATCTGTCGTACAGTGGTCCGTCATATCCAAGTTCACCTGTAGTTAATGGTGGAGGAAGGATAACCAACAATCTAACGCTAAGTCACTGGCAACTTTCTTACATCCCTCAGACAAATTTTAAACCCTACACCCAATGAACAATGGTAAGACACAGCAAGTAGCTGCCAACTTATACAATAAACAGCTCTGCTATAGGGGCAGTCCCTTGCCATTATTCTGTTTCAATGTAAGGTTCACGTGCAAACCAAAGAGATGTATGAATACCATGAACATTTTCTCAGTTTTGTTTCGGAACAATAGATTAATCAACATCTAATTTGAATAATATTCTTCATCAAAGAAGAATTGGGCATTATCAACTTCCTCCTCTACATGATTTTTAATGCCAGATATCAAAACTTAAGATCAATTACATCTATTAATTTACAGAAATACAATTTAAAATATAGGATTTTTAAGATCAGATGTTTGTCTAGGATTCCCAGCCTCAACTCAACAACTTATTTCAGGGTAAAACAAATAACCATGCAGGGTATCACACATGGTACATAAAGTCACACACACGCCATGCATTCCCAAACCTCATTATCATTATGATCATCATGATGATCATCATCACGTTGCTACGTGTGAGCTCCTGAGTAATATTCTAGCCACCAGACCACCCACTGCCTACAATCATATAACATCAGAGACTGCACACTGATGAAAGCAAGTAGCTCATACCAGGGCTTGACACAAGCCCTTGACATTAACCCATTCATACCCGTATCAGCCAAAACTGCTACTAGTCGAGTAGATCTCCAGGTATGAAAGGGTTAACCTATCCAATTGCCATCTACACTTTGATCACCAACTCTTCTACATGACCAATCTGGGTATGAATGGGTTAATTAAATGCTATCCTTGTTATTTACTGAAGAAAGAGAGGCTCATAAAAACTATAAATTTCTCAAAAACATGAAACGATATTTATGTGTAAATTCAGAAAAGGTTCATGATACAGTACTAATACTGAATACGTTTGTCTAACTGTAATTAAAGGCATGGCCTTTGACGGTCAAGTGTACAGGGAAAGGTACTGGTTACTCAGTGCCATAACAAATACCAAAATATATAGGGAAAAAGTATTGTATCACAAAAATGAAGTATTATATGTTATTGTTAGGATTTAAAATTGACTAATTTGCCACCCGTACACCTCCATACAAAGGCAGTTTGCTATATATTTGCCGATTCTCTGAAGCTGATAGTGGTATTAAATTTAACCAAATTAGATGCCTGAGAGGTAGGCAGTATTGTTAAAATTAGTATATCATAAGGGTTTCAAATTTGTGAAAGAGATATCATTGTTTTATTGTATCGCAAACATTCTAAAGATACAAATCTCTAAAAATAGGCAATGTCCTCTGAGCATGTTTGACTATAAACGGTATGGTTATTGATAAAATATCTGAGAGTCGCAACTTTCAAGGACCTGTTTGAAAAGTAAAGAAATATTCAACCATTATTTGTGTCATAAGCAGAACTCACCTGTGTTATATTGTCATCATTTTTGGCACTTGTTTCAAAAAATGGTACTTGTAATTCTTTTGCTAACTGAAAAACAAGAAATCGAATAGCATAGTTTAGTTTATCACAATTCATTTCCACTAGTTGCACAATGTGATGCTGAATGTTAACACATGCAAGTTTAGTTTGATGCATTCCCAAAAGATGGCAGTCCATTCAGTCTAGTCTTGGGTTATCAGAATAAACAAGGCCAATATTTCATTTGAGCGTCTATTTGTGGGTATTCCGAATGCTTCATTAAAGAGGAAGTATTTGTACAATAAACCAATAACCCAAAAAGTTAATTTTGATTAGGAGGCGTTGTGCTTCATAATTTTGCGTTTCTTATTTGGTTACTTAATTGACTCATAAAACAAACATCAATTATTGATATATTTAAGTCCTACAGTGAGTCATCATGTGTACCCATTCACCTTTAGAGAGCAAATATGCTGTATCAGTGTTAAGCATAACTCACTTATTTATCACACATTAGGAAGATGTTTTAACATTGAACTAGATAGAAATTATCTGAATTCAGTAGGATCATACATTTAAGATGACGCAATGGCCTAGAGGTAACACGCTCGACTGGCGATCGAGAGACCGTGGGTTCGAACCCTCTCGGCGGCTGTTGTGGTCTATCCTCGGGCAAGACAGTTTACTCTTCATTGCCTCATCAGTCAGAGGGGGACATAAAATGGCGGTCTCATGTGCAGGTAGAATAATCCCCTGTGCACGTAAAAGAACCTATGTGATATTTCGACGAAGAGTAGGGGGAAACCCCGATCACATAGTCAAACTTCCCAATCTATACAGTGCCACAATAGTGTGTCAGACTTTATGTATAGTGAAGAGTGTCATGTGGAGGGGAAGTTTTACCATATAAGGGTGTTTATTACTAACCCGTTGTCCCTGTTCTGATGATATCCGCCGGAATCTTCCCATGTCTTGTTTATTTGCTACTAGAACCATGTCAACATCATCATTACCATGCTGGAAATATAAAACACACAAAATGACTTTTTTTATAAAACTGGATATAGAATCTTCTTAGTAAAACATTAGCAGGAAAAATTGTATTCATACTATTCAAAAGCAAAATAAATCTTATTATATATAATGCACTTATTTGCAGAAATATACTTAATTTAAATAATTTTAATTTTTACAAGTAAAATAAAATCTATTGGTTCACAATGTGGTTAACAGTTTCAAATTCTATACTTAACTCCTTCACTACACAAAGTGTGCTATTTACCTTGCCCAATGGCCCTTACATGAAGGCATGGCACTGCCATTTTTGCAACAATTGTTGCAAAGCCTCCTTGCAAAGCCTCCTTCTAAATAAAGTTAAAAGTAAGTGTGTGTCAACCATCCGCAGTTAGGCACTTGTATGTTCGCCAAGGTAAAGCCTCACCCGGCTGATGCACCTGTCTTGCGAAGCACCTAATAGCGCTTGGCCTATGGCCATTACATGAAGGCATGTCACTGCCATTTTTGCACCAATTGTTGCAAAGCCACCTTGGCATAAGGGCCACACTAGCTCTGAGGGCCTGGCTAGTAGATGACACCGGTAGTTAAAGAGTTAAGGCAGATGTCATATGTGAGAAAAATATTGTAGGTGATTTATTATTTTCATAGTACAGGTGAACTTGGATATGACGGACTCAATGGGACCAGGAAAATTGGTCCGTCATATGCAAAATCCGTTGTATACATATGACTAATACTTGATATGCATCGGACTGGGACCAAGCATATCGTCCGTCATATGCAAAGATCCGTCGTACAGTGGTCCGTCATATCCAAGTTCACCTGTATTCATACATTTATAAAGCAAATATGTTGATAACAAACGCATACTCACACTTTTTGCAAATCCATGCCATTTGTATATGTTTTCAAAGGATGATTCATTTGTTATATCATACACTAATATTATTCCCTGAAAGAAAGTAAAAAATTGTATGTTATTCATGATAACCCTGTAACAGATGAATGACTTTCACTAATAACCAAGACGCTTATAGGTAATTAGTGATGGCTAGATGACTTCTGAAAACAAGAAGAGTAGGTCAGCCACATCAAGAAAAACAAATTAAGCTTAGTTAAGATTCTGCCTCAACAGAGCAATATTGAACTCTCTTTAACCCATTCATGCTGGGAGCACCTAAAAATGTCCAAACCCTTAACCCTTATGCTGCTGGTGGCTAATTTGGCCAATACAAAATGATGCAAACTAAGAAAAATAATGACTGAAACCCTGGCAAATGGGTACTCATCTGAGAGAGCTCAGCAAGAGCATTCCAATGAATACCAACATGACAGGGTTTGGATGTTTTTCAAAAAAATTGCTGATTTGTGTTTTGGTTGATATTGGAAGGGTTAAAAATTGAGACAATATATTTTTGACCAGAGAATATTACAAAAACACTTAAAGAAGAGTTTATCAGAACCTAGTCAGAAATTCTCCTTCAAGCATTTTGTAAATATTTTCTTTAATTCAAAGATAATCCTCAAAAGTAACATAGATCGAGATGGTGCTTGTCAAAGAGATCTCAGGCATGAATTGGTTTAATGCAGGATTGGGCAATGGATTCAAGTTATTTTCACTAGCCTATACAACAGATTGCTGGTAGTATTCTTTCCAATTTGTTGCTATGAATATTTTTACCTTTTTCCATTTCTTATTTAATTTTCATCGGAAACCTTCAGAAATCATCAAGTTTTAGAATAAATAAAAAATGCCATCGTTTTTTACATAACAATTATTTTAATAATCGTTTGATTTTTTCAAAATTGATTCGAGAGAAGTTGAAGTTCAGGAACTAAACAAAGGGCTTGCAGCAAGTTATGTTATATATCAACCTTTGCTGCATTATATATTGGATGTATGAAACTTGTTTTATCTGAATCAAAATGTGCTCTTAGACTGGGTGATATTTCTCCACAATCAAGCAAAGATCCATGCTGACAAACAAAAGAGAAAGTGCGCCAGTGGTGCACTCTGGGTGAGTGGGATGAAATGATCAGGCCTGCATGTGGAGGCAAATTGAGATTTTAAAAAGGATGGCAAAATGTAGATTAATCACTTAACTGGTTGATGAAATGAACACAGATGGGGAGAGAACAATTGTTATAAATGAAGTTAACCTTTTCTATGCTGAGGCTACCTTTTTCCAAAGCACAAGAAAGCAAAGATTTTTGAAAACCATCTAAACCCTGACATGTTGGTATTCATTGGAAAGCTCTTGCTGAGTAATCTCAGATGAGTACCAATGTGGCAGTGTCACAGTCATTTTTCAGGATTTTTACATCATTTAATATTGGCCAAATAAACCACCTGCAGCATAAGGGTTAAAAAGGATGGCAAAATGTAGATTAATCACTTAACTGGTTAATGAAATGAACACAGATGGGGATAGAACATTAGTTATAAATGAAGTTAAAAGTAAGTGTGTGTCAATCATCCTCAGATAGGCACTTGTATATGTTAGCCAAGGTAGAGAGTACTTGGTGGACCCTCACAAATCTAGCAGGCTCAGTCATGGGCTGTTATCTTAACTCTGCATTGTCTAAACAATAAATCCAATTACTCTAATAGAATCATTGTTATCGCTCAGGTCAATGGGTGGCATTGTAGAGGATCAATACTAGACAGCAGGGCTCTCTCTTAGGCCCTGAAAACATATCAGCAATACTAAGAATAACAAATATTGGCATCAAAAGACCAGCTTTAGACAGTTTGTAATACAGACAAAATCAAGAGGTTCTATGAAACCCTTTCAAAATTGAAATGCTGATTTTCTTGGTAAGCCTTGTCATTTTCCTTTGGTTATATTTAAAATCAATAAGGTAGATCTACCTATCTGTTGCATTACAGAACAAACCCCCTACATAGAGATTGTGGATTTGTACCAGTGTGACATGGCACTGATAATAAGTTATCATAACTCAATATCCAGAAATAATACCAATGCTATTCTAGCATAGTACCAATGACCAGGAACATGCGATTACATACCTCTGCAATGACATACAGTAGCGCTGTTTGGTACCATAATACAGAGTTTAAAAAAAATTGAAATAAAGAAGCAGAACTTTTTTTCATTTTTTTTTTCAAGTAAGCACCCAATTTGAGTTGATATTTGGAGAGGTACCTTTCGAAGGTACAGCTATATATAATACAATCAACGTCAAATTATTCAAACATTTATGATAGCAAGATAATAAAAATAAGTAGCAAAGGTAGTAATTCGCAATGAAATATCACATGTTACTTGTACTTCGTTATGAGAGGGGAGTCTTTTTAACAGATATGACTACTAGAAGATCTACCTCATTGGTTATAAGCAAATCTAAAGAAAAGTTTCAATAACCTTAGCAACCTTGAACCATCTCTGTATACACAACTAAAGAAAGCAATAGACAAATAGTATAAACTAGCTAACTCTTTATGACAGAAACTTTAAAAGGCCTCTATTTCAATTGATGAGAGATCCGAACAATAGTGCATGCATGTTTATGAGTTTTGGTGTTCTTAAAGACTACTCTACAAATAAAAAAGAAATTGTCTTTTAAAACATAAGATGGTAATAAACCAGTCACAATAGTCAAATGCGTGGGCTCTAATCTATATCTAGTTTGGGCAAGGGTTATCCCTTACCTAATGTAGCTCATAGACTTCCTTAAGGTAAATTCTAGGATTCCCTTGGTATTTATTTGGTGAGGGATTACAAGCTATTATGCTTCAACCTGGGCACATATTTTGATATTCAAAGTAAACCAGTGGCACTGATAATGACATGCCTCTCCTATTGTTTTTATAACAACAAAATATGGCAATGAAGCATGTCATAATGATAGAGTGATTTCCGATAGATTTTGCCATGAGGGGAGAGAATAACCTTGAGAGTATACGGCGAGAGGAATTGATTTTCCATTGAGTTTCAGTGGAGTGACGCGTCTCCTTGGAAATGTCAGTTGAATGCAGTGAGGGATGCGGAAATATCAGTGGGTGATTATGAGCTGCTCCTCTCCTGGTGCTGTGTGTGTGTTAGACTAGCTCCTAGTCTATGATTTCATTACATTATGCTTTTCTCTGTTCTGACCTCTATCATTTGCTTAATGTCTAGGTATTAGTTCCTGTGGCTGGTGCTAGATGGCTTCATGGGTGGGCACACTGGTGGAACCATGCTGGCCGCCTGGTGAGCCAATATAGAACTAAATATGGGTTGACATCTTAGGATGTTATATAAACATAAGGTAAGTTATTAAAGACGTGAAATAAATTTCTTGGCCTAGGACTAGGCTATGTGTGTGTGTGTGTGTGTCAAGATAAAGGATATAGGACACAGCTCGCACGGTACAGCTTCCTCACCTAGCATCCTCAGCAGTGTAGAAAACATTCGAGAAAAGCTAGCTACAACAGGGCTCAAAAAAAAAAGAGTGCAAGCTCGCAAAGGGCTAGTAAAAATGTCAGGGCAAGAAATATTTTGGGCGTCGCCACTATCCAGCCCAGTTAGACTAATGACAAGATTAGTAAAATATTTGAAAGAGATCTATTGTATGATTTCTCAATAACTATTCTCATTCATACATTTTCCAATAAATGCTATAATATGGGCAGAAAGATTTCACCAAAAAAGATCAGGCATATTTGGTTGCTGCAGGCATAAAAGAGTTAATGATACCTTTTGGTATTTAAAGGTATTGTTATAATATTACTGGTGGTGTCAAGCCCAGTATAAGGAGTATTAAAAAATTTAAGGCATCAAAACATCAGATGTATAGTCTCATATCATTTTAAAGAAATTTGCCTGCATATTTGCCAACAAGTCTAACCTTTAATTACTATAGAGGTATCAACATAAGTTGATAACAGTAAAAAAGCCAATCAGTAGTATTAATCCATTTGTGCATGTAATGCCAAAAATCCTCTTGACTATTTTAGTAATAACTTCATGACTTAAAATTAACAGAAAATATTTTGAGGAGAAATGTAAATCAGAAACTAACCCAATACTCTCTTTCAGCTAGGTTGTGACCATGCAACTAGTTCCTAATTTATTGGGCCTGCCCTGATAGCCGAATGGTCTACTGGCAAAGCCAGTGACTACATGTTATCTCTCACACTACCCAGGTTCAAATGCTGCTAAAGGAATGTGGGAAAGTGTTGCCAGTGACTTGGGGTGAGGCAATGGTTTTCTCCAACAGCTTCCACCATCTACAAATGGCTAGTCCTGAGTAAGTCTCTTAATACGGCAGTCAAAATGTCAATACAACAAAGGTATTTTTAAAAGTATCATAGGTCTAGGGTTGACATTTTGAAGAGGACTTGCTAGTATGAATGGGTTACAGAGAGAGGACAGCTTTGTGAAGCTGCCCCAGAATCAATATGCATGGTCGCTATACAAATGAGCTGCTTTGAGAAGGGCAGGCTATGGTGCCTTTGCAATAGAATTTTATAGACACTGTTTCAGCTTTTCAGACAGAGACACAATAATAAACTGTTCTATATCAATCTAGATCTACATACATTGATTTGTGAATGAAGCAGAATTAAACTTGTGGCAACACCTGTGCATGGTCCAGCTTAGAAACATGATGGTATCAGATGATGCTTTTTCAGAAATAATTGACTAACAGATGTCACAACAAATGCAGCTAGGTTACTTTTACAAACATTCATTCCGTTATACTATACAGCTAAAATGAAGAAATTAGGATTGTACCCTACTGACCATTTTTCAGTGAAACCTATGTGATATGAACAAATCAGGACCGGAGGCCAAGTGTCCACACCTGAGAGATGTATATGTAAAAATATGTAGAAGGATCACTACACCCTTATAAACTACAGCCAAATAACTCCTACGATATTCCTGAAAAATCCATGCCTTTCCTTGGATTTCCTCAATACATTTGGTAAGGCTAAAGGACATGGAAACTGTAGGTGTTCCCTGTCGAAAGGTATTCCATAGTGTATAGAACAGGACTGGGAAACTTTTACATTGGGGCTTGTTCTTAACTTGTATGGTTTCTATAATATATAAGGAGAGGATAAGACTGGGAATGGTTCAACTGTATTGATTAGGAAAAGTCTGGTCATATATTAGGAAGAGTTTGCATTTCAAAGATATTCTATTACGTAGACGGCAAAAATTAGGAGGGGTCCACATCTTAAGAGGTTTTCCATGAAGATACTTGGTTCACGCAAAGTTTTACTGCATGAAGCTATAGGTTGAAATCAATTACCTGTGCACTACACTACTGTAATACTTGTATATATATATATATATATATATATATATATATATATATATATATATATATATATATATATATATATATATATATATATATATATATATATATATATACATATATATATATATATATATATATATATACATATATACATACATATATATATATACATATATATATATATATATATATATATATATATATATATATATATATATATATATATATATATATATATATATATATATATATATATATATATATATATATATATATATATAAGTCAGTGGTTTTCAATATTGTGTGTTCATAAAAGGGGGTTTGACTGTACTGGACTATAGGGTTGAAATCACTTACCTGCGCTCTCCTGAAATACAGCTTGGTAATTGAGTCATACCTCTCACAGGTTTTAACCCATTCACACTTAAGAGTTCCTCTAGAAGTATCGTCTGCTACTTTCATACTTTTGGAAATAACTTGGGAATAAAGCGAAAGATTGCAAAATATTTCAAGGAGAGTTGTTGTTTATCTTCTGATCAACATTTCTCCTTCAAATGTTTTCAAAGAAATGCTTTTGTAAGGAAAATATTTCCAAAAAGCGTCAGGCCTCTTTTGGCCGCTCTGAGTGTAAATGGGTTAATATGTTACAATAATGTGTATTAGGAGAAACTGTATTCACATAGAATGTGTTGTAGGTTTGCCTAGATGGGACCATAGGGTTGAAATCACTTACCTGCGCTCTCCTGTAATACTGCTTGGTGATTGTGTCGTATCTCTCCTGGCCAGCTGTATCCCTGGAATATACAATACGAGGCACAGCTTTGTCACGCGAGCTAATTATGACATGATGGGGAGCACAAACCAATGGACTGTTGCCCATTTCTCATCTATTGATTATCCATAAACCTATATAGCAAGCATCTCTGGATTCTTCTCCTCGCCTATATCAGGTGAAATGAGAGGAATTTTGTTTTTCAACTCGTTTTCAGGCACAAAGAGTAAGTTATAGAGTCATCATAAAGTAAATAGTTAATGATGGAGGAGTACCTGAGAGACGCTGCCTAAGGCCTAAAAAAAGAAATTGTATGTTTTCTGTAACGGTCTGAAAAAAAATAGGGTAGGTAGATGGGTAAAAAAAAAATTTTGGATTATTTTTTTGGACAAAAATGAGTGTTTTGTGCATGTTTTACATTGATTGGTAGTTGGGAGGGCAGAAAAAAACTTTAGGGTAGGGATTTTTTTTAATGAAAACTTGTTAGGGTAGGGTTACAGGAAACAAACAACTTTTTTTTAGGCCTAACCCACAGTTACTGGCTCAACTCCTGATCACCTGTGCCCTAAGTGGGAGTTGAGCCCAGCTAGTGGTGAAAGACAGAAAGCTATCATAGGGAAAATTACTTCAATTTGTATTTACTATACATTCACACCAGTTATAGATGTTACACACTGGCCAACATTATACCTGTATGTCTATTGGTGCCAGGTTGCTAATCCCTAAATAAATGCCATTCAGGCATATCAGCAGCTTAAGAGCAATACTAGTACATACTCCCAAGACAGGCAACACTGAGGCCTGATGACCACTCCACCATCAAGGCAATTAAGCCAGTCCCAGGCAATGTAAGGATATAGGGAGCGGGCCTGGTTAGCATAGGCACCCTTCGCTTGAATTTGAATTTGAATTTCGTTTTTCGTCACATTTATAATGCCAATTGTGGTTAATTCGTGACTAGCCATTTGTAAATAGTGGAGGAAACCTGAGTACCCGGCGAAAACCACCGCCTAACTCCAAGTCACTGGCAACTTTCCCACATACCCAGGCCGGGATTCGAACCACCCTTTGCTTGAAGAGCCACTCTTTGAGTCTGGTTACCATGAGGTGTTAAGATTAAGGGACAGCATAATCAAATATAATCAATACATGATATGAGATGTAGGTACATGAATAATGAAATTTCCCATTCTAGCATGGTATTTTAAAATATTTTGTTATAATACATATCATTTTATTAATCACAAAAAGCTATGAAAGCAGATAAGTACATCTTAACTGTCAAATTTGCCAAATATACAAATAAAACTCACCATCAGGAAATGGATTACAATATTTGATAACATAGACTTATTGCATATAGTAGCTGCTGGCTGCCTGTATGTGGATATAGGGTTAATTGTGAGTCACGCAACAAGTGTGTGTGTGTGATATTGATTTGATGCTTGAACTCAGACAATCTATATATTGCAGGAGTGACATCCTAGTCGCCAAAGTGAACTTATCATACAATTATCATTGCCACTATTATCATTATTATGATTATCACCATTATCAAAATTATTACTATACTTATTATTATACTTATTATTATACTTATTATTATACTTATCATGATACTTAATATCATCATTATTACTATTATTATCATTATTATTATTATTATTATTATTATTATTATTATTATTATTATTATTATTATTATTATCATTATTATCATCATCATTGTTATTATTATTATTATCATTATTGTTATTATTATCATTATGATTATTATTATTTTCATCACTATCATTAAATTTATTATTATTATCATTGTCTTTATCATCATCATTACTATCATTATAATAACTTATCATTTTTTTAATATCATCATTATCATTATTATTATTATTATTATTATTATCATTGTTATCATTAACGTTATTATTAAATTTAAAATTATTATTACTTATGTTGTTATTATTATTATTGTTACTATTATCATTATCATTATTATTGTTATTATCATTATAATTATCATTATCATTATTATTATTATTATTATTATTATTACTATTATTATCATTATTATTATTACTATTATTATTATTATTATTATTATTATTATTATTATTATTATTATTATTATTATCATTATTATTATTATTATCATTATCATCATTATTATCATTTCAAATATTATCACAATCTCCATTATCACTACCATTATTATCAATATCATCATTATTAACAACAACATAGCTACCAGTATTACAGTGCTATCCACTCAATATCCCAAACATATTGAGGCCAGCAATAAACCTGATGTTTACCTTCTAATAAACATCTCAATATGAAGTGTATGTTATGTTCAAAGCTACACTCTGGCATTCCCAGGGAAATATCAATGTGCAAATAATCACACACAGTATACATATCTTCCAAAAATACCTCACTATACTGTTCATAACTCACAATAGTAATAAAGTAATTGGAAAGTATGGCAGCAATTTTAATTGTTCTTGACACTCTCCGACCTTTATGACCTCATAACAGGCAAACTCATTTATAACACTGGATATTATTTCATTAGTTTTTTCACACTGACTTGAATACCATATGGGTATAAGTGCTATACATAGAGACATGCAGACTGCATGAGGCAGGTCTATGAGTGTGCTATATGTTTTCAGCTTGTCCTGACCATATTTAGACATGAAAGTAGAGCTGCACTCACGGAGGGAGATCCACTCATGAGCTCACCACCCGTTTGACTCGTGAGCTCATGAGCTCATGGATTTTCTGATTTTCCAAAAAGATATTTATTTTCCAGCCCAGCTATTAAGAAATAAATATTTATTGGCGGACATGTATTAACATTGCCAAGTTTATTTAATTTCAAAACGTGCTGACGAGGTACAAAGGTCAGTTTAACACTCAACACCGCTTGAATGTATATATTGGGGATTGTGAAGAAGACAGTGATGATAGCGATAAGCAGTTATGTATGTTGATAATGTGTGTTATGTGCCCTGTGTTACGTTTGTGTCCCCAACATCGACGAGCTCACGATTTGAACATTTCAGCTCGAGCTCGGCGAGTTTGCTCCAGTGCTCGAGCCATTCGAGTTCGTGAGTGCTGAGTGCAGCTCTACATGAAAGAGATGAAATAGTCCCCTGAAGCACATGTTTAACCTTTCTGTTCTCTACAACTGCATGAAAGACAGTAAACCTCCTCATATATTAATGGTAAAGAATGAAGCAAAGAATTTTTACTATCAAGAGAAATACAGTCTATGTATGAAAGGTAAAAAACACAAATTTGAAATGAGATATTCTATATTACAAGCCTTCTACGAAAGCACATAAAACATTGTATACCTATATTGATAATCATGGAAATATTTTGTCAACATTCTGTCATCACTTCACTATTTGCACCTGCATACTGTAATACATTATATGTGACTTGAATAAATATGATTTAAAAATAAAAAATGTTTAACCTTTCTGTGTCAATAAAGTGCACAATAAACTAGCTGGCAAAATGTGCGAGACCAGAGCCAATTTAATATTAATTAACCTATTTATGCTCACACAAGCCAAGCTGTGTGTCCCTTTCCAAATATATAAGCAGAGACTCCCTGAAAATATTCTGCGATTCTTCTTGTAAAATGTTGGGATATAGTTGGTATTCCAAGCTTCATTTGGGAAAGGTGCTATTTTAAGGAGATATTAAAAAAAGGAAGATATTTCACATCTTTTTCAGCATCTGAATACTGTGAAACACAGTCAAATTAAATCACATATCTTAAAAGAATATTTGTACCAAAGCTGCAAGAACCACTGGGTTAAAGACTATATATACCGCAGGCTCAGTTGAAAGTTAGAATTCCCCACTACATTATTGGTAACAGTTGAAAAGGTTTCATCTTTTAAGCCTCTCATATGTATAGCCAGTTGACTGTAATAAGCTTGGCAGTGTGTCCAGGGCACGACATTAACTTTTGCAGCGACTTGCCCCGTAGGGCAAGTGAGATTCAATTTTCACTTGCCCTACTCCAACTTTCACTTGCCCTTTAAAAATTGTATATAATAATTTTATAATATTTCATTTAAAACCAAGTAATGGTTCTGGCATGTGAAAGCATATTTTCTAGGACAAGCTTGGATGGCAGACAACAAAACTTGCACACATTCTCAAAAGTAAACCTGAAATATACAAAATGTTCTTTCCCACTGGGGCAAGCAAGATGCAGTTTTCACTTGCCCCACAGCTATAATTTACAAATTCTACTTGCCCGGGGCAATGGGGCAATGGGGCAAGCACCAATGTCGAGCCCTGGTGTCTGAATACTAAAACTTAACCAGCTATACCCTGTACCCTGTTCCTTAAGGGTAAATAAATAGAGGGTTGCTATAGCCTACTAGATCATGTAGTATCTAACGCCAGTATAAAATACACATACTGTGATTTAGTTTTTTTTAATCAGGGTAAAACTAACCCTGTAACCCTAAAGAATAATAAACCAGTGAACGTGCACAATTTCTATTGACAAATTTACATATTTATATACATTACATCTGTCACCCTCGATCATGGCAGATAGTGACCACATATGGTAGAACACTGAATACATACTCAATCTCTATTGCCAGAATACACACACTCACATGTAGTTAGATGTGGCATTCAAATCAGGGTAAAAGTAAACCTGTTACCCTCCAGGCAGATACACACATGGTAACTCGCCTACTGAATGGTAGACCACTGAATACACATACTGTCTGTATTGCCATTGTAAATCATGTGCAGTTTAGACATTTGAATCAGGGTAAAAATAAAGCTGTTACCCTTAAGGCAGATACACATATGTTATAAGCTATATATAACTACTGAATAGCACAGGGAGGGGACGGGGATCAAGGGGGTTTGGTAGGGGGGTAGTTTTATCTGAGAGATAGATCTACAGGGTTCGACTTTCCTAGGGGCCTAGGGGCATATGCCCCTAGATTCTGCTGTGGGCCCCTAGATTTTTTGGGATAGCGATAGGGGCCCAAAATAGTATGTAAAATAACCAGAAATCCTGCTTTTGACCACTTATTTTATCAAACACCTTTTCGGGCCCCTAGCCTGAAAGCTAAGTGTCAGACCCTGATCTACCTCATTAGTTTTAGCCAAACTAAAACTTAGAATGCATAGTCATATATCATCATTTTGAAATGTAGAGGGGGTTTGTTGAATCCCCTTCAACCCCCCTCTATATCTACAACTGTGGTAGACCACAGAAAACACACACACACTGCCGAGTCTCCACTGTCAGTAAATACACTCACACGCAGTGTGATGAATGAGGGTAAGGCCTAAAAAAAAAATTGTTTGTTTCCTGTAACCCTACCCTAACAAGTTTTTATTCAAAAAAATCCCTAACCTAAATTTTTTTTGCCCTTCCAACTCCCAATCAACGAAAAACATGCATAAAACACACATTTTTGAGCAAAAAAATAATGCTGACCTACCTACCCTTTTTTTCGTACCGTTACAGGAAACAAACAATTTCTTTTTTTAGGCCTAAAGGTAACCCTGAAGGCAGATGAACAGATGGCAGGCCCACTCATACAACTGTATTGGATTTTACAACAGCCATCCCTACAAGCCCTGAGTAAATTAGGTGCAATCGCAAAATCAATCAGAGTTATCCAAAGCTAATCTTCCTGTAACATATGTGGATATAAACTCACCGTCAACACACAATAACTCACACAGAAAATAAACCATATCCTATAAAAATTCAGCGTTTTTGATTGTTGTCACTATTCTACCATATTTATGCTAAATTTTAAAGGATAAATTTATAAAATATCAACTGCTAGAAATGATCTTAAATCTTATAATTAAAAGATATCTTTGGACGTCTATGTATATCTATCATTATGACAAAATGTCAAAACAAGATCCAAACTGTTTATTTTGAACCCTGTCTTGCATTTCCTGCATGTAGAATCCAATCAATGGGAATCTCGGCAGAGAATGCCAGTCACATTTCTGTCATCCTGTTGCTTCACGGCGCCCTAGGCTGATGAGCTGTTCAGGCATACACCTGTAGTGTTTACAGGCCTCAACGCTAACTCAAAATGGTATTGGCCCTGTAGGACCAGTAACACAGAGGATCTACTGGTCCTGCAAAAATTTTACTGGACCTACAAATCTTTCTTAAACATTAAAAGAAAAAAACATTGCATAAAATTCACAGACAACATTTATTTTCATTTATTTTATCTTCATTTTATTTCAAAAACATTTGGGATATTCTTGAGGGGAAACTTTTTAATAAGAATGCCCCCAAATGTTTACTGGCCCTGTAGGACCAGTTAAAGTCTTCTATTACTGGCCCGAAGCTGTTTTGGGGAATTTTTTACTGGCCTGGGGCCATAGGACCACTGTAAGCGTTGAGCCCTGGTTTATACACCCTCTCACAGGGTGCTGTATGGGGTATACTAGACCAAATAAATCATAGCTAGACAGGGTGCTGTATTGGGTTATATGGGGTATACTAGACCAAATAGATCATAGCTAGACAGGGTGCTGTATTGGGTATGATGGGGTATACTAGACCAAATAAATCATAGCTAGACGGTCGGCACCAACATAAGATCCAAAAATCACCAATTTGGGTTGCACAACAAATCCCAGAAAAACAGAGAAAAATGTTGTATACTAATTGTCTACACTGCACTTTTTTGTGTTATCGGTGAGGTTAGGTTTCACCTCTGATATGAAGCAAGGAACTATTGGGAAATAACAAGAGCTTGTACTCAGCACAACTTTATAATAGGGTTTCATCCCATAACACTCTGAGAATCAGGTAATGGTAAGACAGTTAGGTAAGTTCATAATATTATTAACTTGTTCAGTTATGTCCGAGGCAGTTTTTACAATCAGGTAAAGGGAACAAACAATTTCTTTTTTTAGGCCCAATCAGGTAAAGGACCCTGTTTGTGGAACCCTGTAGTGTAGGTAGGCACTGTGTGACTTCCCTGTACAACTTCTTAACAAACGTGTAGCCACATACATGTACAATCTGTGTATGAAATAATGCCCTAGCTGCTTTGAAATGACTTTAATTGCGCCTCAACGTAGGCAGTCATAGCCAGTACTTTCTACCACTATGGGGCTGAAATACCCATTGAAGAAATTCGATTCCCAATGGCCATTCCCAATGGGCATTTGGAATGATTTTATTACCATATTTGGTAAAGATTGCCATATATGGAACAATGCACCACGTTCGTTGCTTAGCAACGTGACCTAGAAATGCCAGGCGCGCTCATTATATGTGAAGCTTCCCCTTTTATTTACTGTTTATACTTATCTATATGACGTGGCAGAAATAGGTTCTTGAACTTGTGTGCTAGAGTATGATATTTCTTACACTCGGGGACAGAATTTTCATCATGGAATCGCCATGCAGAGGCTCGTTCCAAGATGAAAATTCTGTCCCGGAGTGTAAGAAATATCATTCTCTAGCACACACGTCCAAGAACCTCTATATCTCTCCAATACCTACCAACAATGGGGCATATTTTCACTGCAGATGGTAATGCTTCAATGTTCCCCAAAGTGTAACACTTGACTAGCTTCCGCCGCCACAAAGGATGGCGTGATAGAAAATGGAAACATTCATTTCCATTCATGATATAATCAACCAGTGATTATAAGATAGTGTATGTACCTTCAGGACAGAGATGGCCTGGAATATAGGCTGCCATAAATATTTTGAACCTGCCAAAAAATTGTCCTAACTGCATGGTCAGGGGTAGTCGATTATTATTTTTGTTATATATCTCAACAGGTGGGCCCAGGTTAGGTGTTCTGTAGGAATCTCCAGATATGAGGACAGACCACATAGTACCAACTATAGGCCATTTCCAGTTCTACACTTGGGTTGGTCAATTCAGATGAGAAAAAAAAACAATCAGGCACTAGGAATGAGAATATGGGGTCATGTGAGACTAACCCAGATTGCCTATAGGTAGAAAAGGTGCAGGTTCCAGAGAGTGCCAATCATAAATAAGTATTAATGGGGACAAAGTAGCTCAGTTGGTTAGTTGTTGGACTAGTAATCAGAAGGTCGCTGGTTCAATTCCCGGCCGGGGCACTTTGGTCTGTCCTTGGGCAAGACAGTTTATTCCATATTGCTTCAGTTCACCCAGCTGCAAAATGGGTACCTAGCAGTGCTTAGAGCGTGTGCGCTATATGCTGCCAGTTGCTCTGGAATATCCCCCGGGGATTGAAATGGTTTCTGTATGTACAGTGCCTGCTAGGGGAGGAAGGTTGTGTGAGCGCTTCGCTGGATACAAGACTCTAAACCGAATACCTTTACCTTTACCTTTATTATTATCATTCCCTATTCTTTTGATAATGATAACTAAGTAGCTGTTACCAATTACTCTTAAATGAACATTAATTACACAACTACCTTTTAATTGGAATTATTCTAGGAAAATCTAAGGATTTTCTTTGAATTCTAAGCTTCATTTAGTTATTGGTTATAACGGCACAGTACTGTATGTCAAAAAGAGTTGTTTTTTTGGCATTCACATGGTTAATGAACCAGGTTATGTCTCAATTTCACATGTTATCAGTCTGTGTGAGATGTATCTCTGAGAGCTGCTGTGAAGCTGAGTGGGAGATAAGGGAAGGAAGTAGTCGCTGTGCTGTGAGCTGCCGGCTGTCAAGTCAACCTGTTAGCGGACACAACGAGCAGGATCTGCTAGACTGGCTAGACTGCCGTTGCTGCAGGATATCCTTGCAGTGTGCAGTGCTTTCTGAAGGTGTGTTGTTTTGTTGCATGTGGAGATAACATCCAGTCATGCAATCCTGACCCCCCCCCCCCCCCCCTCTCCTCTCCACACAAGCATTAGATCTATTCCTGCTGTACTTTCTGTGGCAGTCAAACATCAATAAGTAAAGCATTATAAAGTCCATCCTGCTGAGGGGCAGGTAATCCTTTATTGTGATACAGCATCATGGAGCGTATGATATAGAGAAGATATCTCAGCATTATATGCCTATGCAGCCTGTACATAGCAAACAACTACAGATACTGGAACAACATACAGAAGTGGTTTTCACCACAAAAAAGCTGAAAATGACTGACACCCTGGCACATGGGTACTCGTCTGATAGAACTCAGGGGCAAGGGCTTTCCAATGAATACCACCATGACAGGGTTTTAAGACATCTGTCAAATATTTTGTGGTGTTCAAGTTTTGTGACTTGGACAAAAGTAGTCTTAGCATAGAAGGGGTTAAAACATTTCCTGTGATGTACTGCTCTAAGCTACCGTAAATTCTCGCAAATCTCGGACGCTTTTTATTAATTATGATTTTCGTTGGCTGATGCTATTTTCGGAAAATAGCGATCAAAGCGAAATTCGCCGAAATTATCAATTGAAACGAAAGCTAGATGGAAAATCGATCGCTAACTTTGTACACAATTTTCCCCCATAAAATCATTATTGTCCACCTACCTGACTTGTCACTCCTCTGCTATATATGCACAGTAACTTGCCTCCCTTGTATGTTGTTTACTTGCTGCACGCCAATTACGCATTGAATTATACTTGTTGACAAGTCCTACTTCCAAAATGGTGCTGCCCATGCTATCGATGGGCCTACTTCCGGTTTTGCGACCGGTGTGTTTTGGCAGATATATAGGGACACTAGAAATGTTAGTTTATAATCTAAAATCAATCGAGAACTTCGCAAATTTAAACATGTCTTTCACTGTGGCCGATATTATCAATTGTCAATCAAATTGAAACGAAAGCTAGATGGAAAATCGATCGCAAACTAAGTGAACAAGAACACAATTTTCCCCCACAAAATCATTATTGTCCACCTACCTGACTTGTCATTCCTCTGCTATATAGAATTATAAAGTAATTTGCCTCCCTTGTATGTTGTTTACTCATTTATTCTTGCACTGCTCTAACCTAGCCTCTGAGAATATATGTATTGCCCTCAAAAACATAAACAGAGAGTTCAACTCATCTATGTCTCTGACATGGACAACATAATCTCCATTACCCATGCTGGTCATATATGTAACCTGTTAAGTAACAGTGATACTGGCTCTTTTTCATATTTTGTTACCCTATCACAATGAAGTCATGATTAGTGTATTTGCAAGTAAGTGAACACTATGTGTGTGTGTTTGGAGAATCAGGTTAGTTTCCGTGGCAACGGCCATATGGTTACCATGGCAACATGAGGTGGAATTGTATACACCTGATGAGGTCTAGACAGGAAGCATGGATAGAGATGTAAATTCATTTCGATAGATTTACAGCTAAACATATAAATACCCTATAGACCAGTTTCCAAAATATCATTTTCACAACCATCTTCCCATATAAACAGCATTTGGCAGACACAAAGAAAGTAATACAAGGTGGTTTATGAGGTAGATATTGAAAAGTATAAGTTCAAAATCACTGTACATTAAACCAGAGACTTAATCTACATCTCTGATCATACAGATCTCAAAAAGTACCCTTACCAAATGAAGTTTGGAACATCAAGGAAATCTTAGGATATTTAATTGAATTTCTAGGATTAGGATTAAGTAAGAATTAAGTCTCCTTTAAATTTGGTGAACATAATATTGCAATTGAAGAAAATTCATTTGAATTCCTAATAAAATACTAGCAGAGGGAATGCACATTACTCATAAGCAAAGCCCTATAAACCAGAAGCATTGAGTCTGTCTCATGTATAGTAGTTTGCTACTCACCATATCTGTATTCGTACTTTCTTGTCTTTGATTGTTAGCGTTTTCATCTTGAAGTCTATACCTGTAAGACAAACAAAACAATTTTTTTAAGTATTTCAGACATCTGCTACAAGTCTTAAATTGTAAAGGATCACAAACACATTTTTTTGTATTTGGACATGGACACTGACTACATCTAGATATATTTACCTAAAACAAGTTTACAAAGCTACCACGACTGAAGTTTTATGTATCGTGAAAACTATATATGCAATGTGGAAAAGAGACAAAAATAGTTCAAAAATTTAAAAAAAAATCAAAATTTGCAAAATATCTAAAGCAGGCCTGGTTGTATTGTTCTGATAAATATTTCTTCCTCAATTTGTTTCCTAAATATGCTTTTGCCTACAGAATTTGACAGAAATCAATAGGATGCTTTTGGCCACTGCAGGCATTAGTGGGTTAACCCATTTATGCTTCCTCTAGGAACTGTTCTCAGGATCTATGATACTTTTGATAATAACTTTGGAATTAAGATTATTTTCACAAAATACTTGAAGGAAAGTTGTTGAGGGTAAAGTTAGAATAACATAACTTTATTTTTGATTTGAAGTATCCATCAAAATTGTCAGGCTGCTTTTTGGCTACTGTGGGCATCAATTAATTTCAAGACAAAGGAGATTAGGTACCAAAACGATGTTGTATAGTCTGAGGGCCACAGGGAAGATCAATGTATCATTTGACTGTGTTACCCTCTTTAAATCAAGATTACTATTATTATTATTATTATTATTATTATTATTATTATTATTATCATTATTATTATTATTATTATTATTATTATTATTATTATTATTATAATTATTAGTATTACTATTATTATTGTTTTTATTATTATTATTATAATTATTATTATTATTATTATTATTATTATTATTCATGTATGTTAGAGAAAGACAGGCGTTGGTGTCACTGTAAGTTGCAGTAATCAGCTTAGAAGCAGAGAAGATTGCAGGGAGTGTATCTGTGTGTGTGAGAGAGCTCAGGTTGGTATATTTTTAGCCCTAACCATCAGAGGTCATCAGCTGACTGGCCTTTAACCCATTTACAATCAGAGTGGCCAAAACTGGCCTGACGATTTTTGAAATATTCTACTTAAAAAAGCATTTTTTGGAAAAAATTTGAAGGAGAAATGTTGTTCAGAAGCCAAACAACAACTCTCCTTCAAATATTTTGCATATCTTCGCTTTATTCCCAAGTTATTTTCAAAAGTATGAAAGTAGCAGACGATATTTCGAGAGGAACTCTTGAGTGTGAATGGGTTACGGATCCCTCACCAGGGTCCTGTGGCAGCAGACTGCAGGCTGCTGTTATCTCCAATCAAGAGTGACACGACACACACAACACTTCACTAGAAACCTGATAATACACACTATTCCCTCTCTAACAGACCAGCTAAGACATAAACAAGAGAAGATTGCAAAGAATAACCCTCATTTTCCAGTTTTAAGCGCCCAAATCTTGCAACAGACAGGAATCATTTTATAGGGGGGGGGGGGGGGGGGAGGGGGGGGGGGGATGATATTTTCCACATTCCTTGGGGGGAGAGGTAAACTATTTTGACTTTCCATGCAGCAACTTTACATCTTTACTCTTAACAGATTTTCATTTCACAGTACTTAAAGAAAAAGCTAGATTTTTTACTGTCTCTTTAATAAAGAAATATAGTTTCTACACTGATCTTAATCTTAATAACTAGTTAAGTAAGTTACTAGAAATTGACAAGAAATTGTATAAATAAAATGTTAATATATGAATATTCAAATAGCCAAGGGCCTTGAATATTCTCAATTAAAAATCTGAAATGTTATCAAAATCATTAAAATATTGGACTATCTTTGGTTAGATTTTAAGTTAAAAGATGTTTGCCTCATGTGTTGCTACTATTTTAATTTCTAATTACTCTTAAATTATTCTATTAGAGAAATTACTAGCTGAGGCATGTTGTATAATTGAGGGCAACACCTGAATCATGCATCATCGGGCGGCTCAGCATATTCAACATGCATAATTGGAATAACAGCAGGGAGTAAACTATGTGAATGAGGTATGGATTTAAATATCATTACACTTCATCTAATGCAAGTACTGTAGGTGAAGATATTTGTAGTTTATGATATTTCCCACATTCCTTGAATTCCACAACAAAATACCTGCCCCAGCCCTTAAGTTTAAGAGAGCTTACAAGTCACATAAACCACAACTTAGGTGAACTCTACAGAAGTTGTGGTACATATGTATAACTATACACAACAGATTAACGAAAATAAAGGAGAAAATGGAAACAGGCCATGATGTGGATCAGATCAATAAGTCGCAGGCTCATTGAGCACTAGCAGTGCTCAGCCAATCCATAATATTATGACCATAACAATGATCTACGCCACTCAGATATTCACCTTTCTGGCCTTACAGCCATATAAGGTTAGCCAGGAAAGTAAACAACTCACTGTCCCTCAAAGCTGTGGGCATGGCCCTTCTGAAATAAGCATATTAGAAGGATGCCATTCCTACTCAGGCCTAAAAAAAGAAATTGTTTGTTTCCTGTAACGGTCTGAAAAAACATAGGGTAGGTAGATCAGAAAAAAAAAATTCTATTATTTCTTTGGTCAAAAATGTGTGTTTTATGCATGTTTTACGTTGATTGGGAGTTGGGAGGGCGGAAAATATTTTAGGGTAGGGATTTCTTCGAATAAAAACTTGTTAGGGTAGGGTTACAGGAAACAAACAACTTTTTTTTTAGGCCTCATGCGTTAGTTTCATGAATAAGCTTGGACGTATTGACCTATAACACTTAAACACATGGCACTCGATGGAGCAAGAGTTCCCGCTCAAGTTCAACCACAAACTAGTAACATGTGTAGATACATGTAATGCCCAAGAGCGTGCACTTAGTAACCCATTAGTGTCTAGAGTTCTACACCGCAATATCACCAGAATCTATAGTATATGCACCTTTTTAAGTTATCATATGATAGGCGGTTAAATACATAAATTCACAAATATTTGTAATTAAAAAATAGTTCTTGGTTAGGTTATGATGACAACTTCAAATATATTTGAATAAAAGTACTAACTCTAGCTTTTAGTTCACCTGTTACAGGTAAGAATGGTTTAGTGCTTTCATGCAAGTGTCTGGATGCTAGCTTATTTTGAAAATAACATTGGAATTAAGCTTATATACGAGCAAACTCTTTGAAGGAGAGCTCTGGATTGTATGTTGGTGGCCACGACTACTCAAAACATTTTACATTTTAGTCAGAAAGATAACATAGTCTGGCCATCATGGAGGGCTAAGATACTTTTCTTTGATATTCTTTGGAAACGACCCTTGAGTGCACCTGAAATTCACAAGGAAATACTGGATTTTTCTAGGAAAAGTCAAGGATTTCCTTCACAGTATTCCAAGCTTCATTTTGGCAAGGGGAACTCCCAAATCTCCAATACTGCATCTCTGTGTGGATGCAGTGACCTGATGTATTCTGAGATATTAGCTAAGACAATATGGTTTGTCTGTATTAGTTTCCAGTTGGTCTTTCCCATCTCAGCCTGTCGTGTCAACACAGGAAGAGAGCATGACATTTGTCATATAGCATCTGTAAATAGCAGGCTGATCACATGACTTACAGCATCCTTAACCAATTGACAGTCAGAAATCTCATAGAATCCAGTAACTTCGGTGATATTTTACAAATATATATATATATTCAACAAAGTGTTTTTGAAAGAAACCAAACTTCATAAAACCTCTCATAGGGACTGAGGCTTCCATAAAAGCAGGGGAGGGTTTCCGACTATTTTTTCTTTGTTGAACTTCATCAAAACATGGTTGCTTCAAAAATGCATTTTTGTTATCAAATGTTGAATAACAGATCTGCTTGAAATTTGGCATATTCATAGGAAGGTATATTTCTGCTGGTGGGATCTAATACTTTTTTTTCAATTTGTAATATGTTTCTTATTTTGGCAATCTCGAAGTTGAAAAAGGCACTCCCCCCCCCCCATTTTAAACAAAAAAAAACAAAAAAAAAACAGAATGCAATGGTTATAGACATTGTAGGGAGCAAAAATTAGAATAAAATGAAAGGATTCCCTCCATATTGTTCTTGTCTCCATATCTGTGAGATTTGATATTCCTTGGTCCATATTTTAGTACAGAAGCTCCATTTAAAATCCCCTTGTATATTTTTCCTGTTTTTAACCACTCCCATCTTACCCCCTGCAGGGAGGGTACTTTTTGATGCTCAATACATTTCTCATCATGAGGCCTTTCAAGCAATATATACTTTGCATAGCCTAAATTGGCAAACTAATGCAAGGCAGAGGAAAAAATTAGTGGAAAAATTAACCCTATAAGCAACCTTAAATCAGCTCTTCCATTCACTGGATCCAAGACGCATGGCACGACATTAACTTTTGCGGTAAATTGCCCAGTAGGGCAAGTGAGATTCAACTTTCACTTGCCCTACTACAACTTTCACTTGCCCTACTACAACTTTCACCTGCCCTTGAAAAATTGTATGTTTTATAATATTTCATTTAAAACCAAGTAGAACATGGTTCTGGCATGTGAAAGCATATTTTCTAGGACAAGCATGGATGCCAGACCAAAAAAGTTTGCACACATTCTCAAAAGTAAACCTGAAATATATACAGTGTACTTGCCCAGTGGGGCAAGCAAGATACTGCTTTCACTTGCCCTTCACCTATAATTTACAAATTCTACTTGCCCGGAGCAAAGGGGCAAGCACCAATGTCGAGCCCTGAGAGCATTACTTTATTATCAATTATTTCCAATTTCTCAATGAGTTTTGCTTATGCTAGAACCATGTAACAGTTTTGGACAACTATTTCCTATTCCATGCTGAAATCTTGAGTGACTCAATAAACAAAGATACACAGCATTCTTGTTTTATCAGCTGCTGTGAATTATTTCAGTCAGCCAATCAAAGACACCACAAATCAATAAAATATCAACTAACTTGTCTATGCCATCACACAGTCGTCATTTACCTAACTAAAAATATACGTCATTATGACATCATTTTACCAGTATCTCACCAAAGGCTGTAATCATTCCATATGGTACCGTGCAATATGCTTCATATCTTAGATATGCAAACATAAATATTATGTAACTGCACTGTTCTTGACATTTGATAATAGAAACTAGTTTAAAGTAATAAATCATTCCATTTTTGCCACTCTTGCAGGTGATCCAATGCAGGCTAGACCATAGAAACTACCCAGTCGTGCAGTCTAAGAGCCCATGCTGGCACTTTTAGTCACCCTTTTATGTGTGAAAAGGTTTGAATGTTTAATAAGGCCAAATTGTGTGCCAAATCTGAAAATCCATTTCTTACATATGGCAACCACCCCATTAGATGAGAAATTGGCTATTTGGAGGGATTTTGGTCCTTTGCCACAATCTGCATGATTTGTCATTTCCTTTAAAAAGTTCTCAATATAGGCAAATGAGGTATCAAATTGAAACAATCACTCTTAGACCATTGCCACTGCCTACTCACTGTCCTTCACCACCCCCTGGGTTCAAATCATGTTCTGGACGTGTGAGAAAGTTGCAAGTGACTTAGGGTAAGGACCGAAGGCAGTTTTCCCTGGGTTTCCTCCACCACTTACGATTGGGTAGTAATACTAGTTTTAATATGGCAGAAAAAATGACAATAAATGCATTTCCTGCATGCTCCCTTTTTGATAGACCCATCAGTCTATATTCTTTTTTATGAGCAGCAAGAAATTAAGACACAAAACTTAGATATTAGTGCGAGGGCCTCAAGTGCGAGTGTTAACCCATTCACACTCAGAGTTCCCCAGGAAAGTATCGTCTGCTATTTTCATACTTTTTAAAAATAACTTGGAAATAAAGCAAATTCTCACAAAATATTTGAAGGAGAGTTGTTGGTAATATTCTGATAAACATTTCTCCTTCAAATATTTTTGAGAAAAACGCTTTTGTGAGGAAAATATCAACAAAATAGTCAGGCCTGTTTTGGCTGCACTGAGTGTTAATGGGTTAATCTAAATGTAGCAGACAAATCCTCAGGAGTAAAAATAAGCGATTAGCAGGAGGACCCAGAAGTGCCCAAGATGACAATTTCTCCTGGAGGAGCACTCGATCCATTCCTCCAGCACGCTCCTTGAGATGTTGTTTCCAGTGGTGGTGTCGTGGAGAGATAGCAACTGTACAGATAGGCTGCTGCTGCTGCTGCTGCTGCTGCCAAGGCTCACACAGGACCATGTAGGCCATGGTCTTAGCCAGCAGGGCGTCTGGGTGCCTTTTTGGACACCCAAACCCTTAAAAAGAACCCCTCAGGACACCCAAATATTTAATTTTGGAATTTCTAAAAATCTCACTCTCAAGCTTATTATTTGAATTTTTTCATCTCCTTATAATTCCCATGACATTGTTTAATGATAGCATGCCTTATTTTGATGAATTCATAGATGTTTATGGTTGAAATATGAGTATATTGTGATCCCCCTTAAAAATTTGGACGCCCAAAAATTTTACAACTGCCAATTTTAGGCACCCAGTTTCTAAATCCTGGCTAAGACACTGATGTAGGCGGCTATGTTTAACACACTCACAGCACAAGCATACACAAAGTCTGGCACAAACTGAAATGCCTTGCAAATAAAAAGATATATTGAATGAACGCTAGCAACCTCATATCTTCAAATCTAACTCATATTTGTTGAGTTGTGATTAGAATTGTCAAATTGTGTGTGCACTCCGGATGCAAATGGGTTATCAGATAACATGCATACACACACACACACACACACGCCTCACCCAGATGCTACACAGCATCACAGAAAATTGAATGACCCAGAAATGTTCAGAACATTCAACAAACTAATAGTTCAGTTCATAACTCTACAGGGAATACCTTGAGGCACTACATTAGGCTTTAGATACCCTCCCTAAGGGTGTATTGTATTATGTATTAATTGCAAATATCTGCAAAACAGAAACAACAAGTAATGTGTATTGTTATCTGCATGTGCTTTCACTAAAACTCACTCTAAGTGACCATCTGTACAGGGTGCAACATAGGTTCCAAAACATAAGTTGCAGAGCCGGGCAAGCAGCCCCTTAAGTTTACTTGCCCCGCTGGCACTTCCACTGGCCCTGCCTATCTGTTAAACAAAGTTAAGTTACATTGCAAGGACCTTGGCACAAAACATTACTTTATGAGCAAGGCAAGTTAACCCTGCTCTTGCTAACACCGGATATATCCAGTGCTACATATCTTGCCTGTGTGACCAACACCGGATATATCTGGTCTTTGGGTACCCTTGCACTTGGCAAAATAAAAACTACATAGGTTGATTAACCCATTCATACCCGTATCAGCCAAAACTGCTACTAGTCAAGTAGATCTCCAGGTATGAAAGGGTTAAGGGGTATTGAATTTTACTAGAAATCAAGGTTTTACCTTTTACTATGTTTCTATTTCAGTTTGTGAAGTAATTATTGAAACAGTAATAGAAATCTATGAAATCCTTCTGATTTGGTGGGAAGATCCACAATATCCCTGGTCCCAGGGGATAGGTTCTCCCATATGGGGGTCTAGCATGACAAGGGTTAAGGTCTTGTTCTGCTTGCCTCAGCCTTTTTTGCCAAATTCACTTGCAACTTGCAACGGGGCAAGTGGTTATGTTGCACGCTGCTGTATTGCAAAGAGTCAAAGACCAGGCCTAATTGACTACTTGAAGCATACCTCGCTAAGTAGAGTATAAATGTTTGAAAAATATTTGAAGATGATTTATTAAAGATAATTGATATTAACTCAACAGGAACAGTTTTCTGCCAAATAGTTCTAAAAACTAAAACAATTCTCCTGTGTCTGTGTTAGATCATATGTACTTCCAGGTGTAAATAGGTTAACCCATTCACACTTAGAGCTCCACCAGAACCTAACGTCTGCTACTTCCACACTTTTGAAAATAACTTGAGAACAAAGCGAGAGTTCACAAAATATTTGAAGGAGAGTTGAAATTTGGCTTCTGATAAACATTTCTCTTTCATATGCTTTCCAGAAAATACTTTTGTAAGTAATATATTTTCAAATTTGTCAGGCCTGTTTTGGCTGGTCTGAGTGTTAATGGGTTAAACCTGTTATTGGTTTTATTCCTGAAATCTGTGGACTCTAGTGGCTGATGACTTTCAGGTGAATGCAATAATCTTATGCACAATGGTTTCCAAGCTGGGGCTTGAGATCTGTTTTCTTGAGGCACATCTTCATCAATTTAGGTGACATTCAGAATGCCAATTGCGGGATGCTATTTGAACACATCTAAAAGTGCTTCATTACAGATGAAATCACAGGAAGCCACAACATTTCTATTCATCACACTTAATACTTTTTTGGCATGTTTGCCTGCAGAGCGAAGGGAACCAAACTAACTAAAATGGCATTTTCATACACATTTGGTGATCTTTAGACACACCATCCTATCCTCATAACTTCAGGGGAATCAATGGTATTTAATCTTAACCCTGCTCTTGCTAACACCGGATATATCCGGTGCTACATATCTTGCCTGTGTGACCAACACCGGATATATCCGGTCTTTGGGTACCCTTGCACTTAGCAAAATAAACACTACATAGGTTGATTAAAGGGCTATTGAATTATACTAGATATCAAGGTTTTACCTATTACTATGTGTCTATTTCAGTTGGTGAAGCACATTATTGAAACAGTAATAGAAATCTATGAATCCTTCTGATTTGGTGGATAGACCTGCAATATCCCTGGTCCCAGGGGATAGGTTCTCCCATATGGGGGTCTAGCATGACAAGGGTTAACCTATTCGCCCTCAGAATTCCCCTTAAAAGTGCCATATATGGATGCTCTGATTTGTGAGGCATCACAATGGTAATATTTGAAAAATATTCAAAAGGAAGTTTTTGCCTTTATTCTGTTTGAGATATCTTCAGCCAAAAGGATATTTCGGAAAATATTGGAAGGAGAAATATTCATCAGATCATTACTGACAACTCCCCTTCAAACGTTTTGTGAAATAATTCTTAATTTCCAAGTTATAGTCAGAAGTTTCAAATATCCAGACAACAATTTCAAGCGTAACTCTTGAGCCATAATGGGTTAACCCTTATGCTGCTGATGGCTAATTTGGCCAATACAAAATGATGCAAAAAAATGTGAAAAATGATTGAAACCCTGGCAAATGGGTACTCATCTGAAAGTACTCAGAGAGAGCTTTCCAATGAATACCAACATGACAGGGTTTAGATGGTTTTCAGAAAACTTTGCATCTTTGTGCTTTGGGTGAAAGTAGCCAGTTAGCATTGGAAGGGTTAAGATAGCCAGGTTTTCTGGACGCTGTGAGACCGAATGGGTCTACCGTTCTATCTGGATGGCTGGGCAGCATGAGTGGCTGTAGACAATGAGCTGACAAGAGAACCCTAATTGACAGGCCATCAATCACAGGCATTTACACGGGAAGAATCTGAACTCATTCATGCCTGGAGAGCTCCAGGAAAACCAGGGTCGCTCTTACTTTTTCAATAACTTTGGAATGGAGGATAAATACACAAGATATTTCAAGGAGGGTTATGGGTTTGATTATGAACAACATTTCCCCCACAAATATTTTTTGAAAAAGCTCTGGTCAGAAAGCTATCACCATAATTAACCCTTCCAATGCTGAGGCTACTTTTGTCCAAAGCACAAGGACACAAAGATTTTTGAAAACCATCTAACCCTGTCATGTTGGTATTCATTGGATAGCTCTCACTAAGTTCTTTCAGATGAGTACCCATGTGCCAGGGATTCAATCATTTTCCAGGTTTTTTGCATCATTTTGTAATGGCCGAAGTAACCACCAGCAGCATATTTAAATAGGGTTAACAATGCCTTTTTGGGTGATGAAGGCATGAATGGGTCAATAAAGTTGAAGAGTTCTTGTTCGACGTAGCACTTTAAAGAACCTGTGCTGAGGGTAGGTCTTCCATGCTATAAGCCATTAGTTCATGATGCTACTAATTGGCCTTAAGAGCTCCTATAATAATACCACTTACACCTAAAATAGCAGGTTTTCATAGCAGCATGCCACAGAGTGGTACAGCCCTCATATATTACCATAACCCTATATTTTCTCACAGTATATTTAAAAAAAAAACAGCATACTGAGAGGGCTATAATATAACTCAACATATCTAGTTTACCCAACTATTATATTTTATCAAAAGATCTTGATCTTTATGAAATTAGTTTTTTGTATGTTTTCTAAAAATAAATGACTTACCAGTTTATCATGTTTGTGAATAACTCATGATTATCAAGTTTGAATAAGCTTTGAATGAACTATTGACCTTTCTTAACCAAAGCCATTCATTTCCAGGTAATATCAAATGTCAAGTTTGACATTTGTTGTACATCCTTAGGTTTTGCATATAAAGCAAACTGCAATGTACAGTGCAGCACTTTCTGTGTGTATGGATGCAGGATTAAAGCAACATGCAACATTGTATGACATGATATACTTTGTAGCTTACTGTAGCTAGCAATAGTTACAGTGTAGTAAAGGAACGTAAAGGTTAAGTTCATACCTGACAAATTACACCTTAAGAACATGGATGTAAATAAGTCCTGTTTCCTGTCATGGTAGTATCACAACCTCAGAAGTAACGTTCTTGTAGATTGGATATTTCAAACCAAAATTGTGGGCCTGTTTTGAGCTTGCATTGCTGACACCATTAGCAACAATGTATCCAATTTGGCAACAACACTGTTGCAAGTATGGTAGCATAAGCATTTATATTTGGAGGAACAAAGATGTTAAAATCTAGTAGCATTTTATTTAGAAGAATTGTATCTTTATCATATATATTTCAGTCTGAAACTGTGAGTTTTAAATGCAAAGAAAAAGGATTCATAAAGGGAAAGAAAAATTGCCAAATGACCCCGCAGTGCACCTTCCCAGTCAAAAGCTCAGAAGTGCTGGCCAAGGAGACATACATCTTTGTATGTTGTGGGCCTCAATGGCTGATTTACTAGAACCTGAATGTGTAGGTTTATTTGGGATGCTAGCCAAGAGGATTATTGCCCCATCTCCTCTATCTCACTTCAACCAATCAGCCATAAACTACTATTGTGCAGAATCAATAGAGGAAGGACAAAGCCCCGGGAAGAATGGAGATCTTTTCTAATCAGGTTATCATCTTGAATGGCATTCTTGACCTATACACAAACAAAGAGTTTCACATCAGGACACACAATGCTAGAAATGAATTGTCCAGTCCTCTATGCTGCTACCCATAGTTTTCGTATTTTCAAATGTTAGTCAAAGCAAGCACCAGAGAAAGGGTGTAGCCTCATATTTTAATGATTTATGTAACTGCTAAAGTTTTATCAGTACTTTTACAATTGCCATGAATGAATTATATTCATAAATACTATATTTGGTCAATCAGACAATTACTACCCTTATTGTTAGTGTTACCATCATCATCACCCTTATCATTGATATTATTATTACTATTGTTATTATTATTATCATTGATATTATCATCATTTATTACTATTATCATTATTATTAATATTATTATTATCATGGTTACTACTACTTTTATCATCTTCATTATTATTATTATCATTATTATTATTATTTTAATTTGGTATATTATTATTATTATGGTGATGATGATAATATAATAATACAATAATAATAACAATGATAATAATAATAATAATAATAATAATAATAATAATAATAATAATAATAATAATAAAAATAATAATAATAATAATAATAATAATAATAATAATAAGTGTCACATGCAAATGATGTATATATAATACAATTCTATCAGGTGAAATTATATTCTGTATTGTAATGTGAAAGTATGACTTCAAGTTCAAGGGGGAGGGGCAAAAAGAGTTGAATTGTGATCAATTAAATACTTTGTTGATGAATATCAAAATAGGGTCTCCACACTTTACGAAACATGTTTACCAGATACACTATGGGTAGGTTTTATAATCTACTGCCAAGAGTTGTGTGGAAAGAATGAAATGAAATCGATCAGTAGGGAGCTTGCACCTGTTGCAACAAAATGAATCCAATATTATTGACAAAACCAGACCCGGCGTGGGGAATACAGTATCATTATGGTGTCATATTTTAAAATTACTCAGATACCTAGTCCTAAAAGTCACCACAGCTTAAAATAATCTCCCTGAAAAACTGGCACGGTAGATTGTAAGTATGATACCCAATTTTCTTGTACAATCTAACATATTGGCTTTTATTGCCAACATTCATTGACTTACCGATTGTTGACATATGGCTGTCATTGAATTCATCCTCAGCAAAGCGGCATATCATACACGTTTTCCCAACTCCAGAATCCCCAATCAAGAGGAGGCGAAAGAGGATGTCATACTGTTTAGCCATCTTATGTTTCTGTGTCCTTCTCCGCTGCGGCGGCGAGCATTTGTCGGAGGAGAGCGGCTTTATCGCAGAGATTTCGCTTGTGTCGGCACTTCGTGGCGCTGGACGTTTTGAACTGAGAGCTTCGCTGCGAGGAGGAAGTGACGTCATTTAGAGCACTCGCTGGGCGTTATCGCTATTCTAATCATTGGATCGCGTATGGCAAGCCAAAGCCGCCTGCTTCGTGCGTTGTTTTTTTAATCGCGTCTTTTACTGCTGTTTGAGTATAGCCGTGATTCATATCTAAATAAATTTTATATTCCTAAATGTACAGGTACGATGGTGCAGGTGTGAAAACGAAAAAAAAAAGTTCTTAACCTTTGGGAGAAGGTAAATAAAAAAACACTTGTTTTCGCACACAAATGCAAAAGAGGGAGAGTAAATGACTTTATTTTTACACGATCACTCCAGAGGGAGGGTAAATAAAACTTTTTTATTCATCTTGACCAAACAGAATGCACATTGTCTGATCGAGGTATACCAACAACCATGCTTTGGAAGTGATTAAAAACAGACTAGGTGGTGAGTGATTCTATCACGTCAAAACGTTTTTGATTAAATGATATAAATGAAGCTTTAATGCTAAATCAATTAGAACTATTCTGCTGAGCATGCATGCAAGAAAGAGAGTTATATTCAAACATTGCTCATGGCTCCAAAGCACTCATATATTCACTTAAGTGTTATCCCCCATTCTTTATATATACCCTCGTGGTGTTTTTTCGGAAATCATCATTGTTTGTTGCGCCATCAGTGTCACTTTTCAGAACTACATTTAACCCCCTCCCTTCTCAAATAGTGGATCAGCCGCTGCAGGATTTTGTTTTGTACTGGGGCGCTCCTCTCTTACTAATATCTAATTATCTGGACATTCGATGCGGTGGTCGTCAGGACGATGATGAGGAGGAATCTGCTAAATTTGAATTACAAGCTAATAGTATGTTTCTATTACCCACGCACCACCAAGTGCAAAAGTGTTCGTCCTGTTACTTTGCTGTATGATAGTTTATCCTCCCTGGTTCTCTTCACATTAAGTGCTAGGTCTGTTTTCCCTCCATGCCGCATTATGGATCCGGAGGGATCAAAGAGATTAAGGAGTGTGAACAATACTTCCATCTTGTCTTTACTTCTAGGCGACGCAGGCATAAAGAAGGCCAAGTTTTTAAGTCACATGGCCACTATTTTAGGTCTTACTTACTGATGTTTTCATCATGGAGCAAAAACGAACGAAACTATCGATATAAGCGAATGTCAACAGTCATGCTTTTAGTAATGTTGCTTTGGAAGTACTGGCAATGAATTGATCCTTACAAAACCATCAAAGATCACCATATTCAGTCTGTTATTATCATACTAGTACTAAACGTTGGCAAAACCTGTCATCACCCGTATTGATGCATCTCATGGATGTGCCTCAGTAACATATATTTGGTCTAATTAATTTCTCTTTTCCTCTACCTACACTCTCCCACCTTCTACCTATCATGTTCATAATCCTCCTTCTTACCCTTCCTCTTAATGTTAGGGATTTTGTTTTCATTTTTGTACACTTTAAGATTTCTTCTTCAGAACCTCTTCACACCATTACATATCTCAGTAAAATGAATTTGTTTTTAGCTTCTCCGTCGCAATTATCGTGATATACCGGAATACGTCACTCAGCCATGGCATTGCCTGCCAAACAGATAACCCTTGGCGGTGTTTCTAGATGTCTGTGTTATTGGCACTATAAGTGTCACTTTTCCAAACTAAATTGAACCCCGCTAAACTGAACTCAACTCCTGAATTTGCACCGGTTGGTTGAGTCTCTAAAACACATTGCAGTTGTGTACGATGGTTCAGGTGTAAAAGAAGAAAAAAGAAAATTTATCCTCCGCTAAATTTGACAGAGGGAACGTAAATAAAACTTTTTTTTTACCTTTTGTAATTCATATTCCTATAAACAAAAACTGTGAGAGAAAAAGCATTTATAAATAAGATATGGGTTGCAGGGCGTCTGCATCCATTATGTACGGTAGTGCAGCTGTGAAAGAGTAAATAAAAAACTTATACACCGACCATCATTTAGGGAGGTTAATTAAAAAAGCTTTTTACCCGCCTGCAAATGCGACAAAGGGCAGGCAAATAAAATGTTTTGCTCACCCACTCCACAGAGGGAGCGTAAATGAATATTTAGGCATCCGATGATGGCAAGAAAAAGATTTTAAGCCTGGTAAATTGTCCCGTCTTTTTTTCGATCTGTGCATGGCATGGAATTCATCGATATCTGAATGTCCGACGCAAGAATTAAATCTAAACTAAGCAACACTGGTTCACTGAATACTATACCAAGGTTGTAGAAAGCCGTAATATTAATTCCACACGTCAATATTGACCAGACTTCAACTTTTATACTAGATGTCAGTTTATTAGTTATTTCAGAGGAACGCTTACAGGAATTAAATAACTTTAGATGAATAAGAAAATAGTTTGGTATGTTATGAATTATAAAATCAAACACACAATCTATTGAACGAATATGACCAAATAGAGGGTGTAAAGCACTGTATACATTTTTTTCAATGATTATATTTTTCATATATAGAATATTTTAATGAAAACATATATTACATGTGTACGTTTTATTTATCTATCTCACTGGCTGAATTAGCTGGTGTCCTAGGAATAAGTACATATGTACTGGATTTATAAGTGTAAAATAAAGTTAGGTTTTAAAGTACTCTTTAAATTGATTTCAAACACTTTATCTTACATTCTATTTTACGCAGTTGAAGTGTTGGTATAGTGACTAGGTTGGTGGACATCAGGATAGAAAATCTAAAAATTAACAAAATGTGCCTTGGCAGACCGTTTTTCCTCTTTTTGTTATAAGAAAGTCATGCCTCATATCAAAGGCTTGGGATCACTGTGCTCTCTCTCTCTCTCTCTCTCTCTCTCTCTCTCTCTCTCTCTCTCTCTCTCTCTCTCTCTCAGAAAGAGAGTAGGCATAAAGATGGAAAGAACAGCACTCCTAAGAGATTTGGAAAGCTTGGATTGGAAACACGAACAATCTTTGTTACAAAAAGAGAGAAAGGGCTAGAGAGACTACATAATAGGTAAGTTGCGTTTTTCAATCTGTAAATAGATGGCGCCACAATACGACAATGATTCGAGTGCAGTCATCCGAAAACGCACCTTACGTATTTATCACGTGATGAAAACAAACAAAATGGTGTCCTTTGCAGTTAGCTGGAATTCGCTGCGAAAAGTTTCTGGACATTTAAGTAATTTAGCAGGTGAGTAGCTTTGTGTTGTAGTCGAACACAAGTCCTTGTTCGCTGTTTTGTGTTGAAACACGGAAACGATCTTAAAAATCGTAGATTATAGGCTCTAAGCAATGTTTCAAACTTCCTTGATCAGCTGGGAGAGTAGACCCGGTTTGTGTCTCTATCCAGGCCAGCTGTTCTTAATACTGACGTCTATATGGCCTTCAGAGACACGGTACCACTGCATTGTAAAAATCTGACACCCACTACGGTGAATTCACCGTAGTGGATTTCTCGCGTGATAAGGCGAGTATCACGGCCAGACTTAAACCAATGAATCATGTACATGTTTGACTATATATATGCCCTAAGTCGGCAGGTGACAATGGCTGAAGTGTTTTATAATCTTAGAAAGAAGTTCCGAAGCGGCAATTTCCGCCATTTTAAATTTCCGACATTTGCTTTAGGCCTGACTAATCGAGCACCTGCCAAGACATTAGGAGCGTCTGTTATATGCGAACAGACTCTCCTAATGTCTTGCCAGGTGCTCGATTAGTCAGGCCTAAAGCAAATGTCGGAAATTTAAAATGGCGGAAATTGCCGCTTCAGAACTTCTTTCTAAGATTATAAAACACTTCAGCCATTGTCACCTGCCGACTTAGGGCATATATATAGTCAAACATGTACATGATTCATTGGTTTAAGTCTGGCCGTGATACTCGCCTTATCACGCGAGAAATCCACTACGGTGAATTCACCGTAGTGGGTGTCAGATTTTTACAATGCAGTGGTACCGTGTCTCTGAAGGCCATATAGACGTCAGTATTAAGAACAGCTGGCCTGGATAGAGACACAAACCGGGTCTACTGGGAGAGGGAATCACCAGCTGGACTGCATTTCCTTAGTCTTTAGAGTAGACTAACATGCACATGATCAGTACGTTTCGGTTTCAGTTCTCTGCTTCCACCTGTTATTATTGCGCAGTAGTTTCCGTCACCAGGGTTTGTTTTTGCGTCCTTAAATCGAAACAAGGATTTTATGTATTCATAATTTTTTTTTTTTTCTTTATCCAAGATAATATTACCAGGGACACAATAGACCTCTCTGGTATTACTCATTTACTGAGTCTGAGGTGTAGGCCTATTACTAGTATTGAAATCAGGAGATCTCGTACCCAAGAGATACCTTAACCAAGATATTGTGTAACCAAGATACTTAGCAACCAAGTGACACTTTTCACTGGGTCTGGCTATCCAGTTTCCAACACTTACAACTGGCTATAGTGATGGCTTAGCCATAATATGAAGAAAAATGTGGATAAACTAATACCCATAGTCCCAGCAACTTTCACTCTCACTTGCCCCGGCCAGGATTCTAACTCTGGCACTGGTGAGAGACCACTTGACTCTCGAGGCCAGCTAGAGCAAGGAAAGAAAGCTGAAAACTGTTCTGGCCTCTGGGTGTCCTCACTATATGTGGAAAAATTATGTTGACAAACTACATATATAGAAACATAGTGCTCAACATGATTTAGAAACTGGGTGCTAAAATTGGCAGTTGTAAATGTTTTGGGCATCTAATTTTTCATGTGGGACCACAATCTACTCAGAGTTCAAACATAATGATATATATGTATGTATACATTTATTTTTCGAAATAAGGCATAATATTTATCCTTTACACTGTCATGGGAATTATAAACTTGTTTTTTAGGTTTTGGTGTCCTAAAGATGCCAATTTAGACACCCTGCTGGCTAAGACTATGTGTGCAACACACATATACTGATAGGCCAGATCTTAGCTAAAACTATCAAGTGGTGTAGAGTCTTTGAATGGATAAACTAACAGAGCTCAGATATAATGTTAATAAACATTTATTATCTTTTCATTCCTCTAGGTCTCTCATTTTTCCTCCTTTTGCTATCACAGTCAGCAAGGTAAGTCTGATTTTCATTTGGAATGTGTATATGAAAGGTGTTCTTCCTACACAGGGTCTTATCCGAGTGCACACTTGTAGCCAATAGTCTTTAGAAAGAGGGCAAGGGTCATTTCCAACCAATGGGATGAAGGCAGTTATGAAGTCGTTGTGTGAAGCATGGACTTAGCCAGGACCTGTCCTACCTGTCTTTTGGACAAGTAGTAAAAACCTAAAAGCCTCCTGTTTGGACAGGCAAAATTTTCTACGATGATTTTTCAATTTTGACTTTCTGGGTGTATTATAAATAATCAAATATTGTCCTAACAATACATCTTCTAGGACATAGCTGAGGTGTAAATTGCCCTTTTTTAATTGCACACTAAGCTATTAATAGTTGCTGGTATAAGGATTTGAAGTAGATTAAGTAGCTATATCTGGATGGACAGAAATTTTGAAGTTGCTTTTTTGGACAGGTATTTTTGAAATCCTGGCTAAGACCCTGGTGTGAAGTATCTATAGTTCTCCTAAATGATAGAAGTACCACACTATATTACTAGTAAATTTAGACCAGCCTATAATCCATTTAAATGGAAGTCACTAAAATCATAAAATGTCATGTGATTAGATGCAAGGGGTAACTATACTCACAAACTGAGCTTGAGTGTTTTAACGTAAATAATACATCCTTGAATTACTGGCCCAAGAATGAGCAAACTTGAAAGAAGCCAGGGATAAAAGATGGTTTCATAATTTCTGACATGGAGTCAATTTAGAAGAGGTTCTTATTCATAAATCAACTATTGGATTACTTGTGGATTTCAAGGAATGATTATGTTATAGTGCACACTAACTGCATTGGTCATTGCAGTATTAAGAAACAAAGACGTTTAAGGCAGTCTGGGGTGGGTAAGAGAATGTAATCTAGAATTGAATGTGTTTATTATACACGTAATAACAGGGATGATGAAATAATTTGACAATCATGTTCATAAGGCCAAGAAAAAAATATATATTGTTTGTTTCCTAAAACGATCTGAAAAAAAAAATAGGGTAGGTAGGTTGGTAAAAATTGTTTTGCATTATTACATTTTTTTGTCAAAAATGTGTGTTTTATGCATGTTTTACGTTGATTGGGAGTTGGGAGGCCTCAGGGAGAAAAAAACTTGAGGTAAGGGAATCTTTTAAATAAAAACTTGTTAGGGTGGGGTTACAGGAAACAAACAACTTTTTTTAGGCCTAATGTACTATGTTGTTGCTATTTTCTTTGCTCAGCTGTAGTGTGGATAAAGGCAGTGAGTGGGATTACCTGGGCTTCACGCAGCAGTGGCCTGAGACAGTCTGCACGGACAGTAACATCACAGTGAGTTTATAAAGCTTAGTCACTACAGGTGAACTTGGATATGACAGACTCAATGGGACCAGGAAAATTGGTCCGTCATATATACAAAATCCGTCGTATACATATGACGAATACTTAATATGCATCAGACTGGGACCAGGCATATCGTTCGTCATATGAATAAAAATCTGTCGTACAGTGGTCCATCATATCCATTTGATTTCACCTGTAGTCTTTTGGACAGGTAGTTTCCTGAAAATCTTCTTTTTAAGACTGGCAAAAATCTTTTTGAAAGGTATTTAATTATGACTTTTGGGGGGTTATACCCTAACAAACCATCTTTTAATCCACGGAAGTGTAAATGGCCCTTTATGACACATTTTTTTTTATTGCAGTTGATATAATGCGTTGAAGTAGATGAGTTGTTAAATCTAGACTTTTGTGATTGCTGCAGACAGGCATTTTCAAAATCCTGGCTAAGATCCTAGATGGTTTTTCTCATAGAAATATAGCTTGATCATCCTGCATTATGCATATGTCGATTGCTGTCATCAATTTATATGATAATAGAAAAACCAATAGTGAATTTCAGTATTAATCATTAAGTTAGTTTTATTTTGATTTAAAATTATATTTTTGAGTGAAATAATAAGCAATCATGTTAACTAGAGGACATGGTCTTAGCCAGCAGGGCGTCTGGGTGCCTTTTTGGACACCCAAACCCTTAAAAAGAACCCCTCAGGACACCCAAATATTTTAGTTTGGAATTTCTAAAAATCTCATTCTCAAGCTTATAATTGAATGTTTTCATCTCCTTATAATTCCCATGACATTGTTTAATGATATCATGCCTTATTTTGATGAATTCATAGATGTTTATGGTTGAAAAATGAGTATATTGTGATCCCCCTTAAAAATTTGGACGCCCAAAAATTTTAGGCACCCAGTTTCTAAATCCTGGCTAAGACACTGCTAGAGGATGTTTTTTTTTATCTCCCTCCTCAATGTTTTTTCGTGATTAACCAGAAACTGTTTTCTTTTTTGAAACTATTATTCATAAATGGATGTTTGTTTTATGCTTATATTATCTATTTTACAGCACAAACATAAATGTGCAATTGGTAGAAATGTGACTACATGGACTATTCATGGGGTCTGGTAAGTAAACTGCCAATACCATTCTTTTGTTGAAATATAGGCTTGATTTATTTCATACAAGTCCTGTTTACATGCATCTTTTGAGATAAGTGATTCTACTCCTTTTCCTAGAATGTTTCTATTTACATAAAGTTAAATATTCTCTCGTCATCATAAAGCTGCTTTAGCATATATCAAACCAACAGTTTAGATGCATGGTTATAATGTATCTAGATTTGTGTGAATATTAGACATGCCATTCCTGCTTCTGGAATGATGGGCAATTAGTTATCCCATTCACACTCAGAGTTTCTCTAGAAAATATTGTCTGCTACTTTCATACTTTCGACAATAACTTGGGAATAAAGCAAAAGTTCACAAAACATTTGAAGGAGAGTTGTAGTTTAACTTCTGATTAACATTTCTCCTTGAAATATTTTCCAAAAAATGCTTTTGTAAGTGAAATATTTCCAAAATCGTCAAGCCTGTTTTGGCCCCTCTGAGTGTTAATGGGTTATGTACTCAGCCTGGAAATATGCCAAATTGGTGGCTTTGACTTATTGATTAATTGTCTATCAGGAAATATATGTTTCAGTTTGTGCTAAATCTGGCATTTGGGTCATTTTCATATAGAGAAATAGACTTGCAGGCTATTAAGAGAGAAAATGAAACTGAAAGTTCATACCCTCTGGGAACATGTATATTGAGTGAACTACGTCAAGAGAAAGAGAAACGTCAAGAGAAAGAGAAACGGAAACTTCATGCCCTCTAGGAACATGTATATTGAGTGAACTACGTATAGAGAAAGAGAAACGGAAACTTCATGCCCTCTAGAAACATGTATATTGAGTGAACTACATATAGAGAAAGAGAAACGGAAACTTCATGCCCTCTAGAAACATGCATATTGAGTGAACTACATATAGAGAAAGAGAAACGGAAACTTCATGCCCTCTAGAAACATGTATATTGAGTATGAAACATAAAAGAGAAACCGAAAGTTCAACCCCCCCCCCTCCCCCAATGTATATTGAGATAATTTCATCGAGAGAAAGCCATGCCTCCGTAGGTGTAACCACTTGTAGTGTGAGGTTATCCATTGCCACATAGAGATAATACATACAGAGCTAGATTATGAATGGTCATAAAACACATTGATGCCTGTAGCAGCCAAAATGGTCCTGGCTCTTTGGATGATAACTTTCTAGAAAAACATAGATGCATGCCTGTATCAGCTAAAATAGTCATCACTTTTTTTTGTGATATGTATCTTTTCCCAAAAACTATATATTTGAAAGAGAAGTATTTGTCAGAAGTCTCAGAACAGACCAAAAATCTCTCTACATATATTCTGTGAAAATATGCTACATTCATAAGCACATCTCTTATTTCTAAGTGGCTTTCATGAGTAAGGGTCTTACCATCTGGATGACACCTTTCAAGCAGGACTCCCAGCACAAATGAATAATTTAACCTAGTGTTGGGAATTGGTTGCAATTTCATGATCAATAATCAGTTGCAGCCAACCGAGCAATTATCGATCATAATCAGTTCTTCGTACTTTCGCAGTTATTGGGTACTAGTAGTGTTTGTCCGATTGTTCGAACAAGCCGAACAGCGTTCGTTTGTGCCTCTGATTATGATGATCGAACGCAATTTCACATGTTCGAACAAAAAAACGAACATGGATAAAAATTCTATTCAAAGAAATAGCTGGACTTTCGGTAGTCCTGCCTGTAAGAAAATCTGAGAAAAAAAGTTAAGTTACCTATTTATTGCCCCACCAAAGAGGAAACACTGCTGGACCGCTCAAGATCCACCTCTCTGAGCATGCTGAGGCGATGTTACGATGCCGCCATTGTTGTTGTGGTTATCGGCACACCATAGCGCAAATGCTTATGACGCAATTACGCTAGTGTGTGTTGATACCGCTAGGTGTCGCGGTACCTTATGACTAAAGTAAACAGCAATGGCGACACGGAAAACCATGTACACAACTTCAACTTAATCGGTCATCGGTCGTTCAGATGGACCGATGATCGATCTTGAAAATTGTGACCGATTCCGAACACACTAGAGGTCTAGAGCCTAATAATATGTGATAGTCTATGACAATAACTTGCTATAAGCACCTACCTTAACTTCGTTTTGAAGTGTTCTTGGAGCTTAGTTTTATAGCAAGAAAGCTGACAACTTGCCTACAGGTCATTTAGTTCTATATTTTGCCACTAGGTGTCATCTTTTCAGATTACTATTGATTGCCAGTTTCGTAATTATCGATTATAATCGATGATCGTCCCAACACTAATTTAACCAATGCTTGTGTTGCTATTGGTATTGATTGCATTAAATTACTTTGTTTGATTAGTATCATAGGGAATCATGTAATTATCTTTTTATCAGAACCCAACCCATTTAAAACCTGCTCTAGGAAGGAAAGAGAACACCAGCTTTTGACTTTGTTATTTATACTGTTTGTTTTTCTATCTTTCAGGCCTACTAAGGATGGTAAATTGGGTCCAAACTACTGTAACAATTCCAGGCCGTTTGATGAAAACAAGATTAAGGTAATGAGATATAATAGTTGTGATACTACTAGTTTTCACATTTCTTTTTAGTTTTTAGTGTTTCAAAGCATTCATTCCCCAAATGACCCCCCCCCCCCCCAAAAAAAAAAAAATTTCAAAAACAATTTAAATTTTTTTTTTTAAATAAAAAAAAAATTAAAAAAAATAATAATAAAATAATAAAAAAAAAAATCTGTTTATATCCAAAACTTCCTATTGCATTGCGTTGTTTTCAGGAGCTTGAGCCGCTGATGCTGGAGTACTGGCCTAACCTGTACACGGACTCTGAGCTGACCAGCTTCTGGAAACACGAGTGGGTCAAGCACGGGACCTGCGCGGCCAGCCACCCCGCCATGGCCTCCGAGTACGGCTACTTCTCCACCGCACTCAAGCTCAACAGGCGCTATGACCTGTTCAGGTGAGCACAGCAACATGATGATAACATCACCTTCAATACAGATTCTACGGGCACAATTTTAACCCACTAACACTTCAGGGGTTATCTTGAAATTGTCTTCTGGATCTGTGATACTTTTGACAATATCCTGGAAATTAAGAATTATTTTACAAAATATTTCAAGGAGAGTTGTTGATAATGTTCTGATTAACATTTCTCCTTCAAATATTTTCCAAACTAGGCTTTCACTTGATAGATTTATCTAAAATTGTCAGGCTGCTTTTGGCCGCACTGAGTGTTAATGGGTTAAAGAAACCGTTTCAAGGTCTGCGCTATGGCCTCGGAGTATGGCAATTTCTCCACAACAAAAGCAATTGGACAGAGGAGATGGCATGTTGGAATTTCAAGAATTATAATGTTATTATAATGTTTTCATGTCCAGCAATTTACCAATGTAGTATCTGCGAGCCTCCAGCTTTTTTTAATTTACCAAATGTAGTTGGATGCAATGGCTTATGAGAAACCCTTAATAAAGGTAAAATTGCAATGTTTCGATCAGTAAAAAAAGCTAAAAAAAATTGTTTCAGGCTTTGTCATTATTCTTGTTATATCTAATAGGTTGTAGTTATTTTAATCGTATCAAATTTCACTGAATGGATTTCCAATAACATTGGCATTCATACTCCATAAGGCAAATGGCGACAACCACCAGCTACATTATCTGACGCAGAGTACAATACATACATGCTAAATATGTATGTATGGGGACAAAGTAGCTCAGTTGGTTAGGTGTCGGACTAGTAATCAGAGGGTCGCTGGTTCAATTCCTGGCCACTCCGGGCACTTTGGTCGTTCTTTGGCAAAACAGTTTATTCCATATTGCTTTAGTCTACCCAGCTGCAAAATGGGTACCTAGCATAAAAAAGGCAGTGCTTAGAGCATGTGCGCTATATGCTGCCAGTTGCTCTGGAATATCCCCCGGGGGATTGAAATGGTTTCTGTATGTACAGTGCCTGCTAGGGGAGGAAGGTCGTGTGAGCACTTTGGTGGATACAAGACTATAAACCGAATACCTTTTATGTTTAAATGCAGTGACATTCATCTGAAATGTCATTTATCTCCAATGTCCCATAGATAAGTTGTGTTTATTCATGTAAATGTCAGTATCTAGAGTGATATTCCATTTGTACATCCACACCTTTTACATAAATCATACCAAAGAAAGTTTCTTATGATGTTCTTTTTATGTTTCAGTATATTTGAAAATGCAGGGATTGTCCCCTCTGACACTAATCAGTACAAGGTGAGTGCTATTTAGGTGCTTTGTAATTTCCAAAAAAAAGCAACCATTTGATGCATTTTAATATTTTCAAAATTATGACTAAACCTTTCCACATTTCATATTTAACCATTGTGAATTTGATGATAAGAATTTTAGCTAAGAACTAATCTTTTGGCAATGATCACAATTATTGGATTGGATGTGAAGGATTCAATATTGCTACTTCCTTACCTGTAATGGCATTCCATTGGTTGATTTTCAGAACAAGGACATTGTCAATACTCTACTGAAGAACCTGAAAGGCAAACCTAAAATACAGTGTTATTATGAGAAGGTAAGATAAGTGTTTCATAATAGTTTGGCATAATAATGAAATCCCTTAAGTATATCTCAAAATATTCAATAACCTTAATAGAAGATTTGTTTCTATGAAAAGATGTCTGTAATTTTATGACCGTGCCCCTGTGTCTATTTTAAATTTATAGAGTTATGTTTTATTTTGTGCTAAACCACTGTTAGCCATTAAGTTAATCTTTCTATATCTCAAATTAATTAAATAAGTATTTATTGTCTTATCTTCAATCTCTGAAATCTTCTAACTGTATTCTCTTTCCTGTTAGTCTCTTTGCACGTTTGAACCCCTACCCTGTTTTTGAAAAAAAAAAGATATTCAGAGAAAGATTGTTCTTCATTGTGACTTGCTACCACCACTGAGAATTAGAAATTTGAGATGTTATCCTGATGGTTGCATTCTAGTTTAAATAAATTTTCGCGTTGCCTCTATTTCAGAGTTTGAAGACACAGTTCCTGGCTCAGATCATGATTTGCCTTGATAGAAAGTTCAATGTGATTGACTGTGGCAAAACTAAACTCCAGCAGTACAAGCCTCAGAGCCAGAAAGGATCATACCTTCAGCCTTGCCGGGACTCTGAGCCTGTAGCATACCCCAAATTACACTGATTCATACCAGGGTCTTAGCCGATATTTAGAAACAGGGTGTCCAAATAGAGGTTTCATAGACTTTTGCTTGTCCAAAGTGTGGTACAAAATACATACTACTAATAAGATAGACCCTATACCTTTACAGATTTTGCTTTTTTAGGCCAGATACTGCTTTGTGTGTCTTATAAAAGTGACACTACAGCTTCTACATCTTCTATCTTCTAAGAAAAGCCATCTTCAGCAAATTCTTACATAATCTTTTTCTGGGTGTCCAAATGACACGCTGGACGCATTGCGGCTAAGCCCCTGATTCATACTCAACAAAAACAAGCACCCTCTCATTCCAAATAACGACTTTCTTTACTTTAGCAAACTTAATAAATTTGGTTTCTACTCCCCCCCCCCCCACCTAAACATAATGAACTGTAAGGAGGGTATGGCTTGGATTGGGCAACGTTTGCATAATACTCTTAAACCATTACATATCTTGAAAGTATATATGGCCTGACATGTATTGTAATCTCTTGATAGCAAAGCAATTCTTTGAGAAATATTTGACTGAACGTTGTTGTTCCTGTAAGGTTTAACAATACCTCATTAAATATGTTTCAATTTATGTCTACTGTAATACACATATATGACGCGTGTCCCAAATATAGCGAATTGGGGAATTTTCGCATCATAGCGTAACTTTATGTTAGCGACGGTAGCCGCCGCTGACAGTGCCAGTGCAGTGAGAAAAAAGTACAGCGTTTTTATATATAGCGAAGTGGAACCACACGCTATGTACGCTATATATAAACAGACGCTAACATTGTGTGTTCTACAGTATGATGTTCATGTGTGTACTCCAGAAGTCAAGATTCAGATGGGTTGAACTTACCTTAGTTCTATTACATCTCATGCCCCCACTCCCCTATTTAAGACACAACACGTATTTTGGTAATCTTTAACTACAATGCATGAAGCTCTATAACTCGGTGTATGCATGTATTTTTTGCATGTTGTATTTCTGAGGCTTTACTGAAAGCATTGCAATGTAATTGGTTTTTCATATCATAAGGAACAGGCACACAATTATTCCATACTGGTTTGCCTTTTGTACCTGTTGAAATGTATGGAAATAATGACTTTTTTTCATATTTTACTGGTTGAAATCTATAGAAGGAAAAGTGACATACATTGTTATCTATTGAAATATATTGATTAGAATAAGTACATTCCATTTTGATTTTTTACTTCTTGAAATTTGTGGTATGCATTCTCTGTAGATTGATAATTGAAATATACAAATACACTTGAAACTTGATTTGGTGTACACTCATCAATTGGGAAAGAAGTTGAGAAGTTAGAATTAAAAATAGTTGACATTTTTATCCTATCTTCCTTCTTTTTACTTTGATAAGTACCCAAAACTTGGTGTATATCATGAGGTCTGTCCAGATTTGCCTTCATTCAGTTATAACATCATTGCTTGGGTCTTGTTTGAACTGTTTTTGGAATGTTATTGCTCTTCTTTGTATATTCAGTTGTAGTTAGCCTTAGCAATTGTTCTTTTAATGATATATGTTACAACATGTGTTGTTCAGTAATTGGGAAATTGGGAAAGAAGTTGAGAAGTTAGAATTAAAAATAGTTGACATTTTTATCCTATCTTCCTTCTTTTTACTTTGATAAGTACCCAAAACTTGGTGTATATCATGAGGTCTGTCCAGATTTGCCTTCATTCAGTTATAACATCATTGCTTGGGTCTTGTTTGAACTGTTTTTGGAATGTTATTGCTCTTCTTTGTATATTCAGTTGTAGTTAGCCTTAGCAATTGTTCTTTTAATGATATATGTTACAACATGTGTTGTTCAGTAGAACCTATGATTCAGTCTCATGAAAATAAACATCTTTAAGTATTAATTTTTGTTTTTACTTTTTCTTGCCAGTTGTACCAAGAATGTCCAGCTAAGTAATAGCTACAGCCTGTGATTGCTTGCCTAAGGTTTGAAGTTAGGGGTTCCACAATTAATTGGATTCTGCAATAAAAATGACATATAAGACAATGGAGCAGGTGAATTTGAATACTGCATCGTTCATGTTGGTTCAGGAACTAATACAACTGGATACAGTAAATTGACCCGATCATACCTGGCAGTTGTGTATAGATGGCATCCTCGTCCATACAAGCCTGTCAGTTTGTGAAATTGATGCGAGGCAGTACAATTTAATGTATATTGTGCAAATATGATTACTAAGACTTATTAACTCAGGGTAAATCACTAGGTAAAAACAACTTGCCTATTAAAGAATGGAAATCTTGACTTGAACATACATATATCGCTTTCAATAATTTTTGGGTAAAATGAGTATATGATTCGCCGTGTATGTTGTCTCGTTTGAAATTTGGATGGAAATTACTACTCTGCATCTATAACCTATTCATGTCTGTAGCCTCCCAAACCATGCTGGCTTTGCTAATATATTTGTAATCAAACAGTTTTTGAAAAGTTATTGGAAGATGAAAAGTTGTTCACCCGGGGGGGGGGGGGGGGGGGGGCACTTGGGTATTTAGGGGGGTGCATACGTTCGTTATCAAAATTAAAAAATACCCCTAAGGCACTGATTTCTGGCCAAAAAAGCACCCTTATTTTAATAAAACGCTGATTTTTTCAACTAAATAAACACCCCTTCTTTTATCAAAACACTGACATAGGATGAACGGGAACACGTATTTTAACTTAAGATTTTATAATCCTCTGCTTGTTTAGCGGCAGCAAGTGGCGGCAGCAAACTCGGAAGCCCTGATTCACTTCGAAAGTCACTCGGCGTCAAAGCCGCGTATATTTCGTGGATTGTAAGGGGATTTTGACCCCCATACTTCGTACCTGGGTACAAAAAAGTACCCTTCTTTTACAAAATCGCGGACATGCGGAGGTCTTAAAAAAAGACCCCTTCTTCCGCGAAATACGTAACGAAGGTGCAGCCCCCCTCCATACCTGAGTGCCCCCCCCCCCCCCCCCCCGGGGTTGTTCAGAACCCAACTCTCTTTCAAAGGAGATTTATGCATTTCCATGTTATTTTCAGAGTGTCATATAGTTCCTGAAGATATTTGTTAAGATCTAGAGACATGAATGGATCAATGAAGAAGTTTTTATGACAGATTTTTTTCTCACGGGATACCTAGTTGAAAATACAAGCACGTTTTGCCCATAACTGTCTGTAGTTCATGCATAGGTTGGTACAGACATATAATAATTTGTAAAATAAATCAAATGATTTTAAGCAGGGATCAGGGACTTAGCCAGGAAAGGTAGTTTCCTAAAAAACCTCCTGTTTGGACAGGCAAAATTTTCAATGATGATTTTAAAATTTTGATTTTTGGGGTGTAATAATCAATTATTTTCCTAACAAACCATCCTCTAGGTCGTAGCTGAAGTGTAAATTGCCCTTTTTGACACATTAAGCTATTAAATGTAGCTGGTATAAGGATTTGAAGTAGATAAGTAGCTAAATCTGGACAGGCAAAATTTAGAAATTGCTGTTTTGGACAGGCATTTTTGAAATACTGGCTAAGACCCTGGCAGGGATATTTTGAATTGCTTCAAAATGTAGATAATAAGTGAAAACGACAGCAGCATTTTTTCTTATATCCATTTTTTTGTTTTTATTGCTAAATAAGAATACAAAGGCTTCATTCACTATGCATGTCAAATGATGTATACAGTGCCATCTTGTGGCAGACACTAACACTACCGCTACATATGAAACAGCCAAATCAGAGACTAGCGATTGACCAGACAACAAAAATGTGCTTCCGGTGGCAGGACTTATAGAAATCATCTGTTACAGTTAAATATCTAGTATCTGTAGAATCTGTACAATATATTACAATGCTGCATGAAACACTAGCGCACTACTAGGGATCTCTATATAGTAAAGCATGCACCCTAATGTCCTGCCGCATTAAGGGGGGGAGGGGGGTGATGAGTTTGAGAAATATGGAATAATGTCCCTTCTTTTAGGGGGTGACAGATCAGACATGGAGTATGATATAAGATATTTACATGTTCTCAATGTTACCATTAAGATCTGGCAGCCGCACATGCACCTGTTGGGTTAGAGAGGGGCCAGCATACCTCACCAACTGCACCTATATAAACCATTTCCACCTAGAGCACAAATGCCATCTCACAACTTTGCATTTAGATCCCAAAATCGTAGAATTTGAAAAATATTGGGTTGTTAAACCTACAACTTTGGCCCAAAATCATAGAATTTGAAAAGAATTTGAAGCAGGGTTGTTAAACCTACAACTTTAGTTCAAATATTTGTATTGATATAGCTGGGTTATTATATATTTTCAGATGTTTCCAATGATGTGTAGGCCCCAGACGTGAGTGGGCTTAAGTAATATTTTGATGGGGAAAGGAGAAAAGATTACTACTAACAATTAGTATATTAATGATAAAAAACTCGCTGGCATTGAAGTGGATAGAAAGGGTTTGAGCTCTAGATGTTCTAATCCAACAGGTAGACGTGGCTGCCTGGTATATGCATACATTACAGGACTGGAGAGACGTACAGACCCTATATTATAGACAGGTAGACAACAATAACAATGTTCTTATTGTTACAGCGGAACAATGCACAATCTTCTACCTGTACCTGCAAGATTTCAGGTGTGTTTTGTAGACACCCCATATAAGAGAAAGGTAGATCGACAACAATAACAAAGTTCTTATTGTTAAAGCAGAACAATACCATTTCTTCTACCTGTTTCTGCACAATTCCAGGTGTGCTTTTATACACACCCTATATTATAGACAGGTAGTTAGACAACAATAACAAAGTTCTTATTGTTAAAGCAGAACAATACCATTTCTTCTACCTGTTCCTGCAAGTTTTCAGGTGTGCTTTTGTACACACCCTACATTATAGACAGGTAGTTAGACAACAATAACAAAGTTCTTATTGTTAAAGCAGAACAATACCATTTCTTCTACCTGTTTCTGCACAATTCCAGGTGTGCTTTTATACACACCCTATATTATAGACAGGTAGTTTGACAACAATAACAACGTTCTTATTGTTAAAGCAGAACAATACCATTTCTTCTACCTGTTTCTGCACAATTCCAGGTGTGTTTTTATACACAACCTATATTATAGACAGGTAGTTAGACAACAATAACAAAGTTCTTATTGTTAAAGCAGAACAATACCATTTATTCTACCTGTTTCTGCACAATTCCAGGTGTGCTTTTATACACACCCTACATTATAGACAGGTAGTTAGACAACAATAACAATGTTCTTATTGTTACAGCAGAACAATGCACAATCTTCTACCTGTTTCTGCACAATTCCAGGTGTGTTTTTATACACACCCTATATTATAGACAGGTAGTTTGACAACAATAACAAAGTTCTTATTGTTAAACCAGAACAATACCATTTCTTCTACCTGTACCTGCACAGTTCAAGGTGTGCTTTTATACACACCCTATATTATAGACAGGTAGTTTGACAACAATAACAAGGTTATTATTGTTATAACAAAGCATTGCACAATTGTCTACCTGCTTGATTCCAGGTGTGCTTTTGTGCTCTTTTGGCACCTGTACAAATTGATCAATTTCTTGAGCATTGGACTCATATTTTCACCTGCGCTTACTTACCCTTACGAAATGAAGCTTGGAATACTTAAGAAACTCGCAGGATTTCCTTGAAAGTCTCAGCTACAATTGGTATTAGGAACAGCAGCCCTAACTAAATGCAGCTAGGAATTCCAAGGATTTCTCTATGGAAAATCCAATGTTTTTAGGAAGTCTCAGCTACACTTTGAAGGGTACAGAGTAAGTGGAGGTGTGTATGTTGAGTGCTCTCATATGGCACCACCTGCTTTGCTACTGAAACCAAAGAGATAGATACACAGAGAGTGGTGACAGCCCTGCCACACTCAGTCTTATGCCCCACATTGCTGGATGGTTGAATTTGATCTTCATGCTGGCACTGCAGGACAGAAATGTTACTTACTGCTGCTCCACTCTGTTCTAGTCTGACCATGCCAGATGGTGACTGTGCATGCCCGATACCATTCAATGGAAGGTGAACTGCCTGATAGCCGAGTGGTCTAAGGCGCTTCCACTGATTGCTTGCTGTCTCTCACCACTGCCCGGGTTCAAATTTTAGCCCGGGTTTGTGATAAAGTTGCCAGCGACTTTGGGTTAGATGGTTGCTAATACCGGGTATTCCAGTTTCCTTCATCACTTACAACTGGCTAGTCATGATTTAGCCACATATAGCAGAAAATTGATGATAATTGAAATTACAAATTCCTTCCATGGGAAGGGGCCAGCTGGGATATAGGCTTGCAATGCAATCTGGTTTTGTTCCCATTCTCTGTGTTCACAACTCTCTGCTTTACATCACTCTATTACGACTATTAAGTGAGAATTTCAAAGATATCTCACGAAATGTTTTGGCATTGCCGCAACACTGATCTTTTTTAAAGCTACCACGTTAGAAAATTTTCTTTAACTTGTGACAAACTCTTTCATGGGCATAGGAGCTTAAATTGGTACTACATTTCAACATCACATAAATTACATATCAGAAGGATGAAATCCAGTGATGTCATGCAATTTACTAATGTAGAAGGAGAATTTTAGGATAAAAACTTTGAAAATGCGAAATATGCTTTCATGTTTTGATAATTAGGTCCAAGAAATTCTTTGGATTGTTATTTGTTATTCAAAGTATTACCTGGAAGTCAGTTTAAATTGCCTTTCCCTAGTATGTCATACTTTGATTAAGATGGTAATACTGGAATAGCTGGAAGCCAGTCTAGATTTCTTCTCCAAGGTGACAGGTATAGGAGTGTACTTGTCAAATACACAAGTTGAGCAGAAATAAAATGCACATTGTCACAATACACATGAAAAACGAGTACAATGGTACACGTGGTTGAGTCTTAAAATATGGTAATAAAAATTATATTTTGTATAAAAGGGTCCCACTGACCTACATAATACATAACACTTTTTTGTATTTATTTTCACAGTATCTTTACAGTTCATCGTTTATAGTAGTTACCTATTAACTAAATCCTAAGACACCCCAGCACCTCCTAGTGGTAACCATTTGGAACCCCAGATTTCCTATGCTGTGAGGCCTGTCAATATTGTGGACCTTAGTTATACAAATAATTATCCTTATACATCCTTATAACACATTCATCCCTTTTCTTCTGAAACAAAACGGTTTGACTTGAGAAAATGATAATCAAATTTCAAATATTTATGGTAATTTTACCCAATTATCATAAAAAAATTCTTTCCAAGAAAACTCATCACAAATTATGTTTTCGATTTGGAAAATTTGTATTTTAAATCGGGAGTGAATTGAGGTAAAAGCAGGAACAGAGAACTACTTTTTTCAGTTTTTGTAATAGTTCCCCACCTCACAGCATATGAGAACATCAAGGTTTCTCACGAGAATCTATGAGTGACAGCCTTGACCGGGCCAGGATATACAATGTTCACAAATGGGTATGTCACATTTAAGGCATATGATGCTATACATACACTATATGTAACCAACCTTACCATATAAACATGGAAATACCAAGAAATTCCTAGGAATATCCTAGGAAAATCCAAAGATTTTAGGTAAAGGCATAGGACTTTAACTGTCACCTTTGTTATACACTGGGATATTAAGACAACACCTCACTTTCCAACAATTACTGAAGCATGTGTATAAAACATCTTGGAAATGAGGTGTATACTGCGACCATACTTAATGAGTGTCTTGTCATATACATGGTAGGTGGGTATCAATAAACACACATTTTCATATGGTTTCCTGAATTGCCCCTAGGTGGTGCTGGGGTCACAATTAAAGCCCAATTCTAGAAAATGCCTCCGCATTTTCCTCCGATGCCTGCCACTGTGCTTCTTGCTACATCGTTACCTTTATTACTGGAGAATGTCAGCAGTTAGAACAAACAACTGTCACCATAGTCAAATACAGCTACTTTAACACTTTCATTGCCTGGAACTCCTTTTGACAAGTGTCATGCAGATCGATGATACATGAAATTCACTTCCAAAGAATCAATTTACAAAACAATTAAAGCTATTGTTTGGATGTTGATCAGTATTTCAAGCATTTTTCAAATTATGTTTTTTAGGGAGATACTCTTAACATAATCAGGCCTGCTTGAGGCATTTCAGACATGATCTTGTCAAATACCGTAACAAAACATTAATCAAGTCCACTGAATACAGCTGGAAAAGCTATGACTACACAAACTGTAGAATTCACTTCACTTAATGCTCCTCCGTACAAAGGAGATTTTTTTTTGCAAAAAGCCATGTTGCATTGTCTCTTCTCAAAATATTAGCATATGATCCAGGCCCTACCCATTCCAAATAAAGCTGAAATTACCAAAGAATTTCTAGGAGTATACATAACCTTGGACAATCTCAGAACTTCTGCGGAAATCTTAGCTACAGTATAAGGTGAGGATAGCATATGCCTAATTATGTGACCTCTTTATTGACAACAGTTTCACTGACCTGATACCTTAACCCTTATGCTGGTGGTGACTAATTTGGCCAATACAAAACGATGCAAAAAAACCTGAAAAATGACTGAAACCCTGGCACATTGGTACTCATCTGAGAACACTCAGCAAGAGCTTTTCAATGAATACCAACATGACGTGGTTTAGAGGATTTTCAAAAATCTTTGGGTCCTTGTTCTTTGGAGGAAAAAAGCCTCAGCATTGGAAGGGTTAAAGCCGAGTGCATGATTAGCTTTTTCAAGAATTCAAATATTATACCTGAATACAAATAAAGAGAACATCTTTTGTTGTCAAACCCTAGTAGGATTGATACCATATTCAATGTTAATACTAATACTGTGAGATCTGCATCATTTGTGTGCACATAATGTTTGCAATTTGGTCACCGTAGAAGACTATTTCATGCTCAAGTGCGTAAATCCTTGCCTGGGATTGAGCTTAGCATTAATACAATATACTACAGAAAATGAAATGACAATCATGAGCAGATATTTCTATTAAATGTATTTGCCTTGTGGAAACTCACACAATTATAACATTAATTTGATTTATCAAAATAAAAATGCAGGTTATTTTATGACATCTAACCAATTATCTTAACTAGTAGGTATTTAATTGTACATATCATATTTAATGCACTATTAAAATATAGCAAGTTCGAACATTTTGAATCTAATATTGCAAATCATACCTCAATTCAAATGTTTGGCATTGAAATCTGATGCATAATAAAAGGTATCTGTTATCATACATTGCTTAATTGCAAAAGAAAATTTGTCAAATCAATAAATAATTTATGCATTCACTACCAGCTTAACAGCACGCCGTGGTTATCTCATCCATGAGAGGTGAGCAAATGGCAAACCTAGGGGAAGATTTAGGAGGGGTTGTTTGGTTCTTCTTTAACCCATTAATGCTCACAGGGGCCAAAAGCAGCCTGACAATTTTGATGAAATCTTGCAGGCGTACGCACTTATAGAAAAATATTTGAAGGAGAAATGTTCATCAGAACATTATCAACAACTCTCCTTCAAATATTTTGTAAAATTATTCTCAATTCTGAAGTTATAGTAAAGAGTATCATAGATCCAGACGACAATTACTGGAGGAACTCCTAAGCATTAATGGGTTAAATGTTATGGCAAAATGGCACTATTTATCAGGTTGAGAACCAACCCTTCCTCCCTAAATTCAAACCCTACACACTGAAACTGTATTTACCGATGAATCCTCCTTGTAGGTTTCCTATCATTTAGTCCTTATGCTGCTGCTGGCTGATTTAACCAATGCAAAACCTGAAAAATGATCGAAACTCTGGCAAATGGGTACTCATCTTAGAGTACTCATTGAGAGCTATCCAATGACTACCAACATGACAGGGTTAAGATGTTTTTCAAAAATCTTAGCATCCTTGTGCTTTAGACAAAAGTATCCTCAGCATTGAAAGGGTTAAAGCCTATTTAGTGAACAGCGCATCTTTTACACTGGAGTCAGGACCTCTAGACTTTTACTTCCATTACTGTATATTCAGTGAACATCACACAGGCAGAGTATCAAATAATTACTTTTATTAGTAACAGTGTTGTTTGTAGCCCTGGTAGTGCTGTCACCAGGCAGGCCTGGTCTTACAGTACGGTGATCCTGGAAATTTGGCATGACTAGGGTAATAAAAACATCTACTCATAACTTCTGAATGTCATCATTTTGTTCATAAAAAGAACAAATGAAATGGTGAAAGCATTGCGACAAATTTGGAAGATTATTTGCTCACAAACAATTATCTTAAGTATCCTGGCAACAAAGCAGTATTTTGATAACTGGAAGAATTCTGGCAAGTGGCCGTTTATCCATGCTCAAATCCAATAGTAATCAGATTTTAGTATCAAAGGCAGTTGTGATGTAGTCTGCTTCTATGATGGCTTTAAATTATGCATTTTTAAAAATGTAACATATTTTTCAAACATGTTTGAGACTTGTGTAACAATAAGGGGAAAAAACCCTTTCAATCAAACATTTCTCATAATAAATTTACCACAACTTTTCAAATTATTGGTTGGGCAATTTTTGCAAACGTGTGCATGGGTTTAACTATGAGGGAATATGTCTAAGTACCATTAGCTCCCCCTCATGCAGAAATAACCACCACTAAAATCCTAACAAAATAATGGCATTGCCCACCCTTCAGCTTCAGAGCACCACAGTGGAAACATACTATAAAACACCTAGGGAGAGAGATCTTACATTTTGCTTTAAGTAAAGCCTATTTTGTTTTTAGTACACTTGAAAAAGGAGTCAAAAGTCAAACAAATCACAACAATTTAGTTGGCATTTCTGGACTTTACCGAACATTTAATCCCGCCTGACTTAACCCTGATGCTGCTGGTTGCTAATTTAGCCAATAAAAAAAGATGCAAAAACCTTTTAAAAACGATTGAAACCTTGGCAGATTGGTACTCATCTGAGAGCACTCAGTGACAGCTTTCCAATGAATACCAACATGACAGGGTTCGGATGGTTTTCAAAAATCTTTGCATCCTTAGGCGTTGGATGAAAGTAGTCTCAGCATTGGAAGGGTTAATGTCTTGACATCATCACTTACCAAATGAAGCTAAGAATATAACAACCAGGCAAGCTCAGCCAGGTGTGCATATGGACTATATACCCCAACATATATTTTCAAATATTACTCTACCGTATTCTTCCGATTAAGCGCACGGTGCGGTTAGTGCGAAGAGCGCGAAGGAACTGCTGAAATTGCGCTGGTTTGCAGACACGGTAAGAGGAAAAGTATGCAATTTTGCTTTTCTCACTTCTTCTGGGGGGAAGTTTTACGAGTTTTTCGTGACATTTGAGCTGGTCATTCACCCTCTAACCGTGAAAAATAGGCCCTGTGCGCTTATTTGGGCATGTGCGCTTAATCGGAAGAATACAGTATATAAATTGAGGAGCTATTTTCAAAGTTGTCAGACCTGAACACCCCAGGTGCAAATGGGTTGAAAAGCCAACTACATAATCACGCTGTACTAATGTCACCTGTGTGCTCTGATAACTGATGGGAATTAAGTGAGGACATGAAATAAGTGGCACACTATGCAGAAATGAGGTAATTATGTGTTTCCTTCCTTTTAAAATCATGCTGAAAAGTCATGTGACACCAGTCATGTGACACCAGTCATGTGACACAAAGTAGAACCATCTGAAAGTGATATCAAAATCCTTTTTTGGTGCTCATTTTACTTCTGTCTACTTTGTATGAGGACAGAGCAATGTACACGCAGAGAGTGGATTTACCATCCTGTCAGTATCCTGATACTTCCCCTGCCACACTCAGTTGACTGCCCAATGCTCTACTCTCTGATGATAACATCTCCATGGTGACGACACTGCATGAGAAGGTGTGACCTCCCTGGGCTCCAGTCTGTTTGTGATGACTGCGCATGCCAGATGATGAATGTGCATGTCAGCCCCCTCCTCAGTATGCAGACTTCTTGTGTGATCACGGGGGTGTCTCTCCTCTCTGCGGATATCTCTCTCTGATTGACCCTTATGCTGCTGGTGGCTAATTTGGCCAATGCAAAATGATGCGAAAACACCTGAAAAATGTCTGAAACCCTGGCAAATAGGTACTCATCTGAAAGTACTCAGCGTGAGCTTTCAAATGAGTACCAACATGACAGGGTTTAGATGGTTTCAAAAATCTTTGCATTTTTTTTTGCATTGGATGAAAGTAGCCTCAGCATTGGAAGTGTTAAGACTAAGTGACAGTATATACCTCCTTGTCTTCCTCCTCCTCCTCCTCTGGAGTAAGGAGAAATATCCCCTCAATGCATCATTTGGTATGTATGCAGTTGCGAACAGATATCCATATCACCTCCCACTGGGTAAGATATCATGCTGAATCTCCACCGACAATTCCACCTCCACGCCAGCACAACATAGTTTCCTATGCTGCCACTAGGCGGCACCATGAATATCACTTTGTTACATAACTTTGTGGCACTTCCCGTTGAGCAGGTTCTTCCTGTAGTATGTTGTGTATTAGATTGTGACTCAGATTCATTTATATATTTTGTGCTTCCATGCATCTCCATACATTCTCCCACTATCCACTGTGCTATTCATAATTTATCGCAAATGCGCATATTGTGGAAATCCTGCACATTTTCTACATTACCAGTATCATCATAATTTTTATTTTTCAATTGAGGATCGTGGTAGAGAATGATATGACTGAGCACCAGTTGTAACACAAGTCAAGAGCATTTACAGAAATCACATAGTATCACACGTACCACTCTTTTACATCTTTTTTCTTACCGCTAGGTTTTGCGGGAGGCAGTCCTGGTTTGATTCCACCGTTAACCTGTGGCGGTGGCTTACTGTCTTGATATCCATAGTTTTTACTTTCGTCCACTTTGTAGGAGCCTTCGTCCCTGTTTTTATATCTATAGAATGCAAAAGCTATAAGTAGCAGTATACAGATTATTCCTGCCACTATGCCAACAATTAGTGGTATGTTTAGTTTTGTACTCCCGGATACTTTTTCAGGGTTTGGATCTTTATTTTCATCTATTAATCCTTTACCATTTGCATCCGGCGGCCCGGTGGGCTCTTTATACTCGTTATCAGTTCTTTTCGTGGCTACTTTCTCCACTGTTTCTCCCTTGTGTCGGGGTATAATCGTGGTCATGTTCTGGGTGATCATCTGGGCGGGTAGGTCGGTGGTAGAGGGTGTTTGCTCCATCCTGCCACCCCCGTGTGTAGGGGGCGTTGTTCTTGCATTAGGGCGATGTAGGTCTTGGTCGGGGGTTGTCGGGAAGGAGATATCATCGGGCGTCGTCTTGGCAGCCGGACCGTCGGGGACTTTATCGCCACTTCCCGAACCCTCACAATCCTCTTCGTCGTCGCACGGGCTTTCTCCCGAACCATGTTCGGGCTGTCTGCCCCTGCCCGAGTCGTGGGGACCCGGGGTCCGCCGATCTGAGGGAGGGTATCTGCAATAAATCCATCACAGAATTAGATACACATTAACACAGCAATTGAATACCCTACAAGTACATTTTTCCAGGTGAAATATTAAAACTAATTTCCTCCCCCATCAGACATGTACATATAGAAGGCAGGAAGTTGTGATAAAACATCTCCTTCAAGAGCAATAAATCACAAACATTTGCAAGAGTGCTTTAAAATTTAAACCCTCTTTGCTGCAATTGCTTTTCCAAGGTATCTTCAAAATTCCCACTAGGAGCAGCCACCAATTAATATGATAAGTACCTCATACAGGTACATGTTACTTTAATTCATTTATACCTATAGTATCCAAAAACGACTATTATTTAGTCAATATGTTTTTACCTGACAGTTTTTGTTCCCTATAACAATATTCCACACCTTTGCTTGCAAAGATGCTGTGAATCTTCAATTCTTTCCAAAGTTATTTTCAAAAATATCATAACTTTGAATAACATTTGTCAAGATCACATATTCCTAATCTTTTTATCCCATTAAGGGTACAAAACCAATTAACCTTTTCAGAGATTAATTGATGACTGAAACATCTGTTTAAAGATTGGGACCAAAACTAAAATCTTCATCAAAACAAAACCAAAAATATGTTGTAAATTTATGTTTTATTCCAAATATTTTTTGCAATATAATAGAATCCTGACCGTATGCTTTCCTTCGGGAAATCAGCACATGAATAGGTAAATATTTTACCCCAAAGGCAAACAAATGCAAAATACATTTCTAATGATTGGAAATTTCTAGCTCACTACTTGTAAATTTCAGTGTTCTTCACTCTTTGCAATCATTGGAAATTCTGAATTACTTTTTTTATTGACAAGGAATCTCATCAACTCATATCTATAGTGGTTGGCCTGCCACCTATTGAGCAATAATCAAACTATCTACTTGAAGAGGTCAGGGCTGTTTTCAGCATACTGAGTTCATCACTCTGTCAATTTCTTGCTTTTTAATTTACAATTCACAAGCATCTCATTAACTTTGTTGTTGTTGTTGTTGTTATTATTATTATTAGTATTATTATTATTATTAGTATTATTATTATTATTATTATCATTATTATCATTTTTTACTATTATTATTATTATCATTATTATTATTATTATTATTATTATTATTATTATTATTATTATTGTTACTATTATTATTATTATTATTATTATCATCATCATTATTATTACTATATTATTATTATTATTTTTATTTTCATTTGTTATTATTATCATTATTATTATTATTATTATTATTATCATCATTATTATTATCATTATTATTATCATGATCATTATCATTATTATAAGGGAAAGTTTTATTTCATAATGATAAAAGCAAATTAGACCTTTTAAATTTTGAATCACCAAGAAAATATCTGCAATTTTGAGGTGATATGAAATGCAATAAGTAACATTACTAATTCAATAATCTGTTATTTGATACAGAACAATAATGGAATGGGCAAAATTTTATTCCCTCTAACACATCTTGACATTTAATTCCTTGGTTGCATAAATGTAATTTATGCAACATGATGGCCTACCTTGTGGGAGGTGCATCTGTCACCTGTGGTCTAGGTGTAGATTTTATCTTCATGACGGGAGTGACGAGGTCATCTGTCCCAGAGGCAGAGGACGAGCCACAGTCATCTTCGTCATCGCTATGACAACCTGAGCCTCCTCCTGAGAATACTATATCATCAGTGACGCCATCTTGTTTTGGTGTTGTCTGCAAACAAAGAACAAAAGATAAGTGGGTGGTCAAAAAGAATTCAAATGCTGATCATGGGTACAGCCAGTAAAATGACATGACTCTCAGAATTTGTTCTGAAAATAAAATAAAAGTGATGTTTTATCAAAATAAGCAAGACAATAGTTCATATACATTCACTCTTTTGCTGATCATGGATACCTCTTAGGATTGTTCTGAAAATTAAAGATGTATCATCAAAATTATCTATACAACAAAGATCAAAGAATGTTTGTTTTACTTATTGTTTGCATTCCCATAAACAACAATTGCCATTCTCCCTTTGTCCTCATGCAGTGTTGCATGTTTTCCATTGTTTGCCATTGAGATAAGGCCTAAAAAAAGAAATTGTTTGTTTCCTGTAACGGTCCGAAAAAAATAGGGTAGGTAGGTCGGTAAAAAAAAATATTTTTCATTATTTTTTTGGTCAAAAATGTTTGTTTTATGCATGTTTTACGTTGATTGGGAGTTTGGAGGGCTAGGGCGGAAAAAACCTTAGAGTAGGGATTTTTTTGAATAAAAACTTGTTAGGGTAGGGTTACAGGAAACAAACAACTTTTTTTAGGCCTAAGACAACCAGCAAATTTGCAACTAACCCCTTTCACCTACATCTTCACAAAAAGGCAAGTTTTTTTTATTGAATTCTGTAGCATTACAAATTTGGTCCCAAACCCAAATATTGATTCACTAATGTCTATCAGAAAATGTAAATTATCATGATCACACAAGATATAAATATACATAGACACTATAATAAAAATTGTTAATACCACCACACCAATTCCATTTGACAAATTTGGGAAAATAAAACATTGGGAAATATTCTCCATTTGCTCTACGGTTTACTGTGAGCCTGTCCCTTTCTGTAGAATTTCAGTGTCAGCTTCACTTCCTAACCCTCTAGTATATCAATGCAGGGAGTGTTTATTGGTGATTTGTCATAGTATGAGCAATGGTGGTTAAAGTTGGTCGTACATCACAGCCACTGAACACATGATATATAGGAGGGACTTGAGGGGACTATAAATCTCACTTCTACTTCTCCTACTGCTGCAATGGATGCTGCAACGGATGCTGCAATGGATGCTGAAATGGATGCTACAATGGATGCTGAAAATGGATGCTGCAATGGATGCTGCAATGGATGCTACAATTGATGCTACAATGGATGCTACAATGGATGCTACAATGGATGCTGCAATGGATGCTGCAATGGATGCTGCAATGGATGCTACAATGGATGCTGCAATGGATGCTGCAATGGATGCTACAATGGATGCTGCAATGGATGCTACAATGGATGCTGCAATGGATGCTGCAATGGATGCTGAAGCTGCTGTTTCTGCAATAAATGCTACCCCTGCTGCAATAAATGCTTCAATAACTCAGCTGCTGTATTTACTGCAATAAATGCTACTCCTGCAGCAATAAATGCTGCAACAAATGCTGCAGCTGCCTTTTCTACAATAAATGCTTATACTGCTGCAATGGATGCTGCAACTACTGCAGCAGCTGCAGTTTCTGCAATAAACGCTTCTGCTTCGAAAACTGCTGTTGCTCTTTTTGCAATAAATGCTACTGCAATATGAATGGGCACATTCATATGTACCAGTTACTGTAGTGCACATATCGATTGACAACTACATGTAATTATATGAAATGTATAACATCATTTGGAAAAAAAATACTTTTTACCAAGACACATTTCCATATGGTACCAACTGACAACAGGCATGACCCGTTTGAATGTAACTTTGTCATAAATATTGAACAGGACCAAACATAAGAAGAAGCATTGTTGGTTGAAATTATGAGAAACATTGCTGGGCACCAAGTGCAGCTCCAATTTCCTGAAAAATCCCGCAAGTAACATAGGATAATTCTTTGGTATTCCTAGCTTCATTTTGTTAAAGAAATATTTGCAAAATGGGCAAGACATTTTTGAGTCCTACATATCAAGTCACTCCATCAGTAAGTGATTAATACCCTATCGTTGCATGGAGTTCTCCTTGTGAATGTTGTCTGGACCTATGATGCTTTTCAAAATTACTTGGGAAATAATGATGAGTTTGGAAAGATATTTGAAGGGGATTTGTTAGTTTGTCTCTGATCAACATTTCTTCTACAGATATTTTTTATGAATTGCTTTTGTTAGAGAGATATCACCAAAAGTATTCCGGCGGTTTTGGGCGCGACAGGCATGAATGGGTGAAGAAACTCCCACTCAATAATCCCAGCATCTCCCACGTGTTAATTAATGTTGCTTTCTGATAACTCGCACAGCAGCAGCAGCCAAAGAAGGTGCCAACTGAACCAGCCCACCTCTTATTTGGTTAATGCTAACCGTGGCCCAAAACTGCCTGACAAGCTAGAGGAAATCCTTCAGGCCAAAGGGTATTTGGTAAAATACTTGAAGTATCGATAAATGTTTTTTAAAACACTACAAACATATCTCCTTCAAATATTTTGAAAATATTTTTTTTAGTAATGGAGGAGTAATGGAGGAGTGAATGATAGATCCAGATGACTATAATGTCTAGAGGGAATCTGTAAAATTTTTGGGCGTCCAAATTTTTAAGGGGCATCACAATATACTCATATTTCAACCATAAACATGTATGAATTCCTCAATATAAGCCATGATATCATTAAACAATGTCATGGGAATTACAATGAGATGAAAAAAATCTATTATAAACTTGAGATTGAGATTTTTAGAAATTCCACACTTAAAAATTGGGTTTCCTGAGGGGTTTATTTTAAGGGTTTGGGTGTCCAAAAAGGCATCCAGACGCCCTGCTGGCTGCGACTCCCACCCCTATTCCTTCAATAGGCTACCATCTCTGCTTATTATAGACTGGCTACAGAGAGGGAGGGAGGGAATGGGTTTTTAATCTTTTTATGTTGTTTAGTTCTGCCTTAATCCCCAGGGGGAGTCGATCACTAGTGCTGCAGTTGGTATGAATTCCCTAACTAAATGGAGCTTAGAATGTACACCATGGCATTCCTAGGAAATTCTCGTAGGAAGTCTCAGTGACATTCATTGAGGGTTCTCAACTGCAACTTCTGATACCTGTGCTGCTATAGTTTGGGAGAGACATTAAAATTACCTACTAGTTAACCCGTATGCTGCTGGCGGCTAATTTGGCCAATACAAAATGATGCCAAAACCTGAAAATTGACTGAAACCCTGGCATATGGGTACTCATCTGAGAGTACTCATCAAGAGCTATCCAATGAATACCAACATGACAGGGTTTAGATGGTTTTCAAAGATTTTTGCGTCCTTGAGCTTTGGACAAAAGTACCCTCAGCATGGGAAGGGTTTAAAAAGTACCCTCAGCATGGGAAGGGTTTAAAAGCTAATTTTTATTATAGTGGCATCAAAGCAGTAAGACTGCAGCCTCAGAAGCAGGCTAGCTAGCTGCTTCTAGCAGTGCCAGGTCTTGTTTGAGACGCAGGTGATGATTAAGAGCCCAGCATTGAGAGGGAGCTGTTTTTAGCTGCTGACAGAGGCAGGTGCATTGTGGGTGTACGCGAGCTTCAAGGACAGGTAAACATGTTTGTTCCTTAAGCCTCAGGTAATTAAATGAAGGAAATTCCCGTCTTGACTAATTGATACTTAACTACTCATGATTTATCATACTAATTTATAAAAGAGGAAAAGAGAAAAATAGTTTACCTTGAATATAATTCATACACTTTGAAAGTCACTGTTACTAGACAAATTATTTAAAGGAGAATTGATGGCAATATTTTTATAAACATTTCTTCTTTCCAACTATGTTTACGCTATAAAGATTGCACCAAAATTGTCAGGTTGCTTTTGGCCGCTGTGATTATAGATGGGTTAAGATTGTGAAGGAGGAGGAAGAAGTATGCATTATTGGCCTAGTTACTGTTTGGTGTAGAAATTGGCAGAGGGTCTAAAAGTAAATTGTATCAAACTAATAATAGACTGTCTATTTGGCTGTAATCCGGACAACCTCAGGTTACCTGGATATTTGCAAGAAATATTGATCATTCTAGGAAGTGGAGCCATCTAGTGGACAAGTCAGAAACTATATATTAAATCATGAAGAAAATCCAAATCTACAGTTTAAACTAACATTGACTTTGAACATTTAGACTCACCAGATGAAATAATCATCTAAAATTTCAGGAGGTGGCTGGGTTATTACCCCAATAGGAGCAACAACTATCACTCAACATTATCGAGAAATACTGCATTGCCATGGAGATTAACCCTTCCAATGCTAAGGTTACTTTCGTCCAAAGCACAAGAATGGAAAGATTTTTTGTAAAGCATCTAAACCTTGCCATGTTGGTATTCATTTGAAAGCTCTTGCTGAGTACTCTCAGATGAGTACCCATATGCTAGGGTTTCAGTCATTTTTCAGGATTTTTGCATCAATTTGGATTGGCCAAATTAGCCACCAGCAGCATAAGGGTTAATTTCCATGTGTCTGATCATGTGAACACTGCAGATGTGAATGAGATGATCTGCCATCACACAGTTACCCTTACTAAGCAAAAGTAGCTCAGCTTTCCTAGGGAATCCTGCTTTTTTCAAGGACAATGCCAGGAATTGCTTGGTAAATTACCAGCTCTATTTGGGTAGTAAATGTGGATTGCCTTTACTTGGTGGGTACAATGTTTAAATTACTTTAATAGTTTCCATTGAAACTAAGATATTCATAATATCAATACATAGGGTTTGATACCAAAAAAACAGCTCAACGACTGATCTTATAACAATCATAGAAGCTGTGGGTACAATGTTTAAATTACTTTAATAGTTTCCATTGAAACTAAAATATTCATAATATCAATACATAGGGTTTGATACCAAAAAAAAAAGCTCAACGACTGATCCTATAACAATCATAGAAGCTTAGTAGATACTTAGTGAAGAGCCTTGTACTAAAAAAGACCCTAATGGACATGGAATCCTTCTTCGGATGACATCAAGAAAAAGTGTCAATACCAAACCTGCATAAAATACCCCTGATAGCAAGTGCACTTAACAGCATCCCTCACAGAGAATACTTAAGAAGCATTATCCTGGGGGACTCAGGGTCAATTAGTGTGGATCAATGACATCACTTTATATAGGATGAGAATAAGATTATAATGGATAATAGTAGGAGATTATCATGCAATAAGCTGCTCCTGTTCTTTCAGGAAAGTCAGCGCACTCAAGGAATTACTTATAGTGCCTACGCTATATAGATCCATATACATTTGCTATGGTTTGATCAAAATTCCGTTAACATGCATTGCCTACCAGTCTGTATCACACATAGTGGATGCAACTACAGTGATTAAGATATGTGTATATTTCTATGTGTAGTAGAAAAATGAGTATATACATATATATATATATATATATATATATATAGAGAGAGAGAGAGAGAGAGAGAGAGAGAGAGAGAGAGAGAGAGAGAGAGAGAGAGAGAGAGAGAGAGAGACAGAGAGAGAGAGAGATTAATCAACTAATTAAGTTTCCCATTTTGAAGCTTTTCCATTTCTATTTTGTCAGAGAGTCCAAAAGTGATGGATATGTACTGCTGATAGTATTTGCCTAAAATGATAATTGAAATGAGTTCTTCAAGAATTACTAGTAAATGATAGAAATGAATGGCCTCCTAAGTTAATGACTAAGTTAATCATTAAAACGGCATGGTCAATCGCTGTTGCGTACGTGGGAGATTCTATAAGAGCTTGTGGGTGGTGTTTTAAGGATATTGTATTCCCAAATTTAAGAATCTCAGGCACTTTGTAGATTACTGTAAAAAGAAGTGTGAGTGGGCGTAGTGGAGTGTATTTTCTAAGGGCTAGGCTCTCTTGGCACTTGTGATTGTGACATGAGGCTACACGAACCATCCCCACTGGACGACGGCCAACTGCCTTCACTCGCACAATCAAAACAAACTCTGCCCTGCTGAGGAATTACCAAAACATCCACATTCCTACCACGTCACATTCCCCACAGGGAATCGTCCAAGAAATCTAAATGTGCGAGTATGTGCATTCTGTATAACTTAGCGCGCCATTTCCTCAACTCGGTTCCTTCACCGACACCTTGCCTTGAAGTGTCCAAAGTCTCGCTACCACAATACGTCGTCGAAATGTAACACATGACTTTTTACTCTCATTAAGGGTGCATGGGTGGGAGACAATCTCCCAGTTCTGTATTCTGAAGACTTTCCAATTACGGCGAGGAGACAAAGGACACGATATCTGCAAGGCAGACACCCGGTAATCTCTCGGCGGGAGCTGACCCCACCATTACGGCACAATAGACTTGATCCAGCGCCAATACGGGCCTCCCGCGGGGGTAATCTACTCCCACAAATATACATCACCTCCTTCTTTACACTACCCATTCCGCAAATACCACTTACCTCAAGGAAGACGCTGGCTTCCGTCGCAGTCGGGAGAGAGCTTGAACTGATGGCTTCCCGATTAGTATCCTCCAGTGAAATAGTTGATTTTCTTTCCTCAATTACAGGAGAGGTAACGTTTTCATTGATTTCTAGAGTACTGTCTGGTGCCACAGTTGATGGAAAAGTGGTCTGCGTTTTGTCAAGAATGTCCTGCCTAGCAACTTCACCAGAGACTGTCACTTCTGTATGTTTTTTAACAACTTGTTCTGCTGTGCTTTGTTTTACTGTCGAAGTTGTACCAAGACTATCGTAGTCAAATGTTGTTGTAACTGTTGTCTTAATACCCTTTGTTGCAGAGATTTCAGAAATATTTGCCTTTGTTGCAACTATATCACTCGTGGCAATTGTACTACCTGTTGCAATTGTGCTTCCATTTTCAGCTGTATCACCAGTTGCAACTACTTTGTCACTTGGCACCCTATGTTCAGTTGCATTGGTTTCAAAAGAACTACTAACTGCCCTGATATTTGCAGTAGTTGTTATCATTGGGTCAACAGTGGTATTTATAACCCTCTCATCAGGTAATATTGCCTCATTGACTTCAGTCATAGTATTCGTATTTGTTACCTTTGAGTCATTATTGGTATTTACAGCCTCCTCATCAGGCATAATAACCTCAGTCGCACCTGTTTCAATGGTAGTACTGGGCATCTGTGAGTCGACAGTAGTTTTTGTTACCTGTGATTTAACAGTAATATTTGTTACCTGTGAATTAACAGTAATATTTGTTACCTTTGAGTCATTAATACTAATCAAAGCCACCTCACCTGGTTTCATTACTTCTGGTGATTCAGCGGTAATGGTAGTATTTGTTACCTGTGAATCACCAGCATTTAATTTCGTGTCAATAGAACTACCTGTTACTTCTGAGTAAACTGTCATATTTTTAACCTGTGAGTCATTAGAAGCATTTTCCTGTAAGTCAATAGTAGTACCTGTTACCTCTGAGTCAGTGGTACTATTTACCTGTGAATCGTTAGTAGCACCTGTCACATGTGAGTCCTTAGTTGTGATTACCTGTGAGTCAAAAGAAGTACCTGTTACCTTTGAGTCATAAGTAGTATTTACTTGTGAAATATTAGCAGTACCTCTTAAATGTGGGTCAATAGTAGAAATTACCTGTGAGTCAACAGTAGTGCCTTCCACCTTTGAGTCAATAGCAGTGTTCACGTGTGAGTCAATGGTAGTATATGTTGCTTGTGAATCATGTGTAGTATTTGCACTGTCCTCAGCAGGCCCCACTGAACCTGTTTGCTCAGTTACTGTGGAGGAATGTGTTACTTCTGAGTCAATAGAAGTATTTGATGTGTGTGAGTCAATTGTAATATTACCCTGTGAATTAATAGAAGTATTTGTAACCTGTGGGTCAATAGAAATATTTACGTGAGAGCTAGAGTCAAGAGAAGTACTTTTAACTTGTGAGTCAATAAAAGTATGATTTACCTGCAATGTATTAGTACTATTTGTGACCCCCTCACCAGGTACCATGGTGTTAGCTACCTCTGTTAAGAACTCCTCATCAGGTGCCTCTACTTCTTCACCAGAGCTTTCAGCACCTGAAGTGGCCAGTTCTTCTGTTGACCCAGCTGTTGTTACAGTGGTATTCTGCTTCTCAAAGTGAGTTTCAGACCCAGCTGTTGTTACAGTGGTATTCTGCTTCTCAAAATGAGTTTCACCATCACTGCTATTGTGTTCTTGGGACACCAGTTCTTCCCCAAGTTTGGGTGCAAGAGTGCTACTTTGGCCCTTGTCAACCAATACATCAGTTGGTATACTTTCACTAGTTGCATTTTGTTTGTGCGGCACCAGTGGCTTAGTAACATTTTCTTCAAGAGGTGTTTTGGTCATATTTGTTTTGAATGTATCACTGTCTATTTCTGTTGCAGGGGTCGTGTGTGCAGCAATTAGTGTGTTTTTCTCTTGGGGAGCGGCGTGTTTGGTTGTGATTGTTTCTACAGTCTCAAGATGGCCTATCTCGTCTCCCATTGGGGTTGTCCGCGTGGTGTCTGGTGAAGTCGTAGATGTGTGTACCTCTCCTGTGGGAGGAGGAGGAGGAGTTGAGGGAGTCAGTTTGCCCGCCGCCGCGAGAGCTGACTCGGCGTTCTAGGTGCCAGAGAGAGAGAGAAAGTGAAGAAGACAGAGAGGAGAGACAATGAACACAACAACCAACAACAACAATGGGATCCTCCTAGCAAGCTGAGCTGCCTCACGTCATGTCTAACCAGCGCCACAAGATAGGTTCTTTTATAAAACACTTAACTATGCTCAAAATTCTATGAACCACACAGGACTACTAGGGAATGTCCTAAAACGAGATGGATTTTCATTGCTAATTGGGGAAACTCAAAATTTAGAACTGATAATGTCACTTATTTGTTGTTTAATCAAGTGGAATTCTGTCGGTTAAAATGTATTTTAGTTCATATTCGGCATGTCCAATTGGCCTATGATCATATTGATCTTGTACTAAATTAACCAAGATGTAAAATGTGCATGGCTCATGACCCAGGAATATCAATATCATTGTTTTAAGAATACTTATGAAATGTGTTTTACTATTTATTTGTATAAGCATATTGAAAATTATTTTAAAAAGTCTAAAAAATGGGTCTCATTGCACCTTCCAAAAACTGGAACTGAAAATATCAAGAACATGTTTTCTGGTAATTACACTACTTGCAGCAATTTTGATTATCGTGCACATAGAAAAATAATGAAAATGAATGTTACTTTAAAAGAATGAAGTCAAAATTATTCCTTTTCACTTTAGTGACTATATATAAAAATATATCTAATTGGAAGCAGTAGAGATGTCAGAGTGTCAATAAATATTTTGAAAAGACATCTTATTAAGGTAACCTACCAAAAAGAGATGCACAGAAACTGGTTTTATTAAAGGGTTTACAGAATTCTTGTAAGATGGAAAGACATGACATGAGGCAGTGGATTATGTTAGTTGTTTAGTTGTTTGACTTACCTTTCATTGCGGGAGCATTGTATGTGCACTTCTAGAGACTAGACAAAAAGCTGAAAAGCGAGGCGTGGGTTTAGTTGTCTTAAGATCGCCATTGCTGAACCTGGCTATAAAGCGCACACTCAACTCCTACTAATTCACCCACACCATTTTAACCCTTATGCTGCTGGTGGCTAAGTTGGCCAATACAAAATAATGCAAAAATCATGAAAAAACGCCGAAAACCTGGCATATGGTACTCATGTGAAAATACTCAGTGAGAGCTTTCAAATAATTACCAACATGACAGGGTTTGGTTGGTTTTCAGAAATATTGGCATCATTGTACTTTGGACGAAAGTAGCCTCAGCATTGGAAGGGTTAACTAATTAGCACTGGTCTACAGTGAATCCTATAGCAATAAAAAAATGTTCTATAAATGTGGTTCTTGTCACACTCATGAATACTTGAATATGAGAATAAATAAATAGAACTTTTAAGTCAGTGAATACAGCAACGGTAATAGAGTTAACCCTTCCAATGCTGAGACTACTTTTGTCCCATGCACAAGGATGCAAAGATTTTTTGAAAACCATCTAAACCCTGCATTGTTGCTACCAATGAGTGATAGATGAATACCAATATGCCAGATTTTCAGTGATTTTTCTGGAATTTTGAATTAGTTTGTATATTTACAGGATTTTATACCATCATTTTATTTCATCATATTTTTTTCAATTTCCTCCCAAAGAACTCTTGCCAAATAAAAAGGTCAGTTCCTTAAAGTATATTCCACCAGATTTAGAACTAAACACTTTTCAATCAAAACTAACTCATAACCCTAACCAAATGTAGCTGACAAGGAAAGGAAATCTTAATATTTTCAAAGCATAATTTTAGGAATTCCTAGGTATTCCCGATTCCTTTTGGTAAGGGATATGTGTTATTACTAGAAGCATTCTACAGGATTTTTACCTCAACACTAATAACAGGATGATAACTAGCTCAGATTATATGCCCTAAACCTAGGAGCATATTCTACCAGATTTTGACCTTAACAAGTACCTAATCTCAACCAGATGAGAAATGGCAAAATTACCTAAAGCATGTAAACTGATATCAGATGAAACCATCATCCACCTGATTCAATTGCTTATTCACGAAGGAGTAAATCAAACACTTTGGGAGGAGATGGAAACTTAACATGTTCCTGAGGAAGAAAATCATGGTATTTTACTGGAGAAATCCAAGGAAATCCTTGGTATTCCAAGCTTCAATTGGTAAGAGGATGTTTGAAGCTGCTGTCATGCTGTGCGGATCAGAGGATAACTAATCAAACAGTTAACCTGGTGGCCCTGGCCTATCATTACCCGGCAAGATTGCCCGGCTAATTGGTTTAAGGCATGTTGACATTTCTCCAGGCGAGCTCCTTTTCAAGGCACTTCACCCAGAGGGCGCTGCGCCAAAAAAGTTAAGGTCAAACCCCATCAGTGTTAATCTCTAGCAGCAAAGCAATTAAAGACAATCAAACTTCTGCGCTAAAAGTCAACTACACTACACGAGTGAAGAAACACCACTCAATGCTAGAAATAAAATGACAACAACTCTGTTGTCCTTATATTGATTACCCGTTAGATCAAGTTCAATAATTTGCGGTGAGTCAGCACAATTGCAACAAAGTCCTTTATCATTCTGAGCCTAACAATATTTGGCTTTTTGAGTTTTGAAAGGATGTGAGACTTTCAAAAGATGCAGCATTTAAACAGTATTTTAATAGCCAAGGTATAGAAAGAGATCAAATGAAAAAACTACACTGCAAACAATAAACTACACTGCAACAAATTTAAGTAATTAATACAAAGACAAATTTTTAATCTTTGAATTTCCTTAATGAAGCAAACTTGACAATATTGGACCGTTGATGGCATGTCATATTTTTGTCTTATATATGGAAAATCATTGCCATTCAGAGTTGAAAACAAAATGGCAATGGTTTAGTTTGACATCTTGGTATATTGATTATTTTGCTACATTGCATTAAACAAAGAATAAAAAATCAATACAACCTCAGCCTCCAATTTTAATAATATCCTAAATCCACAATATTATTCTTAGAATAAAACGTGTTTCATCCATAGGACATCATAGATAATCAAAGATTATTTTTACTTATAAAAATATTACCTTCCATTGCATGACTCAACCCTTTTATGAACTAATTGTAGACTCTTCACTTCAAAAGTTATGAAAAACCTTACCTGTACAGTTGATGGGGAATGTGTTGTATCAGGAACGAAGGAGGCACTTCCAGTTTCATAGGTACTTTTTACAGGCGTACCTGTTGTACTTGTAGTTTTGCTGACTGCCTCAACAGATTCACTGGTCTAACAAAGGGCCAAGAAAACACATCAGAACAACAACTCACAACAATCAACCAATCAACAGTCAGCTGGAGTGTCATGTGTAATGCCAACAATGGGCCAATCAACCTCAATACATTTTTTAAAACATGTTATGAAATGTGTAAACAAGTCAAAACATGCTACTTTGGACATGGTTTTGTACAAGAAAAACATATTATAGAATTTAATCATTCAACAAGCGAAAGTCTGTGATAAAATGTTTATCTCCCATGTACAAAGCATGTCTTAAGATAAATTTTTTCATGACATAACATGTTTCGATATCAATTTCATGTTTTAACATATAATTTATGTAAGTCGAAAAAACATATACAATTAAATGTATCTAAACTCTTATTTTCCAAGTATGAAAGAGTTTCACTCACAGAAGTATGTCTAAATTACTTTTTTTTTTACTAAATCAAAATTGGACTTGAAAAAGTTGTTTAAGGTTAGAGATGTTACTGATGTAAAGTATAAGTTGGAGTTGTGGAGTGAGGTCAGGATTGATATGATACAAGGTGCCCATGAAATGGTAACTGGTACTGTGTCTTAACCCTTATGCTGCTGGTGGCTAATTTGATCAATACATACTAACGTGAAATGGCTGAAAAATGACCGAAACCCTGGCAAATGGGTACTCATATGAGAGTACTCGGTGAGAGCTTTCCAATGAATACCAAAATGATAGGGTTTAAATAATTTCCAAAGATTTTTGAGTTTTTGTGCCTCAGACAAAAGTAGTCTCAGCATTGAAAGGGTTAAGTGACACTAACGAGCTGCCACTCCGGCTACCTGTACAGGTGTGTTACATTACACATGACACGTTGTCGGCAGCTGTGCAGGCCAGACCTGAGGTTAGTTGTTATGTTGTGTGCGCTACTGCTACTTACCCTGAATGCTGGTGCGCCATCACTCTCCCTAGATCTAGAGCAGTGACCACTACCTGCTACTGTTTGCTATCACAAATGCCACCTGGTGCCCGACATCGACACTACTGTCACTACAACCAGACCAATAAACCTGCATGCCATCAACATTTCCTACTTAACCCATTATCACTTAGAGCAGCAAAAACAGCCTGACGATTTTATATATTTTTTACCTACAGAAGCATTTTCCAGAAAACATTTGAAAGGGATATGTTGATCAGAAGCAAAAAAAAACAAATCTCCTTCAAATATTTTGTGGACTTATGCCTTATACCCAAGTTATATCCGAAAGTGTGGGACTAGCAGACGATACTTTCCAAAGCACCTCTGAGTGTGAATGGGTTAAGTTTGGTGTTAGAGATGTTACCCGGGGCTCCACTATTGCCCTGGAACTATCCTCGCAAAATGAAGCTTGGAATATCAAGGAATTCCTAGGATATTCTTCGGAAAATATTTACCCTTATGCTGCCGGTGGCTAATTTAACCAATAAAAAATGATGCAAAAAACCTAAAAAATGACTGAACCCCTGGCAAATGGGTACTCATCTGAGAGTACTCAGTGAGAGCTATCTCATGAATACCAACATGACCAGATTCAGATGGTTTTCAAATTTTTTTGCGTCCTTGTGCTTTGGATGGAAGTAGCCTTAGCATTGGAAGGGTTAAGATTCCTTGACGCGAGGTTCCAGAACCCGCCGTTAGGCGGCTTCAAACACGTCGAAAGCCTTTGTGGAATGCCTGGGATTGTTTCATTACTGAAAACTTGGTTCTTCCAGTTATGTATGATAGCGTCCACTCTGTTTTGGTCAAACAGCATGGATACATTCAATGGACTAATTGTACTAAGAATACACTTTTAGAAAATTAAATAACCTTTTTTAAATCAATGAAATTAGCGATTTTACAGTTTTGATGACGTCACAAGTAATTATAATATTATAATACGCAAAGGTGGCGACGCGTAGCGGCCGGGCGTTCATTTACACTACAGACCTGTAGCGTAAATGAACGCCGAACACGAACACGTTACAGTCCCCCCCCCCCCCCCTACTACACCCATTCTACTGCCTACACATGGCATCCAACCCTAGTTCCGAAAAACTCTGGATAAGTTTCATTTGAGTAGGGTAGTGCGATAACCCTGAATGCCAATTTCTACTATTGTTTGGTATAAGAGATGTCACTTAAGTGTAATATTTCCCTTAGAACTATACCTATATAGAGCTGCATCACAGTGACCTTTGCTATTAGCACTGCCTGTTACATTCTAGTATTACAACCGACAATGAGTGCTTGAACCTAAGCCCTGTAAAATCTCTCTAAGTACAATCCACAAAATCTGCCACATTGCAGATAATAAGTGTTATGAATAGAGTATACACAAGTCAATTAATACTAAGACTTCAACTGCCTTTCTTTGCTATTATTAGAAATACCAAGAGGGAGTTTTAAGCATAAATAACTAAAGACAATCGATTCTTCTAAAATGTATCATACTTGATAATTTTGCAGTATTTGGTTGCATGCTTACTTTAAGACCTATCGAGGATAATCCTTTGCCAAATGAGACTGAGGGAATTCCTGGAAATATCCTTGGAAAATCCCAGAAATTCCAAGGATATCTGAGCTACATTTGGTTCAAGGGTTCTTGATCTCTCAACAGGAGGATGCAATGGCTGACCATAACATGCAGGACTAAAATCATGGCTGGCACACTGACGTAATGACGTGTGCCCTTAGTAAGGCTATGTTTCACGTATGGCAGCAGTAGGGGAATCGATGAGCCGCAAGGGCCGGGCTGGAAGGCCGAGCCGGGCAGGCTGACTGGCGGTGCTTATACACTTTGATGAATGAGGGCCTTAATGGAGGTCTGCAACTCACCATCATGAATCAGAACTTTCTTGGTTAATAGATTATAATCCTATAAGATCACTAATACCAGATCCATATTCATACGATGGCAATCACTCAGTGCTGGATCAAGCAGCGCCGTCGCCACGATGAGCACAGTGGAATCCTAGGACGCGGCATGCAGTCTTATAACCCTTCCAATGCTGAGGCTACTTTTGTCCAAAGCACAAAGACACAAAGATCTTTGAAAACCATCTGAACCCTGTCATGTTGGTACTCATTGGAAAGCTCTCGTTGAGTACTCTCAGATGAGTACCTATGTGCCTGGGTTTCGGTCATTTTTCAGGGTTTTTTGCATCTTTTAGTATTGGTCAAATTAGTAACCAGCAGCATAAGAGTTAACCCGTTCACATTTATAGCCTACATATTCATCTCACACATATATGGAACTATCTTGATGACACAACAATGACAAATACTTGACTGAAATGATATTGTTTCTGACAATCCCTCTTCAAAAATTTTTTCAATTATTACTATTTTTGATAAGACACATTCAAAGTTGTCCATTGGAAAATATAGGGGAGACTTCCCAGAAAATCCTGGGTTATACTTAGGAAAATCCTATGGAATTACATGGTATTCCAGGTTTTATAAATGTGTGATGTTGTGGAGGACTTTCTATTATGCTTCTGCAACTGAAAGACCCCTTGGAATGATTCATAAAGAGAAGGGAATTTTCATCTTATCACAATATGACCTAAGCTGTTGAAAGTGGTGCGCATGATCGCTCAAGCCCCAATTGCAGCAATTTTTCCAGACTTACATTCTCACTGTGTGCTTATTGGGACAAATAGAGTATTTACAAGACATACAATATTTGCAATCTACCGTACTGGTGTAAACATTAAACTTGCCAATGATGCTTGCAACACCAAGAAATTCCTAGGATTTTCCTACAATTTCCTGGAAAATCTCAGCTTCATTCAATAAAAGTAAACAGTCTCTATTTTCCCTCAAAAAAACAAGCTACTTAGAAGATAAATGATTTAAGCTAACTATTCTGTCTTATGAGGGTTAGGACAATGTGAAATAGAGTCCCTTAATATGACCACAGGTCCTCCTTGTGCTACAATTCATGTCTTCCTTCTTATCGTGTTGCCACCAATCCAATTTCACTGCTGACCTCAGCTACCACAGATATGGACTCGGCAGAAATGCGAAATCTGCACAGACCTTACTTCGGATGAGCTGTCAAATTTCTTGCCATGAAACGCATGTCTAAATCAACAGAGTCTTTTCTGAGTACTTTCCTCAGGTCCCAATGTGAAATTCATTGATAATGGTCCTGAGACTTAGGGGTGAGGTTATTGTATAGGTAGTTATCTACACATAGGCAGCTCAGCAAATGTGACATTTTCAATGAATTATACAACACATTTATTCTTTAGGTCGCTCCCTCGCGGCTTCCTAACCAACTGTAGGAGTAAGGTTATTATTTATGTGTACCCATTTATGATCTTCCAATAGATCTTCTCAGAGAGCTATCTTGAGCTTTAAGCAAATACTACATTCTCAGTGAATTTTGATATAAATCCTTTATGCAGATTTTCCATGCACTTACTAAATGTAGCAGAGACTTTGTGGCATTTTCCTAGCAGTTCCTGGATATTCCCAGCATCATTTGGTAAAAGTATATTGCTGTAGTGGTAAATCTGCTGCAGCATCAGATACGAACCAGGCCGGCTCAACCCCTTATCAATACAACATCACTGTTGATTGAGTCATACATAATTGCTTTCTCTCTCCCTTTATAGTAGACAAGGGAACTCAACAAGTCTTCTTGATACATTATTGAAGAGCGCTACTTGCTAGTGGCATATTAGGTTTATGGTAATTGGGTTTTGTGCTTCGTTTTTGTCCTCGACACAGATTGTCTTGTAAAAGTGCAATGGAATAGCTCTCAAGACCCTTCTAAAATCTAATCTACAGTACATAAATAAATAGTACTGGCATTAACTGGACTTTTGCAAAAACATAATAAATAGGATATGTACCATTATCACAAAAATTCTTGTTAGACATGTACATAATTCTTTAAACAAATAGGTTGGGTATAGTAAAAAGCTTTTATAATTGCATATTTAAGCAATCTGCAATAACAAAAGACTATCATTAGGAATCAAGTATAGTTAAATATTCATTGGATTACCCTAGTAGATTTTTGTGGATCAGTCGTAACCATGATATTGAAATTAATTTAAAAAACAACCAATCAAGAGATCTTTGCTAACGGGATTAGAGAAATGTTAATTAAAACATTTGAATGTTTTAAGGGTTCCATGAGAAGTACTGTTCTTGTCAGAATTTCCACACAGCTGAGGGGGATATCCTTAAGCCTCCCTTAAGTTGTGAAATTGGTTGTGGAAGCCTGTTTGTTTTATCTTAATGCGATCAGCGTATTTTGGTGTTATCTTTTTACAGGGGTGTCCACTTGTCATAGTTGGTGACAATTTTTGTTGTCGCATTGCAACCACTAAAATATTTGTGCTCCAGGAGTAAATTATTTGGACACCCCCGTTTTAATCTGAAAATTTTAGACAAATAGGTAATGTTAATCAGAACGGAACAATATAATAACTCTCCATCAAACAATTTCAAACTTATTGCTTAAGTACTTAAGTATCTATTTTTCAAATCAAGTGACATGAATCCAGACAACACATGTTTGTCAAGGAGCAGTTTTAGAATGATTGTCCTTATTAACCCATTCACACTGAGAATTCCGTTAGCAATTATTGTCTGCTACTCTCATACTTTTGAAAATAACTTGGGAATAAAGCAAAAGTTCACAAAATATTTGAATGACAGTCGTTGTATGGCTTCTGATCAATATTTCTCCTTCAAATTTTTTCCACAAAATGCTTTTGTAAGTAAGATATTTCCAAAATCATCAGGCCTTTTTTGGCTGCCCTGAGTGTTAATGAGTTAAATAAACCTTGGAGTACCAGGGAATTCCTAGGGTTTCCCCAGGAATATCACAAACTTTCCTGTGAGGTATCAGCGAGGTTTTGTAAGGGTGCCCTTACCAAATGAAGCTTGAAAAACCTAGGAATTCCGAGGAAGTTCCTAGGAAAATCACAGTATTTCCTGGGAATTCTCAGCTTGATTTGGTAATGGTTTGAGCTGGGTTGAAGCTGCAGGTACCCCCTGGACTGACCCTGATGAGTCCGTTCCTCTACTCTATGCCCTGGGTGGTCGCAATAAATTAGTGGCCGTCCTTCCCAGTGTGCCTGCGTGGTGCAGGGGGGTGAATTGGATATGACAGTTACTGGGAAGAGCGCCGGTCCTCGTTACAGGAAACATCACTCACTCACAACATGGCAAATCTATAAACAATAACATCAAATAAAAAGCCTGCCCACTATTGTCCTCGGTTTCCCAATCGAAATAATCTAATATACATTTTTTTTCTTATCATCAGCAGAACACAAATGCCCCAATTATCCAAATAAATCTGTGCTATCAACAAGGAAATACACCTCTTTCCATCATAATGGATTTCTCGTGTAGCCGAAAATCTTCGCCGTAAATCTTGAATATGACAGAATTTATACCTTCTCATCAAAAAGAGGCTACGTGTGGATCAGAGGCTGCCAATCACGCGGGATTCCTTAAGAATAATGTCTCTCTCAATAAGAAAAGGCCTAATCCCTACATTACCTTCCGGATCAACATGTCACCGGCCACCAAACAAATTCAATTTGGCAAAAGAATTACATACTTGTGCCGTGATTGATGCAATGAACTTGTAATCTTCCTGGTACCACAATAACAGGGCCGCCAACTCTGTTCATGTGAAAAACCAATTTAGTCTCGTCCCCAACAAAGGAGATGGCAGTCTAATGACCCAAGGGCAGCGATTCTAATAAAGAAACCTTCTCAAACATGTCATGAGAAATCTAATAAATACTTCTTGGAAAGCATACTCCTAACTCAGGGGACAATAGACAACTACAGGCACAGAAAAGTCAACACTTTTGATTTTTAAATAACCTGTATTAAGTTATCACTTAAAGGTTGAACAAAATTGACTGGTTTGGTTTAGGTTCTAGCATAAAAATCAACATCATTAACTCAAAAGTATTTTTGCACTGGCAATAAAAATATTGCATTATATGGTATTATAATCAAGCTGCGCTTCCGCAACTTTTTTTAAAAATCAATAAAAATAGATACTTCCCAAATCAGAAGAAATAAAGACTGTCTGGCTATAACCATCATTACTGTTAAGGCTAATCTTAGGCATAACTGTTTCAATTCCAGCACTAGGAGTAGCTGTAACACCATAGCCTTGTGGACTTAAACATTTATATCTTAACCCATTAACACTCAAGAGTTACAGTAGATGGATCGTCTGCTTCTCTCATACTTTTGAAAATAATTTGTCAAAAAAGCGAAAGTTCACAAAATCTTTGAAGGAGAGTCGTTGTTTGGCTTCTGAATGACATTTCTCCTTCAAATGTTTTCAAGAAATTGCTTTTGTGATTGGAATATTTCAAAAATTGTCAAGCCTCTTTTGGCCGCTCTGAGTGTAAATGGGTTAAGTGTGATATTGTGTGCAATATTCATGTATATCAACCCATTCGCATATTCACATATGGATTGTGCACACGGGCAGACACAAATTGAGATATCTTGATAGCAAAGCAACATTTTAAGAACTATTTGACTGACGTTTGTGGTTTGCATGAATAGCTTTACCAATTCTTCTTCAAGTATTTTTCAAATATCACCGTATTCATATTCAAAGTTGTCAGACAATAAACCCACTGCAGATGTTAACCCTTCCAATGCTGAGGCTACTTTCATCCAAAGCACAAGGACGCAAAGATCTTTGAAAACCACCCAAACCCTGTCATGTTGGTACTCATTGGATAGCTCTCGCGAAGCACTCTCAGATGAGTACCCATTTGCCAGGGTTTCAGTAATTTTTCAGTTTTTTGCATCATTTTGTATTGGCCAAATCAGCCACCAAGCAGCATAAGGGTTAACGAATGCCAGAGAGGCCATTTTCCTTTCAGTATGGGTTTCGTTGGTGTTACCTGGCCTGTCACATGCCATTGCTCGTCACACCTCTCAGAGCCAGAGCTAATGTCGAGATTAAGTGTCTCCCTAATCTGAGCATCCAGGGTACTTTATATCGTTCTTGGTGGCGGGGTTGCTGCTGCAGCAGACCCTTCTTTCTGCAGGCATATTTCTGATACTTTCTGCTATACTTGTTATAGTCATAACTTAGGTGATATATGTTTTTCAAAAATATTTATGTTATACTTGTTATAGTCGTAACTTAGGTGATATATGTTTTTCAAACATATTTCTGTTATACTTGTTATAGTCGTAACTTATTTGATATATGTTTTTCAAAAATATTTCTGTTATACTTGTTATAGTCGTAACTTAGGTGATATATGTTTTTCAACTATTTTTATGAGGATGCGCATCCATCTTATAATCATAACTTGGGTGATATAGAACCATTTTTCTAGAACCATTTTAAAGAGGATACTTTTTGCCATTACACCAACATCAAGCATGTGCTGCGGCATTGGAGTTGGCATGTGCTCGCGTGTTCTTGCTGCATGTGCTTGGGTTCACAACCGAGTCAATTAGGAAGTCTTAACCCTTATGCTGCTGGTGGCTAATTTGGCCAATACAAAAAGATGCAAAAAACCCGAAAAATTACTGAAACCCTACCAAATGGGTACTCATCTGAGAGTACTTGGCGAGAGCTTTCAAATGAATACCAAGACGACAGGGTTTCAATGGTTTTTCAAGAATCTTGCATTCTTGTGCTTTGGACGAAAGTAGACTCAGCATTAGAAGTCTTAATGGATTAGCCTTGAGAATGAAGAGGCACATTTCCTGACTTGAGGAGTAGCAGTGGCAATTGTCACTGGTGAAAAAGGCAGTTGCTATCAATTATTCAGGTGGAGAGATGAGGTCCAGGATCACTGGCAAGGTAACGCCTGCTGCCACGTTGCCACCATTCTCCATGGTGATGATGCACAGGGATAGCATCACTTCCTTATAATACAACTGTCTATATACTAGGGGAGCATCCTTTTCATTGCTTTACCTGTATATAAATAAAGCTATTCTTTACTGACACATGGAGGAGTTTCTCCTTCATACAAAAGCTACACTGATTTAATATCCGACACAATGTTGCTCTAAATTTTACAATGTTTCAATATTGTTTCAATATTGCTGTACATAACCTATGCTATTCATGCAAGAATTCTTTAAACTTCAACAAAATCACTTCTGAGATATGGAAGTGCAAGTGCTCTAATTTGAGCCTTAAATCAAATGAGCATAAATGGTATTTGATTTTGGAATTAATGCAACTATTGACATCTTAGATAAATTCAATTTGCTCTTACATAGAATGTCTTTTTACTGACTTAATCATTAAAATGAAAATGAACTCTAACAGTTTCTCAGATTCATATTCATATGGTACATATAAGATATCAATTCCCTCTCCATGAAATATTTCCATGCCTGGGAGCCATGATACTCCTATCCTAGGCCAGTCTAATTTGATTCAGACCCCTCAGATCACTGATGTCAAAAAACCAATGGCCCCAAAAACAACAATTTTCCGCAAACAGCTTAAATTTTCCAGGAAAATGAGCAGTGTCTTTGATATTACAAGAGAATGTATGAAAAAAGAGCAGCAAATTATAGTGCCTGTGAGCCCCTCCCGTCCACTAACTACTGAGCTACTGCCTATAATAGCAGCCTTTCACACTGATGACTGTGCAATTGCCCAGGGCGAGGATAATTGTGGGTCTGCAGCGCTGCAAAGGAGCAAGCCTGTTCTGGTTTTGAGCATATTTCTGTGTTTTTGAAGGTCTGATGACTGATATGGAGAAGACAGGCATGATATGGCACGACTCAATCAGGAACAGAGCTGGGCTGGTAATGTATGCGCAACGCTGTACACAGACTTCATCTACATGCACTACCCTGAGAGAGAGAGAGAGAGAGAGAGAGAGAGAGAGAGAGAGAGAGAGAGAGAGAGAGAGAGAGAGAGAGAGAGAGAGAGAGAGAGAGAGAGAGAGAGAGAGAGAGAGAGAGAGAGAGAGAGAGAGAGAGAGAGAGAGAGAGAGAGAGAGAGAGAGAGAGAGAGAGAGAGAGAGAGAGAGAGAGAGAAATAAATTCCTCCAGGTTTTATCAAGAAAATGCTTTGGTCAAATAATAACACAAAATAATACACTTTAGCTATTCCGTGTTTAAGCAATCTCTTTGCATTGCTGTCTCATTGGTTTCCTCCTAAAGCACTCCACAACGCCTCTGCTGGCGTGGTAAGCAATAACACTCGAGATAGTCTTGCCTGTTACCACCAATCACACGACTGAACCCCGCCTCCAGTCCTGCGAACGGGGCGCCACTCTACCGGTCTCCTAGCATCTATCGAGCTCCATGATGCGAGCCCAGATCTGCCGGAAAGGCTGGGAATACAAACACATGCCATTTGCCATCTCACTGCCTCCTGGCTCAAATCATACTACAGGAAATCTTTACCATACCTTTTTAAATATTTGTCTTAAATAAATACCACGTAATGCCATAAAATTGCTCTTCTGCTTCAAATAACGGTCAATATCCTTGACCTGCAGGAGAATGGAGACTGAAGCTATGGTTTTCATAAAATGTAGCGCTGGCAGTTCACTTAGGCATAAAATAGGGTTTGCAACAGTAAGAAGTTGCAGGTTTAAAATATTGACTATTTCATGCCTGCTCTGTTTCTGGGCATTATAAGTGATTAACGAGCAGCTCTCCTCCACAGCAGAAAGTCACCCTAACATAGCTGTAGCATGTACTGTGGCTTTACTTCCACCTCTGTGCTCTAAGATGATGTGAATATAAACGTGAGACTTCTTGATTAAATCAATTGTCCATCAGTCTATTTCATTGATGCTTCAGCAGAGAATTACAGTTGGAGTATGAGGGTTATTGATAAACCCCTTTCACTTACAATTTCATAGTTCCTTACTGGAGAAGTTGCCGTGGACTCTGGGATGAGCTGCCACATGTTTGGGGTCCACCCCAATAGCCAAGTGGTCTAAAGCTTTTCTTACCAAATGAAGCAAGGCATACCAAGAAACTCATAGCATTGTCCTGGGGAAATCCCAGGATTTCTTAGGAGTTCTCAGGTACATTTTGTCAGTATTGTTAATGACAGCTTAATTAATTGTCTCTTAACCCTTGTGCTGCTGGTGGCTAATTTAGTCAATACAAAATAATGTGTAAAAAGGTTGAAAAATGACTGAAATACTGGCACATGGGTACTCATCTGAGAGTACTCAGTGAGAGCTATCCAATGAATACCAACAAGATAGGGTTTCAATGTTTTTCAAAAATCTTTGTTTGGACGAAAGTAGCCTTAACACTGGAAGGGTTAACATTGCCCGAGTTCGATTCTAGTAAAGTTGTCTCTCATCTGAGTTTGAATCTAGTTAAGGCATGTGAGAAAGTTACCAGTGATTAATGGTTCAGCTGTGGTTTTTCCAGGTAATCCTTTTGCATCCATTAATGGTATAAATTGGCTAGTCACAATAATCCCCAAAGTGGGCAAAAAAGGGACAATAAACCAAATAGCTCTGCCAAGTGTTGATGAGGCGACACGCCAGAGCTATTGATTCCACGGTAGACGCTCAGCCAGATTGAAACCTCAAACAACCTCTTAATTTAACACTTATGGATTTGTTTATCTCGGCAGCTGCTTATCCTGTTCCTAGTAAGGAATAATATGCTGTTTTCTCAAGCGAGCTTTGCAGACATGCGAGCAACAATGTAGCTCTGCCGCTATCAGAAAAGGGATCGTTTTTGCTGAGTGGAGGGACTATCTTTCGGAGACAGGATTGTAGCGGCACTTAGTCAACTCATGCTGGAACGTTGACCCTTCTAATGCTGAGGCTACTTTCGTCCAAAGCACAAAGACGCAAAGATTTTTGAAAAACATCTAAACCCTGTTATATTGGTACTCATTGGATAGGTCTCGCTGAGCACTTTCAGATGAATACCCATTTGCCAGGGCTTCGATAATTTTTCAGATTTTTTGCATCATTTTGTTTTGGACAAATTCGTCACCAGCAGCATAAGGGTTAACTCAGTCGTGCTCATAGCAGTTCTCAACTAAATAATTTTCTGCTAAAAGCTATAATACTTTTGATAATTACTTGGAAATAAAGCTTGAAATAATATACTATTTGAAGGAGAGTTGTACAAGGATTTCAGGTTAAACCTTACTCCCTCAAATATTTATCAGAATATGGCTTCTTCAAAAAAGATATCCTCAAATTAGTCTGGCATCAGGCATTCTCATTTTTGACCCCCTGTTTCCAAATCCTTGAAATATTCTTATCAAATAATGCTAAATTTAGTGAATAGTTCAAGGTTGTCAGACCCTGTTTGCCTTCTAGAGGCTAATAGGGTAAGCAGCAGTTAACCCATTCCAATGCTGAGGCTACTTTTGTCCAAAGCACAAGAATGCAAAGATTTTTGAAAACCATCTAAACCCTATCATGTTGTTACTCATTTGAAAGCTCTCACTGAGTGCTCTCAGATGAGTACCCATTTGCCAGGGTTTCAGTCATTTTCAGTTTTTTTGCATAATTTTGTATTGGCCAAATTAGCCACCAGCAGCATAAGGGTTAAGCTTAAGTCAACTCATGCTGGAGTCAAGCTCTGTGTGGGCCACTTCCTTTTTCCTCGCGCCGGATAACCTACCTCCTCAATCTTGGTCACATCACAAACTTCTGGCTTCCACCAATCACAGCTGATCATGTAACCCTCGGGCGACCTTGTGATGGCCAACCACAGGCACAGTAATAGGGACGTAATTTCCAATAAATGTTCCCAATTCCTACGAGCTATGTCCTAGCCTGCATTTCGCTAAAACTGCTCAGGGAGGGGCCTACACTGTAGCAGCACACACACACACACACACACACACACACACACACACACACACACACATGGACACGCACACACACATGGCACCCAACCCTTACCAAATGTAACTCGATCAGACTTCCATGGGAAGCCCTCCATTACCAAATGAAGCTGAGACTTCCCAGGAAAAACTGTGATTTTCCTAGAAAATTCCTCGGAATTCCAAGGTGTTTCAAGCTTCATTTGGTAAGGGTTTAATTTCCTTATTCCTAGCATTATCCTAGGAATTCCTAGGAATACCCAGTTACATGTGGATGAGAGGGCAACCCTGCAGTTATAGCTGCATCTGAAAAGGCAGTGGGCTTGCATTAAAACGCTAGCAGTGCTGGCACTTTCTCTGATCAGAAATTCCATCCAAGCGGGCAATCAGATTTGATATGCTGAATGTGTGAAGGAAATGATGTCTACTTGACAACTAATGGTTGTAGCCCCTCAAGATTGTGAGTTTTTGCGAAAATGATGTCCTGCTATGCCTTCACTCCTGTAAGGCCCCTTAATGCATACAAATGCCCCCTCCCAATGCACCCTAATACACACAGTGTTTATTGCCATAACTCACTTGCTGCCCCTCTTAATCACAGCCGCAAAGTGGGGAAAGAGCTATTTCTACCGCACATGTTTAGAATTTTATGGCCACACTGTTTACAGATCATTTTGGCCAAGTTTAGAAGTATTTGATACCTGACTAAAGTGCATCTATGAACATTAATAAATCCATTTTGCAGGGGTTTGTAGTTAGAGATGAACAGAAATAAATGCCATTTATAAACAGATTGATAGAAAGAAAAAAACTCAGTCAATTAAATTGTCTCCCGTTTTAACTCACAGAAGGAAAGTCTGATGCAAGAATACACACATTTTAACACTCACCCAATCTTTAAAGGAAAAGCCCCTGTTAAGGGCATGTGCGAATTTCATATCAAAACATCGAGAAAAGAAACCTGGGGATTCTCCACCAAGAAGAGAAACCTGGGGATTCTCAATTAAGTCATGACACCTGGCGATTCTCCACTCAAGAGGAAAAACTGGGAATCTTCAAACACAAGGAAACATCAGGATTTTATATCAACACGAGAGATCCAGTGCAGAAAATCCTGAATCAAAAAAGTTGAGTATTCTTTACCATGTTCTCTTTGGGATGGTAAGCATCCTCCACTAAGTCACCATGTTGATGAGATGAAAGGGGTGTTTTCTATGTTGTGTTATCTTAGCTGATGCTCCTAGTACAGAAGGTGACTCCCAGCTGGCTGCGTAGGCGGACGACTACCACAGTTTAACACATACAAATCATGTGTTCACAAGTCACAATAGTTGACCATCAAGTCCCTATGCACTAATTACACCTTGCCACACTAACTGTAAATTCAGCTGAGACTGGCAGCTGTTTTAAATGGCACAAATTAAGGTGGAATCACTTCAAACATACAGGATCGATAATTAAATTCAGAAAAAAATCACAATTTGAAGCTTCTATCATTAACTGAAAGTACTTGTACAATTAGTGTATTAAGAACAAGAATACACCAGAGACCAGTGATTTTATGCCCTCCATTCATATTTGTCATTTTAGGGAGGGGGTATTATGGGGTATGTACCCCCCCTTTCTAAAACAGCATTATAGTCAATCTACAACTTGACTTTCGCCAGAGAAATACATCCCCTTGAACCGCAATAGCCATAGGCACAGCATGCTAGCACCTAGGGTATGTGCGCCTCGGGTTACGCGGTGTAGCCTTGGTCACGTGATCTGATCTGTGCAATTAGCATGCAGCATCCTTTCTAGGTCAGATAGTTGCCAAGGAGATGGGAGGCAGCGACATTTGATGATGCATGGACAGTGCCCGATCCCGGTCTACTCATCTCAGCTTTCGCTTGTTCGCTTGGACAGTGAAACATTTACATTCCTTATTAAACCATTGATACTCACAGTGATCAACAACCTGAAAATGTTGCCGTAATCTCTTAAGTGAAAGAAATATATTTGAAGTGGAAATGTTAATCAGAATTCACCAACAACTCTCCTTTGTATATTTTGTAAAATACATCTGAATTCCCAAGTTATTGTCAAAAGTATCACAGATCCAAACATTGATTTCAGGAGGCACTCCTATGTATTAACCCATTCACACTCAGAGTTTTTCTAGAAAGTATAGTCTGCAACTTTCGTACTTTTGTAAATAACTCGGAAATAAAGCAAAAGTTATCAAAATATTTGATGGATAGTTGTCGTTTGACCTCTGGTTAACATTTCTTCTTCAAATATTTCCCCCAAAAATGCCTTGTTAGAAAAATATATCCAAAATCGTCAGGCCTGTTTTGGCCGCTGTGAGCATTAATGGGTTAAGGAACCTTTTACTCCCAAACCCTGAATATATCCCCACATGATAAATTTCCTGCAACCACACAGTCTATAGTGCTTGCTCAGCTACCACTGGTTTCCATGGATACAAATCACCATGGCAACCACAAACTGATTTTTCCAATTCATCAGTTTATAATAATTTGGGGTTTAGTTCTGCAAGTCTTGGAAAATTTCAAATTTATTTCCCGGGATGATATCTTCTCCCAAAATCTAGTGTCGCCATCTCCATGGTAACAAGGCGGCCATTAGCTGCAGGGGGATCTCTCTTTGGGAGCCTTGGCGGCTATCTTTTACCATTCATGCCACATTAAAGTTTTATGGCTTTTCCTGTCATTACATGAGAGTAAGTGATGGCGTTTCTATCGCTATGTGTCTCCTCGCCACTGATCCGTCTTCCCTACATTCCCTTTCATGTTCATCACTGTCATGGCGATGGCGCACACCAGAGAGGTCACTTAGTGCAAAGACGTCTTTAACACAATACCATACAAGTCATCCCCTAGATATCTTCTTAATTGGGTTGTCTGAACCTATGATACACATTTCTATAGAATATAACTTTGGAATTTGTCTTAAATTCCCAAAATATTTAAAGGAATGTTGTTGGTCGGTTCGTAGCAACATTTGTATGTCTTTCCAAAGATGCTCTGGTCAACTAGATATCACCAAAATACCCAGGGCTTTTTAGGTGCATCAAGTTTGAATGAGATAGTGGTTCATAAACAAAAGTAACAATCACACAAGGTGGAATTCAACCTCCTGCTTTCTGCTCACTATCTTGAACATTTTTTTTTTTGTCAGTACCAAATGTGCTGTGTGTTGCCAGTGCATTACCAACGCATTGCCGGAGAATTGCCAGTGTTGCCTTTGTATTGTCTGAGATTCAACAGTCAGGCCAGCAACACCATGAATATAGCTCCTTTCTTACATAAACATATGACATTACTATGTCCGGAATTCTTAGCCCTGCAAGTTTCCCATAACCTTTCTAAAAGCTGCATAAAGAATACAGAGTACATCATCACTGATCCCAGATATATGTTTATCTGGGGAATAAAGGTCATATTTCTGTCATCTCCAATCATAAAGACTCTATTCATCATAATATACTGCCATTAAATATATATTGATGATGAAAAATAGGAGGTGATATCGTGATTCATCCAGGGTTTCCATAACCCATTCATGCCTGTAGCAGCCAAAACCACCTAACAATTTTTGTAATATTTCTCTAATAAATGCATTATTCAGAAATTTTTTGAAGGAGAATTGTTCATTAGACTTATATCTACAAGTCTCCTTCAAAGATTTTGCAAATTTATACTTCATTCCAAAGTTATTTTCAAAAGTTTGACAGGTCCAGACGACAAGCATGAATGGGTTAATCCCAGCCTGGTATCAATAACGGAGCAAAGGGTGGCCAGGGGTTTTAATGGCTGTTATCGGCTCAGGTGGCGCTGCTCCGCTGCCCGTAAACTGCAGCCAGCCACATCGCATTACGCCACTCACAACACACACAAACTATTACCTCATAAACATGACATAACCAATCACAGCGAGCCCGGATAGCGGGGCAGTTTTGAAATTTCACGAGAGGGGTAATTGCGGGTGGAAACAAGGAAGGATGGCTCACTATTACGTTGTATCATGGCTCTTGTCTCCATATTGATGTCCAGAGCCCGGCGTTAATGCTAAATAAAGCCAGGAGTTAGCCCTACCCCTACATCTTGCTAATCTGCGTGTCCAAGTTAGCATCCAGGTCGGCATTCGGCCTGATCCCCGGCATTAGCGGGAGCTCTCCTGCAGCGGAGATCATTTACCTCGCCGCGCGCGCCACTGGATTTACCTTTATGCTGCTGCCCGTAAGTACGAACATGGATTAAGTTAAACCTGGTTTAGCTTAATCCATGGATAAGTTAGTCCACTGTTCGTAGCTTAATTTAAACGGTATGCACAAAAGGTTGATTAGCAATGCCACGGATTAGTTAAGCCATGGATTAGTTGAATTGTGGACTAACCTTACTCCACCGATTAAAATGAAACATTGTGCTGATACAATGTTGCATTGGTGCTTATTTCTGGAAGAGTGGAAATTTCCTTGGAATCTGGGTTAAATGTACGCACCAACTTGGAATTGTACTGACCTAAATTGTCAGAATGAGTTCCACAAGCACAGCAGTATGGAAGGCCAAAGTGGACAAAAAGAGCATTTTCTAATAATATGATGAGAAAGCAAAGCTTTAAATGCTCGCGCAGCTCGATGATATTTCTGCATTCCCCTTCAAATGCAGTTACAAAGTGTTTGTTATTGTTATCCGTGACGTCATTCTTTACTTGAACTTCGCTGAAACATATTGGAAGCCCCTTCATATGCGCTTCATATTTGTGCAATAACCACACACAGTATGCGTAGCGATTGACCGAAAATATGGCATAAAAATTACTACGACTTCAACCTGTTGCAACATCGTCATTTCACGACAGATTTCCTCTAGAATTAGGAGACATGTAGAATTATTTGTGGCGGTTGTAGCGATTTAAACTGCATTGAAATCGATTCACGGAAAGTTGAGTAAAGTCATTTTTACCGTGAACATCGAAGTTACGACTTTGGAATGCGCGGAATTCCATCGTAACATGACGTCATTTCAAGACGTCAGCATTTGTCGCACGTGAGCATGTATGTTTCATTTGTTGCATAGTTCGTCGTGTGTTGCACGATAGTCGGCGACCAAAACGCTATTTTGACACAATTTAAAGGAATCAATCCAAATTTATTATTTGACTAAGAAATATTTAAAACATGAAACGATCTGGCGGCAAAATGTGCTCTTAAAGCAAAACGTTAGGCTCATTTCTCGCGAGGTTATCGAGCGAGCGAGATAAGAGACGAACAGACAGAAGTGTTGACGGAAGTGCGGACACCGTTTTCTAGGCCTCAGTATGTACTTCCATTGACAATGGCATTGTTGACATCCTATACCGTAAATGCTCGCTACGCTGAGCCGGCCTTCGGCCGACTCACTACGCGAGCTATTAATAAATGATTTTAAATGATTTATTAATATTAATAAATGATTTCTTAATATTAAGTAATCATTTATTAATATTAATAAATACAGAGCATTTATTAATATTAGAAAATGATTTCTTAATATTAATAAATCATTTATTAATATTAATAAATCATTTATTAATATTAATAAATCATGCCATTTATTAATATTAATAAATCATTTATTAATATTAGAAAATCATTTATTAATATTAATAAATCATTTATTAATATTAATAAATCATTTATAAGTATTAGAAAATGCTCTTTTTGTCCACTTTGGCCTTCCATACAGCAGAAGAGAAGGCTTGTGACAAGAATGGAAGAATAAGGACTGAAAACTGGGAATATGCTCATAAAGTTGACTTAATCGACATCATAAGGGAACATGTAAATGTGATAGAGAACAAGAAAACTGATGCTGCGATAAATAGAAAGAAAAATGATGCATGGAGCAAAGTCTATTCTGCATTTTGTACAAAGCATGGTAACAAAAGGAATCTAAAACAACTCAAAAATCAATGGAAGAATATTAAAGCAAATGCAAAAAAAAGTTATGCCAACTATGAGAAAGAGAAGGCTAAGACCGGTGGAGGCCCTCCCCCAGAAACACCTACAGGAATATATGCCGAGATCCAGAGTCTCATTCCTGCTGAATTCAAGCAATTTTATAATCCATATGATGACGATGAGGAACAGAGGTATTGCAATTTATCTTAGGGCTGTTCCAATAAAAATAGGGAGGGGAGGGTGGCCTGGACATAGTTTTTTTTTCTTGTGGGGGGGGGGGGGGGGGGGGAGGGGTGTTCAAGCGAGTTTGGAAGTTGGGAGGAAGGGGGTCTTTCTAAATTGAGAACTGCCCCCCCCCCTCCAAAAAAAACCCTATTTTTCCTGCTTGCATATGATTTTTCAGCTTTTTCTCTTTCCCTCAATGTTGACAGCATTGTACTGTTCCAAATAATATTTATTGGTGGAATCAGAATGGAGGAATGCAACCTCTACATATGTTATAAGTAGATTATCCAGCACTCGAAATACATAAATTCTTTTGTCGAAATTTGCTGATTTTCTTACGTGCTCTGAAGTAATATAATTTTTAGACATTTAGTTTTGAAAAAAAAAGGAAATTGAATTCACAATTTTGCGGGAGGGGGTACATTGTTATTATGAATTTGGGGAGAGGGGGTTAAAATATAATGAGTTTGGGGGAGGGGGTGAAATGTATTCAGGTCACCCCTCCAACCTTTTTAAAAAATGGAACAGCCCTTATTTACAAACTATAGAGGCAAAGGCTAATCCAGAAAAGTGTGTGGCTACTCCTTTTGATATCCATTAGAATTTTAATTGTTCCTGGCTTTGCATTTTCTAGTAGGAGTTAGGGGGAGGGGGCGGAGATATTTGTATTATCCTGCAAATATTGCGGGCCTAATTTTAATAGATTTTTTAGCATTAATAAATGATAATCATTTGCCTTCAAATACTGTTGGTCTAGTTTTTAATATTAATTGGCGGACCATATGATATCCAAGGGGGGGGGGGGGGGGGGGGGATGCACATAGGTCATCGAAAAAAAATAAATCTGGCCCTGAAAAATGAAGAAAAAAATAATCTGGTCTGGGGTTAAAAGAAAAAAAATCTTGCTCAGAGATTAACTAATATTGCCTGAAATTGGGAAAAAAATGAGCAGCAGGCCTTTATTTGAACTGAAAAAATAATCCAGCCTGCAATTTTCCTGAAAAAAGGGCCAGCTTGTCCTACAGGGCCATCAAGAATATTATAAGTTAATGTGCAGCCCCACAGTGTTTATTTTTGTTGACATTGATATTTTTGTTGATATTGTTACTGTATTGTTATTTTTTCTCAGTGCAAAATATTGAAATGATCAATGGTTCATAATAAAGTTGCATTTGTGAAAAGTTTGCCTTTCACATTTCTGAATATGGTTGGAGGGTGGGACAGTTGGGAAAGTAGGGACTGGGGAGATGATTTCATAACTAGCAGAAACCTGCACAGGGAATGTCTATATCCAACAGCACTTATACATAAATGGGTTAGTTCCAGCCAAAACTTAAATGAAATTATATTTAAAATTATTTTGCATGTGAATATCTGACAGTTTTCATTAAAGGTTAATGTATTTCTACAGTGAAAAAATTCATACTAGGCTTCAATTTAGATTTAATCCACCGCTAAACCTACCCCAGAGTAGGATTAGTCAAGCAGTGTTTTTTGAGCATATTTATTCCCTGGATTAGGCTAAGTCACCTTTGTGCATACCGCTCTTTAAACCGTGGATTAAAATTAATCAACGGTTTAACTTAATCCACCTTTGTACTTACCGTTTTCAAGTTAATCCACGTTTAGTCCATGGATTAAGCTAACTCAAGTTTAATCCATGTTCGTACTTACGGGCCCTGTACTCTTACAGACAGGGAGAAGGTTTAATACTAACCCAATCTCACACTCACTAATCAACCTCATAATATAGCAAACAATACAAAAATGGTTCAAAATGAACTTAACCCTTCCCATGCTAAGGCTACTTTTGTCCAAAGCACAGAAATGCAAAGATTTTTGAAAACCATGCATGTAAACGATGTGATGTTGGTATTCATTTGATTGCTCTCACTGAGTACTCTCTGATAAGTATCCATATGCCAGGGTTTCAGTCATTTCTCAGGTTTTCTGCATCGTTTTGTATTAGCCAAATTAGCCACCAGCAGCATTAGGGTTAAGAACAGCGAGAAGGTAGCACACTCACTCATTTTAATGAACCTCATGATATATCAAACGACACAAAATGGGTTAAAAGAAAACTTATAGGCCTACCAGAGCAAAAACTTTTAGTGGTTCTTTATATTTTCCATCGGCTCTACTTAAAAACTTTACCAAAGGGGGGTACTCTTTCAGGCCTGTTAGCTAATGCTCTATGACTGAATCCTTACTATAAAGCCAACAAAGAGTAAATGTCCAAGCTTTGAACAACATCACCAATCGACACAATCTTAATTTGATGTCTGGCTGTCTTTCAAGCAATTTGCTAAAGGTCTATAAAATGGAATAATTAATGACCGTATTGAGTCTCGTAAATGTTTGGTGCATATCATAATCTAGATCAGCTCAGTGTCATTACTAGCTGCCAATTTCTACTAAAATAAAGCTAGATGCATGGCTTTTCTTACAGTTCTTTAACAGTTTTAGGCCACAATCTGTCAGTTCATCCCTTTGATAACAATATCAATTAATACTTTTGATGATAAAGATGTTTTACACATCTGTGCATGTAATATTAACATAAAGGAATTTCCATGTTGTACTAGTATATATTATTTTTGCTTTATCAAATTAGTCATATTGCACAATTCAGTATGATTTTTGGTCTCAGTTCTGGTTGGTTGAGGATCCCAAATATATGCATCTGGCTGTGTTATTCGAGGGTTCATAATTCACTAGCCATCCATCACCTTACTAGTGTATCATACTTATATATACTACACTTGAATGCCTACTATTGCACCACAATATTAATCATATTTCATAATGCAATATTATTTCTGGTCATCTCTACCCTGGTTGACTGAAGACCCTGAATCAGTTCTAGTTCTTGAGGTTTATTGATGGCAGTCCATCTACTTCCATTAGATACTGTAAAACCCATTATTATTGCGCTCCTTTTAATTTCAAGCATTTCACACTAGGTGATGATATTAACGTGTATATAACTGGTGCTGATATATGTTCAAAATAGCATAACAATGCCCCATCTAGCGGTGATACAGTTGATACGTGTAATTTAATGGCCACGATCAGATACAGATAGCAGGTGCGTGAATAAAAAAGTGTGTGGTAATAAAAGGTTTTACAGTATATACTGAGACTCCATGATGCCCACAATTGCCCATAACATGTAAACCATAGCAGTCTTATTTCTGTTCCCTACTCTGGTTAGCTGAAGGCCTTGAGTGTGAGTGTCTGGTCATGGACCTTGAGGGTTATTCAATAGCTGTCCGTCACCCTCCAAGTATGTACTAAGACACTAAGGGGCCCACGGGGACCCTCTCTTACTCCATACACTACCCACATTACCGCAACATTACTTAGTGCTGACACAGACGCCTAAATCAATATACATCATATCCCACAATGCAAAGCTCTAGTCCAAGAAGGAAGGATGGGCGATAACTGTGGGAGTTAGTGAAGAATATGATGGGATGAGACATGTGCTAGATTGCCTCTTGCTTGCCATTTTATTGCCAGTAAAAGCTGCACTAAGGAGGAAGAGCCCAAAGAAAAGATAAGCCACAGCTTAGATAGAACTACTGAGGAATAATGATACTCCTCAAGCCTTGTAGAACTCGTTATGATGAGCCCAAACAGGAGAGGGTGGTCTAAAGGTTGGCTGACTGCATTTATAAGACTGGGAACTTGATAATTGCATTGCCTTAAATACTGAGTTTTTGAACTAGTTTATATCTAAATAGACAAGAAATCACATAAATATTGGACTTTTGACCTGCAATTTATGAAATTAAAAATATGCATGAAAACAACTTTAAATATTGATATTTCCTTCCTAACTTTTTTAGCCCATCCCTTAATACCAAGACTTTCAAGAAAAAATCTTGGCATATTCCAAAAAAATTCTTAGAAATTCCTGGGAATTCCCAGGTACATTTGTACGGGGATACGGTAGAAACACACTGCCTGGGGTTAATTATGCTTTGGTTAGGTCATGATTTACGGGATGTTGAGCAATGTAAGTTACAGCTGTATTGGGCATCTATCTGCCTGAATGTACGTCTCTAATAATTAACTGATAACTCTCGGCCTGTTGTTTGATGTAACACCAAAACATACGCTTCCCTAATTAGTCAATTAAAATCCTTACAATCCACTAGGCAATTAATTGCGCAATTATTCACCAAGAATTTTAATAACTTCCTGCTGGCTGGTTGACTCATTTTTTACTTACGATCAAATCATCTGCATCAAAACATTATGAACATATATGCCTGCATTTCCAGTGGTGGATTGAGAGAATGCCAGTAGCAATTAGAAGTACATTAAAATGTATTACATTTTCCCACTCAAATATCAATAAATTTTGGTTTAAATATTTGTTCTATATTACTACCTAGTATATTTTCCTTTATCCAACTATTTCATCCTCAAAGTAGGGCATGGGTATATTCAGTGTTTTTCACATGTAAACTTTTTGAATATTCCAAATAGAGTATTCTAACACTATAGCCTATCAAGATTCACACTTGATACAAATGAATCAATGTGATGTATTTGAGCCTACCCACACAGTGACTAATTCCTTTCAGGGCTAGCCGTTATTTCATGATTCAAAATAGCAACTTCATAGCAAGGGAAACATTCAACATTGATTCATATAATTGCATATATTTGAGCAAAAAATTATATATATTTTTAAATCTGCCTAACTACCTAGTAACTAAATTCCTTAAGGGGTAGCTTTTACTTCAAGACTTAAGATATTGATTTCAGGGTCAGAAAATACTTAGGTCATAACATAAATTTTGGTATTAATATTTGTTCGATATTTCTACCTATATTTTCCTTTATCCAACTATTTCATCCTCAAAGTAGGGCATGGGTATATTCAGTTTCTTTTCACATTTAAACTTTTCAAATATTCCCAGGAAGTTTTTGGATGCTAGAGACATTGATGAATTGTTTAATGACTTGCTGAGTTTGTGTTTGAGAGTGTGGGTATTGTATTGTGATCCAGCTCTGTGTAGGAGTGGGCCGGGAGAGACCTGATGCAGGTAGCACCAACAACAACATGAAGCATGATAATAGCCGCCGCCAGCAGCTCATCGTAAAACACCGAGCCATGGCAGATTACACTGTCCCGACTTGATTAGATTTGCTCGGGATGGCTGATCTATGATATAAATCTTGACGTTTCATTAGTGATCTATATCATGCTGATCTCTACCTGTGTGGGATTACACACATGTGCACCACAGGCTGCTGCTTCTGCACATTTCCAGGAAAATATCGCAAGAAGTACGAATGGAATCTACAACAAAAAATGTCACTTTTTCATAGTGATCTATACCACAATCTGTACTTGTGTAATGAACTACACACATATGTGTACTACAAGCCAAGTCTGCATACTCTGGGAAATATTGTACAACTTCCTAGTACCTGAAAGCTACATACAAAAATGCACTTTTTCCTATCATAATTGTTATTCTCATATTAAAAAAAATATTTGTGCAGTTTTTCATGTGAGAAGGAAATTTCCAATGAAAACATATGTCTTAGAAGCTTTCTCCTTGCTCATAAGCAGAATGACACACCATTATAAAATGATGCTTGAACTAATAAGTCTCTTAACTGTGGGAACTGGAGGAGCAGTTCGAGTGTAACAATCCTGTGGTTCTAGTCTAACATGAGAGAAGTGTCTGGTGGCAATTAGCGGTGAGCCAGAGTAAAGGTCTGGAGGCAAATGGATTTGGACAGAAGTAAAGGTCACCTCTGCACTGTTGCGTCCGTTAGAAGTCATGTGACTGATGCTAACACTCCTGCTCGCTTCCCGTGTGATGCCGGGCTACCTGAGTGGCAGATAATCAATGCGTGTTCTCGCTGGCGGAGGTGTCGGGCGCGCCGCGGTGCCGCGTGGTGCCGCGCTGGCATCCAGGGGGCACTCAAGGTGAAGCGGCCCCGCCCCTCCCCCTAGGGACACCAGCTAGCCTACGCCCGCCCGCCCGCCGCCAAGGAAGACAAGTGCCAACTCTCACCTCGTGGCAGGTCTGCCCCTATCTTAAGCCACCAAGAGTAGCTGACACGGCACACGGATTAGGAAAGGAAAGCCTAAGATAAGCACGACCCTTGGTGTGATTTTTGACTCAATTGTCATGCTTGATGTAACACTTCATCCTTAAGATCACCAGTCAGACAATCGCCAAAATCAAGATAATCTGGGGTGAAAATACAGGTTATTTGTGCACCAGTTCTATGAAAAGTTTCTAGGAAGAAAAGGGGGAAAAAAATTGACAGGCAACTTCAACAACTTTTTTTGTATTTTTCAATTAGGTTTCTAGTGTGCCCTTTACAAGTATGTCATTTATATAACACGCCTAAAAAGTATAACGCTTTCGTCCTTCTCTGTTCGTTTAATTATATCTATAAGTGAAATGGTCAGCCTGACATTTTGGGCCTTCCTCATGGCCAGGTGATCTAGCTATTTGCACCAGTAGCGCTTGCTGTATTATACCCAAGTATATGCAGGACTGATTCCCTATAGTGGGCTCTAGGTGCACCATTTCATCTAACAGTTATAATTGGTTGATAACTATTTGACCTTAAACGGCAGAATGAGTTGTCAAAATAAGCTCACCATAAGTTGTTAAAGTTACCTAGTATTACTTTTCATTACATTTTGGCTAAATTTACATTGAAACTTCTCCTTATGTCATTGATTAATGTATCGATATAATCCTCTATCAATTTCTGTGAGTATCAGAAGAGTTAGTCTATGGTGATCTAATACATTGTGTTATTGTGTGCAACCTGGGTAAATGAGAAGCAGTACTAATTAGCCTTACCTGGTATACAGGTGTGGAGACTCCGCCATCTTCCCTGCTGTCTTGGTCACGGGTAGAGGAAGACTGTCAATGGCAGAAATCAGTGAATATGTACAAAATAGAATAAACTGTATAAATTAATACTCACCAGTTAGTAGTAGTCTAGGACTATAAAGTGAGTACTAAAATCGTAAGTACTTACCATTTAGAACTACAGTGTTTTGAACTGAGAACTATATAGGTTGAAGTGAGAACTATATCAGTCAAATAATACTTACCAGTTAGAAATTGTCGAGGATAATGAAGTACAAACTATGAATGTTAGTACTTACTAGTTAAACAATGGACTAGGATTGTGAAGTAGGATAAAGTATTAAGTACTCACCAGTTAGTAAATAATATTCTGTCTATCAAAACAAATGCCAATATTTCCTCATCCTATTATATCTATACATTCTTATGAAGTAAAGGTATCCTCAAACTATCAACATGGAAAATCAAATTGCAGTTTACTGTTTAATGCAACAATCAAATTTTAGGCAAACCTATTTGAAATTCTTTTTTATCGTCATGTGCTGAATTTAGTTTTTTGGTCATATCCCTGATAGAATGTATAAAAATGATTCATGTATAGTATAATACATGTATAATGTTATATATGATAATCATACAATAATTTCATTACACAGATGAAGCAAATGGGTATCATATTCTGGCAATATCCCATAGTTATTGTAACCTAGCTGAGGCAGCCTAGAGAAGAAGCCTATTTTAAGCTAAGGTAAGCGTCAGATCACTTTGTTTTCCCAGGTAAACTATATATAGACGATAATTGATTCGGTACACGAGCATCAAAATTTATGCAATAACATAGGCCAAAGTGGTCCAAGTGAAGACTTATGGTTATACATTATCCAGTACAGTGCAATTATTGCGGCCGTATCACCATGTAGGCATTTGGAGGAACAGTGGTTTTAATTGAATATACATCACTCTTCTGAAGGAAGCCGAGAGCTTCATACAGTTACCGTTATATCTCTCACAATTGAGTGCATGCAGGCTGGATGATTTGATAATAAGGTTTCTGGGTGGATCGGGCCAAGGGTATTACTACTAAAGCGGGCTCACTCATAACTCTGTCTGGCTGGCCTCCAACTGGGCTCCATGGCCGCATAACCTTGACCTTCATGATTTGTCGCTATGCTGTCATAGTGCTACTGAATTGATCAGCTTCTTACCTTTACCAAATAGAGCAGGGAATACCAAGGCATTTCTAAGAATACCAAGGAAGTGTCAGAATTGGGAAGCGTCCCTTAAATGATGAAGCTAGGAATACTAAGGAAATGTTAGGATTTTCCTAAGAAAATTCAAATTTTTCTTCGGATGTCTCATCTCTCTCTTAGTCACTATAAGTAAACAACACACCATAAACCCTACTTTTAACTTTCCAACAGTTTAAAAAATGTAATAACGCATCCACTTGAAAAGAAACATAATTGGATCAATAATTCTTGTGGAAAAAACCTAAGATTGAGTGCGCACGGTTACACTAAATATGGTGGCTAAAATCTTGGGGGTGGTCCAAATTTTCCGGAATCTCTGTCAAAATGCCTTAAAATGCAGTTTTGTATGTGCTGTTCTTGAGTGACAGGTGGTGAGCTGCTGAGAGGAGGTATGGCTTGAGGTAATGCTTTGTTAAGGCTGGCCGTGTAGACGGGGTTTTTGGTTGTAGATGTGTGAATAATCCATGAACTACTTGGCCCTACTCCTCCTGCAGTCATGTTTGCACCATCTGTTTCTCAACGCACAAGCCGCCCAATCAATAGCCCCTTCGTCCCCGGCACTTCACCCAAACATCCCAGGCCACGCCCCGCCGTGACATCATACAACTCACAGCACAGACACACACACACCAAAGCACACACCACAAACAGGCAGTTTTGGGGCATTATTCAACAGACATTCTGTGGTCAATTAGAATATATATATATATATATATATATATATATATATATATATATATATATATATATATATATATATATATATATATATATATATATATATATATATTTATATATATATATATATATATATATAACAAAGACTACTGATACATCTATATATAGTATTCATGATATGCTTTTTTCATAAATCAAATAATTTGCAATCTGCAAATGCAGTTTAACAAAAAAGCTTATGAGATTGTAAGGTAAACATGTGTATTTTGATAAAACTGAGACCAATAACCCTGTTTGCAAATGAAAAAAATAATAACTACACCAGGACCTTTTGTTATACTGCATAACAAATGGAGAGACACCAATGAATGTGTTTCACTAGACAAGATATTCCTTGGGAAATATAGGACTCGTCCCATACTAACCTGGCATTGAATAAGGGGGCTACCATCAAAAGAAAAGGAAAATATTTACAAGACAAGAATATCCTTCTACTTTAGAAAGGGATTATTTCTGCTATAGAATAATTTCTATGAGTCTTCTAGGGAAGAGCCCTACAGGTGAGGGTGATGTCTAATCAATAAATATATATTCTGTAGAAAAACAAACGTTTCTAAATATTGCTTTCCTATACAGTCAAAGGCTTTTTTCCCTTTATAGTGTAACCCTCTAGAAAGAATCCTACTGACTACTGATGAGGGTGGTACCTTGCAATAGACAAACATAAAGGTAAAGGTATTCTGTTTATAGTCTTGTATCCACCAAAGTGCTCACACGACCTCCCTCCCCTAGCAGGCCTGTACACACGGAAACCATTTCAATCCCCGGGGGGATATTCTAGAGAAACTGGCAGCATAAAGTGCACACGCTCTAAGCACTGCCTTATTTATGCTAGGCACCCATTTTGCAGCTGGGTAGACTGAAGCAATATGGAATAAACTGTCTTGCTCAAGGACAGACCAAAGTGCCCAGGGCGGCCGGGAATTGAACCAGCGACCCTCTGATTACTAGTCCGACACCTAACCAACTGAGCTACATAATGTCTCTGTAGAAAGTCTGAAGAAAGTGAATACTTGTGCCATTTGAGGATGTTTGTTACCCTTAGTGACCCTGTGTGTATCTGAGAGCCAGGACAGAAGGATAGGTCACATACAGGTTACTGTGCTATAACACACACCAAGGGTTCCTAAATGCTAAAACCATGGCAACCCCTCGCCGGACCGCCTCTTCTCAAGGAAAACCACATCTTTCTACCTATTTGCCTCAGATGTTAGCGACTCCCGTTACCATGGCAACCAGGTGCACTGATGCAGCAGTGATGTATTTTTATTGGGACTTCAAACAGTTGAATGTTTCGTTAAGCAGACAGCTACATTACCTGAGAAGAATGTCCTTCATGGGCAGTTTAATGTTATGCTTTTGTCTCATGTTCCCACTTAGAGGGACATGTATGCTTAGAGTTAAGAACAACAGAGGCACATACTGGGTAATGAGTATGCAGAATAATGCAGTTTAATGGACTCCATCAAGGTAGAAAGATATGCATATTTCACAGTTCACTGGAGTTTTGATTGAGCGTCCATGTTAAACTGCCTGTCATAACAGAAGCATATCACTTAAACACGAAGACTCATTTGCTGAGCAAACCACGTGTGTCGAGTAATTACGCCTTCCATTAGAATCCTCATCAATTCCTAATCCACATCATCAGCTGCGAGCGGGGAGAAAGAAAGGAGAAAAGCTGCTGGCTGATTAAATCAGGGATATAGCAGGATTATTCGCAACACTTCTGAGGATGGCTTGATACCCGTATCTGTCAAGGTCTGTTGCCTCGCAGGTTTCTATCAGCCTCTCCCCTATCAGGTGATCTAATATCTAATAGAGAAATCAGGAGGAATAATAAAGACAAACTAGCTTCTGATAGAAATGCAAATGAAGCAAAACCTGCTGCTAATGAATGAATGATGATGAGATGACTGTTTCAGTATACAGGCAGACGTAACAATGCATTGTTCATCATTCAATCATTTTGGCATTTACCTTCAAAGATAGGTGGCTTATTCTTTTACAGGTGGTCTCGTGAGCAGGTTAAACTATAATATTACCTTGAAGAAAATATGTATGAACATTTCACATAATATATATTCATATCTATTTCGGACATATCAAGTATTTGTTGGCCCATTTCTATATAGGAGCAGGTCACACCATCTGCTCAACCTGGTTTTAGGTGTTAAGGCTATAAATAAAGTGATCAGTTCAAACTTTGAATAACATATGAAATTGCTCAAAGGTGCTATATTTAGGGTAACTATTGCATACCATAAAAATAAATATCATAACCAATCCTCATCCAAGGTGGCCACAAAACCATAGTCCTGGTTTGTGAGAATTGATATAGGCCTAATATGCAACCAATGAGCTACCAGGAAGTGACATCATGTGACCATGCACCAACCTATCTAGGAAGGACATCATGTGACCAATAACCTAGCATTTTTAGGAAGGACACCATGTGACCAATAACCTAGCAAATAAGGACACCATGTCACCAATAACCTAGCAAGGAAGGACATGTGACAACAAAATCACCCAGAAGGGACATTATGTAACCGCCAACCCACATAGGAAATTAAGGATATAATTTGACCACTATCCCACCTAGAGGGGACATTATGTTACCCCTAACCTATAAAGGAGGGAGATCATGTGACCATAACACCATCCAGGAGGGATATCATGTGATCACCAGCAATGAATACCATTTACCTGCCAAGGAATGGCATCATGTGGCCATTAAACAGGTTAAAAAGTGAAATTTTTCCAGGGGTATTTGGTTGTATCAATAAATACCTTTAGATAAAATGCACAGGCTACAATCTAAGTGTGACACCATGTGCAAAATGTGCCTTGCGAAAACAGGTTTTTGAGGATGGTAATTTTGACCCGGTTTCCAAATTGGGTGGGACTTGTAAGATGATATGAATTGATAAATGTAATTGCTATATCTTACCCTTTGAAATGAATCAACAAACATTCGTGAGTAAATAAAATCCAAAATCTGACAAAAGAGCATAAACAAAAAGATATTAACAACATTAGAATATATATTTATGAGAATAACCAACCAGCTTACATTTTAAATTTCTATTGATTTAAAAATGCACCTTTAACCTTAGAAAATAATCAAAATATATGGGAATATTGAAACAAATTGATATCAACCAATATTCTCATAGAGATCAAGAATTAAAAAGTAAATTTTCAAATGTAAAACAATGTAAAGTTAAGTTAAATTTAATTAGAAAAATGATCACAAATTATCAAATGACTATAGAGTAATAACTGCGGTAGATGAATTTAAATAAAATTATATGATGTCAATTGGTCAGTTCCACTATACACTTGCTGGTTAAAGCGAGTCAGTGTCATCCATTTCCGAAAGTTTTTTATAATTCCCAGATGCCGATATCATCTTTAATTCATATCCCTTCATATTCGTCCTGCAGTGATGGAGTGCGCCGGCCACAGCAGACATCATCCATCTTCATATCCAGCCCAGCATTAAGGGATTAGATGTGGGACTAGCATTAATCTCATCCAAAAGCATGTGCGCGCCACACTCCTCTGTCAACACACACCGCGTGCAACTGATTGTTTAAAGATTACATTCAAACAGTGCCTGCACCAAAATACCAATGAAATGTTGAAGTCATTGAGACACATTTGTCGATGCTTTCAGTAGGCTTGGATTAGTTAGAGATTTGGCAATAAATGCCGCAATAAGATAAGAATACCAATTAGTTCATTAGGCAATTAAATCCTCCTCCAGCTTGCCTGCGGGATACAGATAATCTCAGTGACGTTTACCTCAAATACCAGTCTGACAATGAAGAATTAATACAGCATATGAGAACTACACATATGTTTCAATGCATATCCCCTCATTCAAGTATCAGTGGTAGAAGAAGAAGAAGAAGAAGAAGAAGAAGAAGAAGAAGAAGAAGAAGAAGAAGTAGTAGTAGTAGTAGTAGTAGTAGTAGTAGTAGTAGTAGTAGTAGTAGTAGTAGTAGTAGTAGTAGTAGTAGTAGTAGTAGTAGTAGTAGTAGTAGTAGTAGTAGTAGTAGTAGTAGTAGTAGTAGTAGTAGTAGTAGTAGTAGTAGTAGTAGTAGTAGTAGTAGTAGTAGTAGTAGTAGTAGTAGTAGTAGTAGTAGTAGTAGTAGTAGTAGTAGTAGTAGTAGTAGTAGTAGTAGTAGTAGTAGTAGTAGTAGTAGTAGTAGTAGTAGTAGTAGTAGTAGTAGTAGTAGTAGTAGTAGTAGTAGTAGTAGTAGTAGTAGTAGTAGTAGTAGTAGTAGTAGTAGTAGTAGTAGTAGTAGTAGTAGTAGTAGTAGTAGTAGTAGTAGTAGTAGTAGTAGTAGTAGTAGTAGTAGTAGTAGTAGTAGTAGTAGTAGTAGTAGTAGTAGTAGTAGTAGTAGTAGTAGTAGTAGTAGTAGTAGTAGTAGTAGTAGTAGTAGTAGTAGTAGTAGTAGTAGTAGTAGTAGTAGTAGTAGTAGTAGTAGTAGTAGTAGTAGTAGTAGTAGTAGTAGTAGTAGTAGTAGTAGTAGTAGTAGTAGTAGTAGTAGTAGTAGTAGTAGTAGTAGTAGTAGTAGTAGTAGTAGTAGTAGTAGTAGCAGTAGCAGTTACTAGTACTATTAGTATACCTTAGGAAAATTCATTGATTTCCATGGAAGTCTCAGCTACATTAAGTAAGTGAATACTCTTCATCAGCTCCACATCTTAATAGAGCAAAATGTATGTGCCAAAGTTGAATCACCTTCCACCCAAACAGTTGTCAATACAACAAAAACACTTCCCTCAAGTGACACAGCTATGATTTAGTAGGAAGTCGACGGTTTATTTTCTAGTTGCCAACCATTTCCAGTAGCGTTAGTGCGATAGTGTGAGACATTAACTAGTTTTGATTCCTCAAGGTTTTGGCAGGATAGCAGTCGCAGCAGGTTAACCCTTCTAATGCTGAGGCTACTTTCATCCAAAGCACAAGGACGCAAATATTTTCGAAAACCATCGAAACCCTGTCATGTTGGTATTCATTGGAAAGCTCTCGCCGAGTACTTTCATTTGAGTACCCATTTGCCAGGGTTTCAGTTATTTTTCAGGCTTTTTGCATTAGTTTGTATTGGCCAAATTAGCCACCACCAGCATAAGGGTTAAGGTAGAATTGAGTGAATACCCCTCCCTGCGAGCCCTCAGTTCTCACTTCTCCTACTTACACCAGCATGTCTTATTCAGAAGCCTTAAACGTTTCTGGGGATCGTGACAATAACTTCACATCTTCCCGGCCAACTGAGAGTTTTCTTTTCAATTAATTTTCATTTCCCGTTGGCGCGGGGCGCGGGCTCGGTAACAAGTGCTGCGTCAGGTATATTAGGTGGAATGACAAGCTCTCAGCTCACTACATCGTCCCAACAATGGAGAGCTTGTGCAAGTCAAGCTGACACTCAAACGCCAAAACGACATCAATTTCAACCAATTCTTTTGATTAAGCTACCGCAAGTAACCAATTGATGTTATGATAACTGATCCTAAAATACCAAAAGAAGTTTGGAATACCAAGGAAATACCAGATCTGTGACTTGACCTCAGAAGTCTCATGCAGCTACTGTTTGTAAGACCAAGTTAATCCTAGGATTTCCCGAAGAATTTTCAGCTTCATTCGTTCATGGAGTGCGACTTTTGCCTAAGAAATACTTTCCGGGGAAAAATGCTAAAAAAATGCCAAAATTTCTAAGAAAGTTAAAGCTACGCTCAGCAAGCAAAGAGTAAAGTTAGGTTGTGGAAATACTACCCAAACAAGTCGCAAAGTATTGATGAATTGATATAATAATCTGCATCAGCTTATTTTTTATCAATACTAACTTAAATTAAGGAAGGCATCAATCACATTTTTCTGAATGAAAATCAATGAAGTTCTGGTGTAAAGGTAAGCAATGCGTGGTATTAACCCTTATGCTACTGGTGGCTTATGTGGCCAATACAAAATGATGCTCAAAACCTGAAAAATGACCGAAACCCTGGCACATGGGTACTCATCTGAGAGCACTCAGCAAGAGCTTTCCAATGAATACCAATATGAAAGGATTTAGATGGTTTTCAAAAGTCTTTGCTTCCTTGTGCTTTGGACGAAAGTAGCCTCAGCATTGGAAGGGTTAATCCATTCAGTCATATAGAAAATTATACTTTAACCCATTACATGCATAATTTCCCTTGCAAATTGTCTTCTGGAAAGGAATCGTGAATAATGACTTCTGAATTCACAACTTATTTGTATCTGTATATATCTTTGAAGAAGAGATTATTGTTGGTTGGTTTCTGATCAACAATTCTCTCTTCTATATTCCCATCCTTTCCAAATAGTGCTTTCATCTAAAAGATATCCTCCAAATTGTTAGCCCACCTGAAAAATCACCAAAACCCTGGCAAATGGGTACTCATCTGAGAGTACTCAGCGAGAGCTTTCCAATGAGCACCAACATGACATGGTTTAGATGTTTTTCAAAGATTTTTGCGTTTTTGTGGTTTGGGCGAATGTAGCCTCAGCATTGTAAGGGTTAAATGCTAGGACTCATCAGGAAACCTAGGGTAATATTGGAAAAGCCAGGATTTCCTTGGAATTCTAAACAATGTATGTTAACCCCTATGCTGCTGGCTACTAATTTTGCCAAAAAAAGGATGCAGAGACAGGATTTCCTTGGCATTCTAAACAATGTATGTTAACCCCTATGCTGCTGGCTACTAATTTTGCCAGAACAAAAGGATGCAGAAAAACATGATAAATAGCAGGAACCCTGGCACATGGGTGATCATTTGAGAGTACTAAGCGAGAGCTTTCCAATGAATACCAACATGACAGGGTTAAGATGTTTTTCAAAATCTTTGCACCCCTGTGCTTAGGACGAAAGGAGCATCAGCGTTGGAAGGGTTAAGGGAAGGCAAGTGATCCAACAAGTAACTTAACTGGAATCAGCTGAAAATATCCAAGAATTCCTAGGAAAATACTAGGATGAAGCATTTAGGACCATCAGGGAAGTCTGAGCTACATTCAATGAGAGGTTTTAACCCTTATGCTGCTGGTGGCTAACTTGATCAACAAAAAATAATGTGAAAAAAGCTAAAAATTGACCAAAACCCTGGCAAATGGGTACTCATTTGAGAGTACTCGATAAGAGCTTTCCAATGAGTACCAACAAAATAGGGTTTAGAAGGTTTTCAAAGATTTTTGCATTCTTGTACTTAGGGCGAATGTAGCCTCAGCATTGGAAGGGTTAAATGCATTATTTCTATCCATAAATGTTGCTCATTTAATTATGATCCTCTGCCCTTTCCTCTATCACTCATTCCTATGACAGCAGCAACCGAATGTGGCAGTTGTGACAGTGATCTGGCAATTCAATTAAAGCAAGCGCTTAACACCAATCTGCAACCAGTCAACTCTTATTCCTGCAACTGTTTTACGCTGAAACAATTGGCGGAGCACCCAAATATGGCAGCGGCAAGAATATGGCACATCCATCAGGGCGGGATGGAGGGATATGGAGGAGAATTGATTAGATGTCACGGAGATGCCTTGTTTTTCTGCTTGATGGCCAGTGCAGGGGTAGAGGTCTGATTACTGCAACATTCACACAGGCTAGATTAGGCAGATTCATTTCACATAAGTAGCTGCACATGATTAGATATGGCAATGTTATTACACACGCGGAGCACTGGCCAGAAGCATTGCAGGGCTACCCTAGCAGCCCAGTGGTGTTCAGTTATAGCTAATGTTAATAAGAGTCGGTCAAACCAATCAAATGCTTTATTCAGACAAACTGCTGCTCCATATCCATGGTAAAGGGAAGGAAGTGGGTTTTACGTCGCTTTCAACAGCTTAGGTCATATCGTGACGAGATAGAAACCCGGAACCGGGAAGAAATTCCCTACTCTTCACGAATAGTTTCAAGGGGTCTTTCAGTTGCAGAAGGACAATAGACAGTCCTCCACAACGCCAAACATTTATATAGCGACCAGGCCAACCCGCTTTCCATATACATGGTACAGAAAAGACTAGATGAGGTACAGGGTAATCTACCAGTGTTTACCTACACTGCTATCTAATTTATATTTTACCACTGTCTGTGTGGCAACTCTCACTGCAGCTACTACCTCCACTTAAAGGTGCAGAAGTACTTCTCCCTTCCATATTAAAGAAGTACTTAAAGCAGACTTTGAGTGAATTGCGTGTATCTTTTGCAAATGTGTACCACAGAGGGGCAAATTACAGAACTAAGAGAAATGCTTACAATTGCCTCTTGAAGCATCTATTGAAAGGAACCAATCAGGATATTGCTATCACTTTCTGTTATGTCCTAGGTTTTCATGCCCCTTTCACTGATACTGACTGAGCAATTTGATAGGTCATCATGCATTTTCATGAACAACCTTATTAGCAATAGACAGGTCAATACAATTTCATCAATCAACTTTCAATGACACTCCAGCAATTTAATTAAGTAGGTCAATACATTTTAATTGAAACTTTGGATATAGTTAAGCCAATACACTTTATTGACACTGGATGACTTTATAATGGGTCAATACACTTTTAAACAAGAATGTGTGTATATTCTCGGCAAGATTTCTAGGAACATATTACAATTATTAACCATATGATAGACGTCAAAGCATGTTTTGTACTCTAAATAGATGTTGCCTCCCAATTTTCTATATTTCTGTGAAGTATTGCCAATCTTTGTCCCTGAGCATTGGAGCATCTAAAGACTTCACAATGATTTATTAATTCCCTTTCTTCCTCATGATATCATTAAGAGCACCTACTGATGTCACAGATCATATGTAAATGATAGCCTGTTTTGAGACCTGCTGCCTGCAGAGCTGCCTTTGGTGGTCCATTATGGTATAATCACAGAGTCTGTATAATGTGAGCCTCACAATAGAAACTGGGCATACAGTCTCGTTAGTCAGGCCAGTAATTCATCAGGAAGTGGGCACCAATGAGCGTCTCCCAGAACTCGGCCTCCGTCCGTCCCGGCTGAGCCGAGCGTGATGGAGAAACTCTGTTCACTTCTATTTAGGCAGTCAGCCCGATGTTGTGTCAAGCTTGACAAGGCGCAATGGAGAGCTTTCATGTTTGCTGGGATGGAAATGCTAAATGAACACCTTGGTACGTGTCAGAATGATAAATTGGGAAATGTGTGGTGATTTCCTGTGAACTTCACTGTCTCACAGAGTAACACTTCAGTGTTGATATGCAAGCTCAGGTGCTGTACAGTACAGCTGGAAAAAACTAAGGGCAAGATTTATATATATATATATATATATATATATATATATATATATATATATATATATATATATATATATATATATATATATATATATATATATATATACATATATATATATATATACATATATATATATATATATATATACATATATATATATATATAAATATATATATATATATATATATATATATATATATATATATATATATATATATATATATATATATATATATATATATATATATATATATATATATACATGTATATACAAACAGAGATATATAGATAGATAGGTTATGGATATATTGCATTGGATATAGATATCAGTATAGATTAATAGGGAGACATACAATGCAAATGTATAATCTGTACCCTTGGTACTTCCTTTATATCAATGGAAACTCAGTATATATTTCCTTATATGGCATCAAGTGCACTTGCATTCAAAGGTATGTGTCTAGTATAAACAGGACAATTTATATAGTTTTAGTATAATTTTAAAGTTTAGAAAGTAATGCATTAGTGTATATGCCAAAATTGATTTTTACTATGACATCATGCGCTGGACTAGAAATAGAAGTAGATGCAAATATGAGCATTCTACCTTGATTTGACAAGTCATTCTAGGGCAAAAACAGGAAGTGTTAAGCCATCAAACAGAGACCCTGTTGACAGTGAATGCAATGATTATGGTATTAAAGATTCTACTCTATGACAGCAGGAAACAAGCATTCATAACAGCAGAAAACTGTCCATCTCAGAATAGCCAATTACCTACAGACATGGAGGAGGAGGAGGAGGAGGAGGAGGAGTAGTAGGAGGAGGAGGAGAAGGAGGAGGAGAAGGAGAATGAGGAGGATAAGGAGGAGGAGTAGTAGTAGTGGGAGGAGGAGGATAAGGAGGAATAGTAGTAGTGGGAAGAGGAGGAGGATAAGGAGGAGGAGGTTGAGGAGGAGGAGGATTTGGATAAGAATAGCCAAAGATGATCCCAGTAGAAATAAATGATCTGTTAACTAATCCAAGTAAAATACCCTCAGATATTGACATTTTGATACTGTTACCTTTACAAGAATAAGATGAAAATAAATAAAGAAGAAGAGAAGTATTTACAAGCTGGCTGTTACTTCCATCTGACTTACATTTCACCTTCAAATATGTAAAATGTATATGGTTCTTTTCTGATTCAAATTTCATCTTCTAACTTTTTCTAAAATGCTAATATTTATAAGACATATTTTACGAAATAGTGAGGCCTTTTATGGTTTTCTGAAAAAGTTTGGAATTACAGGTGCCATTACATTTGTTGATGGAATTGGGGTAATGATCTCCGTGGCCAGGTGGTCTGTGAAATCTGGACATCTACTAAACATGTATCACAAAGTGAGGGTCAAAATGAACATATACAAAAGCACTGGGTATGGCCCAAGCAGCTTATAATAGCCGCATAGCAGCACACAGGATCAGGACCGCTTTTATCAATCAATAGCTGGACCATCTCCAACAACGTGAATGCTAATATTGATGCCATCCTAATTGTGAGACCAATTCACTAAGCTAACGCCACACCAGATTAGCCTGTTACTCATATAGAGGGAGGATTACTTTACATGTACGATGCAGGCCAATTCACCCCCTTTACATTCTGCAATCTCTCTCTCTCTCTCTCTCTCTCTCTCTCTCTCTCTCTCTCTCTCTCTCTCTCTCTCTCTCTCTCTCTCTCTCTCTCTCTCTCTTCTCTCTCTCTCTCTCTCTTTCTCTCTCTCTCTCTCTCTCTCTTTCTCTCTCTCTCTCTCTCTCTCTCTCTCTCTCTCTCTCTCTCTTTCTTTCTCTCTCTCTCTCTCTCTCTCTCTCTCTCTCTCTCTCTCTCTCTCTCTCTCTCTCTCTCTCTCTCTCTCTCTCTCTCTCTCTCTCTCTCTCTTTCTCTCTTCTCCTCTAATTCACTACCTGCACAATATCTTTCTCAATTTAGCTTAAATGATCTCTCTTTACCTGCCCCCCTTATCCTCCACTTCTATCAGAGTTTGACAAATGAAAAAAGCCCTTTTCTTTCAGGAGAAAATGAGCACCATGTAACTTAAGGTCTAGGCTCTGCTTTAATGTCGTTGCTATTTCCTATGGTCACTGGCCTGGCTATAAGGATGGAAAACAATTTAACCCCTTTTGCAGGAACCCAAATAAACCCACAACTATGGGCCATATATTCCCCTAAATTTCCAAAAGTTGTGAAGATGTTCTTTAGTATTCCTGTGCCCCTTGCCATTAAGCCTTATTTACTCTACCTGTGCCTACTACTAAAGGGGAGTAATGGCGGCGTGGCGTCCATTCAGGGAATTTAAGTGGGCAATAGTTTCACCCTCAACCATTGGGCAGATTGCCTGGCTGGAGATGGAATACCTGTTTCGGTTCTACCTTCCCTTGAAGGAAGTGTAAATAAGGCATGTTTTTATGGCTCAATACATTTCCAGCTAGAACAACGAGTTTCTGTGAGGCCAGCGGGGCTGGCGTCAAATTGAACATCGTCCGTGGTATTTAGCTTGGAACTGTGAAAACTACCGAAGGGACCAGTCTGTCTTCCTAAAGTAAACTAGTTGGAATTCCCTCTGCGCCAAGATAAAGTCTCATAAAAAATCCTGCTACGCCACAACTTGATGAACATCAAGGTAAAAGGGGAAGGAGCTTGCGCAAGGCGATGACGCAGAATGGTCGGGGAAACAACGGACAAGATGGTGGCGGCAAGATAAGCGTGTGCAATTTCACTCGAGCCAGAGACTGGGAGAAAAAAAATGCACAATGCCATGTTAATATCCCATTCCAGATAGGAGTTTAATGGGAACAAGAAAATGGGGTTTCTCATGAGAACTAGGGGAATGGCCGTAGGGGGTAGAAGGAAATAGGAAGGGGAGATTGGTGGAAGAATGTGTATCATTGGAGTGACTTTCACATCAGGTCCAGGGTAACATTAGGCATCAATACTGAGAGATAACGTGAATCTTTTTACAGAGCAGCTTTCTATAGTATATATTATTAGTGATCTGACCTGATGGCCGAGAGGTCTAATGAGTTGCCACTGGCTGCTCGCTGTCTCCCATTATTGCACAGGTTTTTTTGAATTCCCAGCTGGGAGATATGAGAAAGTTGCCAGTGATTTTGGGTTAGGTGTTTCTTTTTTGTCATGTACTCCGGTTTTCTACACCACCCACAACTGGCTAGTCACAAATTAGCCCAAATATGGCACAAAAAGTGATGTTGAAATTCTAAATTTATATTATCATCCTCATCCTTTGCATATCATCAATAACAAACAAAGAGGTAAAATATGAATTTCCTAAAGTATATGCTTGCAAAACTATGGAAGACAGGGTTTTTTCTTCATAATTTATTTTACCCCTTCAAATTTTTTGAATTTGTAAATGTAAGACATAAAAGACCCCTCATGCCTTGCGTCATGCTATGTGTGGAAAAATTAGATACCCCTAAAAATTGAAAATACCTTTTATTTCCTCAAATGAGTAACACACAGTGGGACTTAAAAACAATAAAAGTACAATCAGTGCTATCATTTCTTTTAGACAATTCCTTTTATTATTCTTAATATGGTTAATTAAGGAAAACATCCAAAATTCCATAATCTGGATAGATTTTATCAGTAAATAAAGTTATTACTGTAAAAATGCTTTTCTGCATGTAGATATTCCCATTCTACAATGCTTATCAACTACAGCTAAAACAGCTTTATTCCATTCATACCAGGAGCATACATAATTAGGTCTGACATTTAAATAGAAATATTTGAATAACAGAGAAATATTCTGAGAAAAAATTGACTGACTGGTTTTGGTCCCTGTTGCATTAAAGCACTCCCTCATCAAAGATTTTTCCAATATCATTCTGGGCCTGCTCAGTGGTCTAAGGCGTCGCCACTGACTGCAGTCGCTATCTATCACCACTGCCTGGGTTCGAATCTAGGCCTAGGCATGTGAGAAAGTTGCCAGTGACTTGGGGCTAGGCGGTGGTTTTCGCTGGGTACTCTGTTTCCTCCACTTCACTTATATACAACTGGCTTAAGTCACAAATTAGCCACAATTGGCATAAATGTGACGAAAAATGAAATTCCAAATCCAAATCCAATATCATTTTATACTATTTGAAGATATCTCTTACTAAATGTACCTGAGACTTTCTAGGATTTAACCTGGGATTTTCGAAGGGAGATCAAAGAAATTTCTTGGACTTCCAAGCTAATAATTTGGTAAAGTATTGTTTAAAATTGGCATAGCAAGTGTAGAGTCTGGATGCCGGTGGGTTAATCCGGCATGCACCACAATACAAGCCCTCAGCAGTGGGAGTCCACTTGAGGGGTCGTTAGTATTCAACTGGTCACCTGTCCGTCTTATCATTGTCAGTCAGTGCTTGTAACCCTCGCACCTCCCTGGCCGGCCGTGTGACGGCTCCCCGCTCACTCCGTCACCCACTGGACACACGGCTAACTGCAGCAGCCAATCAATACCACACCCAAACCTACCCCCAGACATCTTCACTACATCTTAATACGCTGGTTCGGGTAGGACTGAGAACTCACTGTGGCCCTGTCATGTGCATACTGACCTCTCAGTAAAATGATAATCTATATACCGGTTCGGGAAAGATTGCAAACTACCTGTGGCCCTGTCATGTGCATTCTAACCTCATGGTGATGTCATTTAAAATTTCAGGCTTAGCTGGGGCAGGGAGGGTCGATAGTTAGCTCACAGCTGCCAAAAGTAGCCTTACAATTTTGGCGAAATCTTTCAAGCAAAAGCAGACTTGGGAAAATATTTGCGATAGAAATGTTAATTAGAGTTCTACTGACAACTCTCCATCAAATATTTTGAAAAATAATTTTCAATTTTAAAGTTATTGTCAAAACTATCCTAGTCCCAGACATTCTCGAGGAACAATGATAGAGCATGGATGGGTTAAAGTGTAATAAGAAAGCTGCAGGTCCACTTGCTGCACTGACCACTAATAGCAGACTGACCCATCTTATCTATAACTGCAATCACATCAAAGGCATGGCTTGACACTCAGGCTAGACTAATGTTCACATTCGTTCGTCACAGTGCATGGCTTATTAATTGACCCCCTGTATCCTCCATTGTGCTACATTAACCCTTTGGATGCTGATGGCTAATTTGGTCAAATACAAAATAATGCAAAAAAGCTGGAAAATTACTGAAACTATGGCATGTGGGTACTCATCTGAGAGTACTTAGTGAGAGCTTTCCAATGAATACCAACATGACAGGGTTTAGATGGTTTTCAAAACTTTTTGCATTTTTCACCTATGGACAAAAGTAGCCTCAGCATGGAAAGGGTTAACCTCTTCATGCACCGAGACCTCTTGAACTACGAAATGTTGTGAAAGATAGCCGGATATATATTACCTTGAAAATACTTTGCAAACAAAGCATAAATTTGCAAAATATTAAAGAAAAAGTGAAAATCCAAAGAATGCTTTTATGATAGAGGTATGACCAAAATAAGCAGCTTGCTTTTGGTGGCCACTTAACACAACATGCATTTATGAATGGTGCATGGCAACAAACTGTGAAGCCAATTTGTGCTGCAAGAACTCATCCATGAATAATAGCTTTTTTGGTAAACTCTTTTTGACTAGAGATTTTTCTGTTTTCTTTTTTTTTGGTGGGAAAAAAAGGGGTGGGAGGGGGTTGAATGAAAAAAACTTCAATCAGAACCCAACCCAAAACTGTCCATCAAATAGTTTGTGAATTAAATATGATTGCTTCTTAAATTATTCTTTAAAGAATCACAGTTCTAGCTGGGAAATGTCAAGGAGCTGTACAGGCATTTTGTTGGTTAACCCTTCCAATGCTGAGGCTACTTTCGTCCAAAGCACAAGGACGCAAATATTTTTGAAAACCATCTAAACCCTATCATATTGGTATTCATTGGATAGCTCTCGATGAGTGCTTTCAGATGAGTACCCATTTGCCAGGGTTTCAGACATTTTTCAGGATTTTGGCATCATTTTATATTGGCCAAATAAGCCACCAGCAGCATAAGGGTTATGCCAGCCCCAGTAGCTGATTACCCTACTGCTCTCGCCTCCCGTCCATTGTTCTCAGCGAAACCATAACTGCCACGGCAAGCACATCAAGATGATACATGAGATAAGGGTAGTAACAGCCCAGAAATAATATCAAGTGGCTTGAAAGATAGCCTTTTCACTCTCTGAGCCACTAGCTAGGTCTGACACATCATGCAGATATCCTGCATTTCAGCATTCAGCTCAGTGACAAGTCTTCTCCTTGTAGAAAAAGACTCTTCAATTTATTCTTTAAAAGTGAAACAAAAGAAAATGAAAATAAAAACAGATTCTTATAATTGACAGTAAAGTGAATATTGTCAATTCATTATTATGAAGTGATTTCCTTGAATTTTTCTAGCATGATTTTGGCTGTCATCAGGATCAATGTTGGGTGATGTCATGATTATGTCCATTTTAACATAATAGTGTATTTTTCTGAACTATCGTCTAAATATAAGATCCTAAATGTATTATACCAAATTACTTTCAACTGTTTTGCAAAAGTATAAAATATAAAATCTCAGGATAAGAATCCTTTAAAGGAGTATAGAACCATACTCGAGCACCAAAGACACTAGTCACTTTGTTCATCTTCTAGACAGTTGAGGACAATTTCTGGCACCTTGATATTACAAATTTCGATGAATTTAATATTTCATGTCTGTCTGTAGACAGGGTCCTAACTCACACTGTAAGGTTGACCGCTGTAGCTTTATGCTGTTACAGAGCAATTTTCTGCTCATACCTTGCATTGTGTAGTTTTCTGTAGTCGTGAGAGCCAGGCCAGGAAGGTCCCCTCTCCGAGGAGTCGCTGTCCTTCCTCAGACAAGCCAGTCTACCAGTATACATCTGGCGTGATGGAGCAGATTTAAATAGCGTAGTTGATACGCAGGCGGAGAGTATTGTGATGGAGGACGCGGCGGCCATTTATCCGGGTCCCTGGAGTGTGAGGTTATCATGAGAGATGGGACCTGTCTTTTGTGCTGCACTATTATTCCGCTGCTCTCCGGGGGCCCCCCATGCTAGCTGTTCAGCAGAGATAGCTACCGCTGCCCACAATGGTCCTCTGGTAGGCACTGCAGCACACACAGACAAAGAGCCAACCAGACGTGAAAGGGAATATGTACTCATAGGGGACCTGTTGCATGTCACTTCAACTCATTTCAAAACAGTCTTACAATGGTAATAACTTTGTAAGGGTGTCCCAGTTAGGGACTTGGTATTACCAAATCAAAGAAGGTTAAATAAAGTTTAGAGACCTCTGATTATTGGGCTCCATGTAAATTGGGCGGGATGCATTTTATTACAACTCAATTAATTGAACCTGCAATCTTCAGCTTGTAAAGGACGTCTTGTCATTAAAGGCTTGTTATTGATTAGCATAACAAATCAAAGGTTTTGAATAATGTTTAGGGTTCTGTGGGTACCTGAGGCATCATGTGCATTGATTGGTATGCAGTGCTAATTCAGAACACTGTATCAAACCAATACACCAAAAGCCTAGAAAAATGATACATGTAGTTTGAGTTTCAGATACAGTAGTTCAAGTTCTATAACATGGGGTCCACACCATGGCCATGAGTATTCGTGTCACAAGATCCGGTGTTGATACATGTTACTAGGTTGCCAGTGCATTGAGTTAACCAGAAGTTTTCATGGTTGACCAACTTTCCTCCTAAGAATATTAACTGTAACATATTGTCTAGTCATGATTTAGCTTTAAATGACAAAAAAAATTCACAAAATTCTATTCCAAACAAAGGTGGGAGAGAAAGTAGCATTTCCATATTCTTTCATTGTTATCATTTCGTTTTCAATTATCAAACTGTGAAATAACAAAAGGTTTCATGACCTAATGACCAAGAATATTGAAACAAGAATAAATGTAACAGAGAATTACTCGATGCTTGGATTTCCTCCCCCCCCCCCCCCCCCAAAAAAAATGCTAGGAATTCCTTGTAATGTAAGCTTTATTTGGCCTAAATGGAATGAACAACATAATTGGAATTAAAAGCAATGGTTCACATTGTCTGAGAAAAATTGCAAAGATGGGAAGATATGAATAATATTAACCCATTAATGCTCGCAGCAGCCGCAAGCAGTCTGACAATTTTGATGACATCTTTCAAAAGAAAGAAAAGTTGGAAAACAATTTGTTGGAGAAATATAACTCAGAGCACTATCAATAGCTCTCCCTCAAATATTTCATAAATCATTCTGAATTTTTTGAAGTTTTTGTACAAAATATAGAGGATCTAGGTAACAATTTCATGAGTAACTCTTAAGGATATATGGGTTAACCCTTTCAATGCTGAGTCCATTTTGGTCCAAAGCTCAAGGACGCAAATATTTTTGAAAACCATCAAAACCCTGTCATGCTGGTATTCACTGGATAGCTCTCGTCGAATACTCTCAGATGAGTACCCATTTGCCAGGGTTTCGGTCATTTTCCAGCTTTTATGCATCATTTTGTATTGGCCAAATTAGCCACCAGCAGCATAAGTGTTAAAGAATATTTCCCTGATGCCTAGGCCTCAAACAAGCAGTCCCACGGAGACACTGCCAGTCATAAGGGAACTTGCTTCAGCGAGATCTTGTCATTGCAGGATTGGTTCAAACATTGAAGAGAGAATTGGGAATTGTAGTCTTAAAGAACTGTCTTTTCAGCAATAAATCTTCCATGAGAAAATAGTCCCAAAGGAACTGAGGTCTCCAGGTGATACAAGTAACTAATGCCCAGAGAGAAAAGTTTCCAGCAACATGATCTTATCTCATCATTCATTACATATAAAAGCGTGTTTTTTTTTAAAAAGATAGTTATCAGTGGAATTCTTTGTAATGACTTTGCTGGTTTCATCTCCACTGAGACAAAACATGATTGAATCATCATTCTAAACTTCTTCCTTCAAAATCCTGAAGTGCTTTTATATTTGATAAATACACTCATTCAGGAATTTCTTCTTATCCTTATTTCCTTGTCATAAGAGGACATTTAATAGGTAGTAATGACATGTGCTTACCTAATGTATAATCGTTTTGGTAAGAGGTACAGCAATGGTATCTGGTTGAGGTGGCAATATGATCATGAATGCAAATATTAGCATGTATTTTCAAACTGCAAGAGCATCTATATTACGCCTACTTCACCTGTCAAGATTTCTAAGTCTAGGCAGTGGTGAGGGACAGCAAGCAGTCAGCAGCAATGCCTTAGATCACTCCGCTATCAGAGCAGGCCCTCCATCAGTAGGAGTTCAGGCTTGGGGATCGCGCGCCAGCACTTAATTTCTGCACATTGTGCGCCTTATAACCAGAGTCCAGAGTGTGTGTTTATAGAGTAATGGAATCACGGCAGGCACTTTAATAGAGAGATGTATTTACAAAGCGTCTATTTGCCTGTGTGCCGTGCCCGTGTGCCGAGTTCAATGCCTGCGTTCATACTCCCCATTACTGTCACTCTCTCGAGTGCACACCTTGAAGACAAACGCCTGAAAGAAACAGCGACCCTCATTTCCACCCGTCCTCTCCATTACGACACTGCGGAAACAAGATATGACATTCACAGTTAAAGTCGAATCTATTTAGACCAGAGGGAGTGTGATAGAATGTTATTGGCAGGAAGTAAACTTGACAAAAGGAATGTAATTGAACTTCCATCTTTACCCTTATGCTGCTGGTGGCTAATATGGCCTATATAAAAGGATGAAAAAAAACTGAAAAATGACTGAAACCCTGGCGTATGGGTACTCATCTGAGAGTACTCAGCGAGAGCTATCTAATGAATACCTACATGACAGGTTTTAGATGGTTTTTAAAATTCTTTGCATCCTTGTGCTTTAGACGAAAGTAACCTTATAGCATTGGAAGGGTTAAGAAAGACATTCTGATTTAAATGCCCTGTACCATCACTTTGTCTGCCACATGACCCCTTAGAAAATGTAGTTGAGACTTCCTAGAAAATCCTGCGATTTTTTTGCACCACCCAAACAATATCCATTTCTATGTATGACATTTGTATAAATGATCAAAGGGAGATATCCAAAAAATAAATTCCGGGGTCCCAATCTCTCCCCTTATTTCCATCACAGCTGCCACAAAGCGCTTTTCTGCTATCATCGCGAATGACATTTGAAATCTCTGGAAGAAGCCCATCTTCCTCATCCAGCACAATAAGCAGACACTGCCACTGATCTATTCAATCCACATCTTAGCTAATCCCAGAAAATTGGGTTTGTTAGCAGCTAGGGAGAGCGGGAGAACCCGCAGATCTGATTATAGCCCACAACACGATCCCCGCAAAAACACATCCTTTCATTCCATAAGCGCGGCTGATATGTAGAGGTCAGAGGTCACGGATAATGTATGCATAAAAGGATGACACGTGAATGGTGATATGTGAAAGGGACTCATCAGAAGCCATTAGCCAAATTAGGAAGTGGCATGTCTACTGTCCATTCTACTCGCGATAGATCATCCTCAAGCTTTTTATCTCCTAAACAGGAGAGGGAGAGCGACGATTCTATCGTCAACTTTGATCATCAAAGGTTAGTGCATTATTATAGAGAGTAGATAGAGGGAAGAGCAAAAAAGTTTGATATCTATCATAACTGTTGCATTCAGTAGAATAACAAATGTCAGAGAAAAATGCTTGCTAATCAATGGGACTATGAGACGTCAGCTTGATAGGAGACTGCAATGTAGTTGCTTGCCTATATGGAATTTGATAATCATGAAACATTTGTCACTGTTTATGTTGAAGGTCATTTTTATAGTTCAATTTACACAATTGCAAGTACTTCAAGAATATAGGGAAAGAATTTTTATTTCCATTAACATTGTGGTCACGCTTTTCTTGGCCTTATACAACAAAGAGACATAAATACAGTCAATTCCTTTTGATCTTTTTATAAATTCATCCTAGCTTTATGGCACAGATAGAATGATTTAAAGTCATTTTAATAACATCTTTTTTTAAAGATTTTTTTGGAAAATATTTGCTGTAAATATGTTAACTTTAATTTTTTTGTCATTTTCTTTTCAAAATCATTCTAAATTGTAAACCATTTATTTACATAGGTCATCCACTAGCAAATTGTAAAGACGCCTATAAAGAACTCCAATAGAACAGCACTTAAACAATAGATAACATTTCTTAAGTTTTATTTTCGTTTCTTTTTTTTTTTTGAACTGATGAAGACAGTTTCCATGGCAACGACCTTGACCTTGTGATGTATACCTGTGAGCGGGACTACATCAGGGATAATCTGGAGAGTTGACACATCGTAGCCATCATCGTACCTGCCCTGTCAGCCCCCCTGACACTAATACCCCTCTACTAGATTACAGCGGCTACTAGAACCCCAGACCCCCCACATTAAACTTGCATGGGATTAGACACTACCACATATCACAGTCCCACATGTACTGCAACTGCATACATCTAACAATTCCCGCTTTCACAGCCACTGGTCTTAAAGGTGCAATCCCTTGGGTAGTCTTCAAAACTTTTCTTTGAGATAAAACTGAATAGGAAAACTGCATAGATCTCACAATTACTGCTTTTACAGCCGCTGGCCTTAAAGGTGCAATGTGCAGTCTTCAAAACTTTTCTTTGGAATAAAACTGAATAGGAAAACTACACACATCTAACAATTATCGCTTTCAAACCAGTTAACCTGCCTAAAAAAAATAGTATTTTTGCAGCACCGGCCTCTAGCAAACATCTGAAGTCATAGATAATTCCTCAAGATGATGGTTAATGTATGTGAGGAAATCCTTTCTACCAAGCCAATGAATTGCCTGTTAAAAATATGGGTGAACCCCATTTGTGGTGAGGTTGGCAACAGTGGCAGAAAGTTGGCTAAATGGTGTGGAATTTGCCCAGGATAGTTTTCGGATTAGTCATAGCAATACTAGGCGTATTTGCTGCTATAAATACCCCCCAATGCCCTTTATGGCTGACACCTCACACTAGAGTCCACATCAATAACTTATAACATCACCAGCCCTTCGTCGCTTCCTTGTTTCTACTTAATTTTTCATATCAATTTGTGCTATATTCCAGGCTCCCATCGACTACGTGGCCGGGAATGACCCCTACTGCGACCTTATGTGATTTTATATTAACCTGCTGGTGCCCTGTGACCCTAGGCTGGCTATAAACACCGGAATCTCCAGCTAGAGGTAAGTGGATATTACTGGCATGCCAGATTCATAACTCACTCACCTATGGCTTAGGAGGCTAAAGTTTGTATCATATCATACTTATATCATAACATATCATATGCAATATCAACTCTTATATTTCTGGCCTTATAATAAAACATTTGCATTCTTTGCTGAATGTCACTGGCTGTAGCAATAATATTGCTAGAAGAATTACCTACTATACAAAAAGGTTTCTCTATAAATCCTTACCAAATGTAACTAAAACCTCCTAGGAAACCATGGGATTTTCCCAGGAAAATCCACATGCATCTTGAATCTTTATATTTCTGCCTCTGATGAAAGAGACTTGGATAGAATTAAAGGTTTAATATCTGATGATAAATCTAAACCCTTACCAAATAAAGCTTTAGATATCAAGAAAGTCTCAGGAAGATTTCCCGAGAAAATTGCGCGATTTCTTGGGAAGCCTCAGCTATATCTGGTAAGAGTAAGTTTTTCTTTTCATGGCAGACTTATGAGTAGAAGCAGACTTAATAATGTAGGTGTTACAAAAGAATTTCTCAAAGAAAGATTTTTTTCTTTGGGACAGTCTTTTACCTGAAAGTTCTCAAGGGATATCACCATTAGCTAATTTAATCCTTATATCACATCCATATAAGGATCTGAATGGAAAAGGCCTTAAAATTGTTTAATTGCGACCTATAATTATGGTATGACTAAAATGAATATGTAAAACAAGAGAATACTTCTTGAGTAATGGTACGTCTGGAATCAATAAACAATACCTTCTAAGAAAACTACAACTCCTGTGAGTCTCTGCCAATGAAAAGCTATAGTTGGATCCATTGTGGTTTAATTGATGGACTAACACCTTCAACCTTGGCCACCGTTACAGCCGTACAGCAATACAGCCAACATGGCACCTGGTATGGCAACAAAAGCTCGCGTTACCGATGAAATAATGATGGCAATGATAATAAATATTGCTTTATTGCCAAATAACTCAGCGAGTGGAAAGGGATACCTGGCCACCAGGCGCTGCAGCTCATGCGAATGGAGCACGCTGTTCCTGCTAAATGACGCCATACCACATACTGCAGACTACAACACCCACAGGCAGAAAATACTCAACAAATTGAGCTGAGATTTCCAAGGCTTCCCCCCCCCCCCCCAAAAAAAAAATGAATAAATAAAAATAAAAGTAAAATAAGGCCACTCCAATTTATTTACTTGTCTTACGAGCTCAGGAGGTAGGAAATGAGCAATTTTGGAATAAAAAAAAAAGTTGAAAAATGGGACTTTTTTTATTTTTAAAATTTTTTTTAGAGTCTGCCAACTAGGACTGGTAGCGATATGTTTCTACCAGCCTATTCTCAACTAAATAAAATCAATCAATCTATTAATCCCTGTAACCTGAAGGGTGGGAGGTATACCTCCTCAAGTCTGAGGCTCTACTACAGCAATGATAGCTTCCTGTAGTTGATTGAATCACCCTTACAAAGAATATTCTTAAAACTTGCACTTTTTTTTTCTTTTTTTTTTGAGTCTGACAGAAAATTTCAAAACCACTTTCGTCCGTAAGACACCAAAGGTGACTTTTTTTTCTTTTTTTTTGGAGTCTGACAGGATTTTTTTCTCCTAAAAAAGCTCGTAAGACAAGTAATTAAATTGGAGTGGCCTAAGATAAAAATAATAGGAGTTTTTTGGTATGGCGTGTAGCAAATGCAGATGCCGCTGAACCATATAGCACAGACCACAACAACCATGAGAGGGAAATCCTAACCAAATACTGCTGAGATTTCCCATAGAATCCCTAGACCACTCGGCTATCAGGGCAGGCCCTCAAGCTATGTAGGAAAAAGGAGCTAGGAGAAATATTGCCATCCATTTAGTACCACATGTAGTGGCAAGCGAGAGGAAATGATATAAATCAATAGGCAGTAGATCTAATAAGCTATGTTTCATTGCATCTCAGCAGCTGCGGAGGACGCAGATATGTTACACATACCCATAAATAGCTGACGTTTTAGCAGAAGTTGGAACACTCTGGTATTTGCATCAATATCACTGACATATATATCCTTACCAAATTAAGCTTAAAATACAAAGAAATTCACAGAATTTTCCAGGGATAATCCAAGGATTTCCTAGGAAGTCTAGGGTACATTTGGTAAGGTTTAATAAATGCTGTACAACACATTTATTCTAATCTAAATCAAAAAAGAAAAGAAAATACCAGGGTAGAGAATCAATCAATCAATCATAATTATATGCCTCAATCTCTTTTTACATAAAGTAGGCCTTAATCACTATAATATGCTTAAATGCCTAAATCACTTTAATATGCCTGTGTCTAATTCTAGGCAAATATGCACAATTGTGAGCATTTAAGTAATCAATCTTTGTTAGATGTAAAGACACATACATCAATCTGAGGTACATCCATTAAGAAGTTTCAGTACATTTCCTTTATTCTTATTGTAATGCATGTATTTAAAAAATTGATGATTTCATATATTAAACTCCTGCTATTTTTACTAGCCTTTTACATAGCGCATGCACTATCAGACAATGTTTGACCTACAGATGCAAATGCTGGTTAAGATAATCAAAAGAAGAGGAATTCCAAACATCCATTTAAGTCACTATATCTTAAATCTACCCTCATTGGAGTTTCTTGAAACACATCTCTGAGAATTACTTTTAAGTTTCATTTTCAGTCTCGGAACTAAGATGCAAATGTGTCAAACGAATCAAAACAAAAGATAACACCAAAAATTTGATTTACCATTAATGCTTCAGTCTACCTGCATTAGTGTTTCTTGAAACGTCTCCAAGCGTTAGTTGTGGATTTGATTTTCTACCTCCGCACTGTTCTCAGCTTGCACATTCTATATCCCCTCGCGTTGGAAGGGATCCTGGGCCGGCAGCATTAAAGCCTTCTCAGGGACTATTGGGTGGTAGGGAGGGCCACAAAAGATTGCTACAACATCGGCACAAACACATCAACTCTTATCAGCCACTAACAAAACTGTCACCGGGGAGGGCCTGCTTGATTACTTTCTAAAGATTGCATTAACGGGCCTGCCAGGGGAAGGCTTTAACCCTATAATCATGTAATACCACTCAGAAAGGTGGGAGGCACCCAGCTAATAAAGCATGGCTTTAAGGAGCAGTAGGAGTTTGGTAAGTGGCGTCTAAGAAGAAAACACATTAAAGCATGACCTTTATTGCCCTTGTCAGGGAAAGTACCATAACATCTAAGTGAGTGACTTTAAGCTATTCATGCTGAAAAGTTCCTCTTGAAATTATCGTCAGGACCTATAAAGGTACTTCTGACAATAACTTGGAAATAAAGAATGTGTTCACAAAATATTTGAAGATGCTGGTTGTAATGTTCTGATTAACATTTCTCCTTCAAATATTTTCCCACTATGTCCCATAATGTTCTCAGGGATTTCCCTGAACCTTTTGATTAAGCTGAAGGTGTCAGTGAGAAGACCCCTGAACCTATGCTCCAGTTGAGAATAGGTTAACCCATTGATGCTAAGAGTTCCCCTTCAAAATTGCTGTCTGAACCTAAATTACTTTTGACAATAACACTGGAATTAAAAATAATTTTACAAAATATTTGAAGGGGATTTGTAGGTAGTGTAATCAAATTAACATTTCTCCATCATTGGCATCAAATGTTCCCCTAACTATGCTTTTGCCTAACATATATTGTCAAAATTGTCAGGCTATTTTTGGCCATCATGAGTATTAACCCTTCCAATGCTAATGCTACTAAATTTGTCCAAAGCACAAGGACGCAAAGACTTTTGAAAAACATCCAAACCCTGTCATGTTAGTATTCATTGGAAAGCTCTTACTGAGTACTTTCAGATGAGTACCCATGTGCCAGGATTTCAGTCATTTTCAGGGATTCTTGCATCATTTTGAAATGGCCAAATAACCCACCATGAGCTGCATAAGGGTTAAACCTTCCAATGCTAAGACTACTTTCGTCCAAAGAACAAAAAATGCAAAATTTTCTAAAACCATCTAAACCCTGTCATGTTGGTACTCATTGGAAAGCTCTTACTGAGTACTTTCAGATGAGTACCCATGTGCCAGGATTTCAGTCATTTTCAGGGATTTTTGCATCATTCCGAAATGGCCAAATAACCCACCATGAGCTGCCTAAGGGTTTTGGGTTAACTGCATACTGAGTGTAGTGTTCCAGTACCTTGTTATGCAGCAAGAGTAGAAGTGGATGTGTATCGGGCTGCCCCATCCCAACACTGTCTACCAGTATGGGTCAATACCGGACCTAAATACCACATATTTTCATTTGTTAGACCAGCGAATTAATGGCTGTTCCTTGCCAACTAGGAGATGAAGGCTATTGATTAGCATTGGCTTTCAACTTACACATACTTCTACAGTGTAACCTATTCAGGCATGGGGCTGAGCTCGGAATGTGTTGTCTGGATCTATGATACTTTCGAGAATATCTTTGAAATAAAGCATACTTTTACAAAATATATAAAGTAGAGATGTTGGTTTGGATCTGATTAATATTTCTCCTTCAATTTTTTTCAAAAAAGATCCTTTGGTCAGAAAGATTTTATCAAAATAATCAGGCCATACCGGCATAAATGGGTTAAACTGATCCACAATCCAACCAGATTGATTTCCTCTCCCAGAGTCTTATTTCCGTTATATAACTGCAACATGACTCGTTACGATGCTTCAAAGACGAACAAGCATGTTCAATTCCTAGACAGGTAAATAACCTGTGGGTGACTTAGATTTTCTTCATAATACATGCTAGTTTTGTTATTGATAAGCCTATAGTTTTCACTCTGTGCAGAAACTATTGAGTTGTTTTATAGCACATTTTATCTTTAATCGATTAAATCATGTAGAAGAAAGGTGTCGATGAAAACCTGCTTTGTGGAAAAGAAGGCTTTTTTTCATCGTATATTAAGAAGACATACTTTACAATACTAAATACCCTTACTAAATGGAGCTTTACCAAGGAGCTCCTACAATTCTATAATAAAAATCCCAGGATTTCTAAGAAAGTCACATTTGATGAGGGTAAGTTTTAAAGAAACACTAAGCGCAGAAAGAAATTGCTAATTTCTGTCAAGACTGTTAAGCAAAATTACCTTGCAGCCACGAAATACAAAATACAGCCATCAGTTTTACCACAGTAGATTGCTGTTCTTTCACAATCCTCCACCTCATTAGCATAATTTATTTGTCAGCACCTTATAAGTCATCGGCCCCATCAATTTTCATTACTGAGAAAGCATCTTGGTTGAATGGGCGTCCATTACCATGATGAATGGCTCTCCATAGAAAGAGGGTGAGAAATGAACACATTTTTTCAATTCTTTTTCAAAAGATGATTAATATGGCAGCATTGATCGGGGAGACTGGCGGGGTATCCCTTGGTACCAGCAACCGTATTAAAGGAAACCCAAGTCTATCAATTAAAACATGCTGCTAACACTGCAACAGAGGTGAATATACACATTTAGGAAGCCTGGAGTATATTACTACAGAGAATAAAAGTTTTCTTTTAAAATAAATTGGATAAGAAAATATGAATTAAAAACCAACTCTTAGTTTATCAGACATGAAAAACTTATTCCATATGACAAGTTTCCCATTTTCCTAGAATATATTTATTCAAAGCCTCCTGCAATTAACTCCAAAAGCCTTTAGTCATATAAGCATTAATACTTACAGTATGAAGTTGACAAATGCAATTGGGGCACAAAGGTTTTGGGTTTATTTCCTCTGTTTGTCCATAGTGATACCCCTTGCATTAGACTGATTGTAACCTCTTAATAACGAGTCACATTAGGCTTGTGCAATAAGACAGTAATACAGTCTCAGCCATAATTGCAGTGAACAGGGGTGTTATTGTGAATAAGTAAAAGCGATCACAGCCTATTCATTATCTCCTCCTACTCACCCGGATCCTCTTCTATTGTACGTGCCACGGAAATACATTTAAGTATCCCCCCCCCCCCCCCCCGATTCATCTAGTATGCACTTGCTGAACTAGAGGTACTAGCAGTAACCCATGTAGCCCTAACCAAATGTAGCTTAGACTTCCCATGAGATCCTGGCATTGTCCTAACATTATTCTTAAGACTTCCTGGGTATTCCCAGCTTTGTTTGATAAAGAAGAAGAGAAGTCATACAAATCCAGCACCATAAACAGTTACGCCAAGTAACAAGCCTGAAAGCCTGTTTGGTCATCATGATCAACACATTTATTCCGTATTTGAAGATTCTGTTTACATATTCAGGTTTCTAAAACCCTAATTTGTGGTGACCTTAAGAATTATCAGTCAATGGAATGTAATATGTTCAAATGCAACAATATAGGTTTGCTCATGTTCCTCCAGACAATTTAATTGCAACTAAAATTCCCATTTTGAACTCGATGTGAGAAAAAATACCTAGTGAATTGGTGGTTTTGAAACCTTCAGAAATGGCATCATATCACTTATTTTCATTTCATAGCCTAGGGCACTACGGTGGTACTTATAACTTAACCCTTATGCTGCTGGTGGCTACTTCGGCTAACACAAAATTATGTAGAAAAAGCTGGAAAATGACTGAAACCCTAGCAAATGGGTACTCATCTGAGAGTGCTCAGCGAAAGCTTTCCAATGAATACCAATATGACAGGGTCTAGAGAGTTTTCGTAACTTTTTGCATTTTTCTGCCCTGGACGAAAGTAGTCTCAGCATGGAAAGGGTTAAGGCCTAAAATATCCCTGAATTAAGTGCTACCATACCATCCCAGTTCAGGCAATGAGTTAATCTATATCATCTGGGTTATTAATAGGATGAGATATTAGTTTCATCCCATGTTTCATTTAAGCCTGCAATTTCATATTGCTAACAGTCATGGGGTCTGAGTGGCACTAATTATACAAGTCTTGCGTTTGTCTCTGTAATTAGCGATATATATTGCAGGTAATTACATCAGTGACAAGCCACTAACATAATGAGGCAAGCTAGGCAGATGAAATAGACTGCATCGTTGCCACACACACAATAGACATATTCACACACACACAATCACAATCACACACAGACACTAGACAAATGCACACCCTTACTGAATGTACTTAAAGACTAATTCCTAGTAAATCCTGGGAATTCTTTTTGGAAGATCAAAGGAACTCCTTGGTATTCAAAGTATCATTTGTTATTGGCATTCATTCACGCACACACACACGCACGCACGCACACACACACACACGGGCGCATGCACGCACACACACATGCGCACACACACACACACACACAATTTAAGGCACAACACATACATGCCTGCACACAAACACACAAGAGAGTCAAATCTGCATAAACACACATTTCAGTTCTGACAAGACAAGCAGGCTAATTATACCGCCCTGTCAATCAATTAGCAGCGGCGGAAAAATGATTTCTTCTTTATCAAAGCTGCAATATCAATCAGACTCAGCTGTTAAGGTTTTCCATCGGTGCGTTAAACTCATTCATTAAATCAGCTGCGATTCTGCCCACTTTTGGACGTTTGGATGTCTCAACCGAGGCAAATGAGATACAGCATGCTCACACATTCATCCCAACTCTGATCAGCATGACAAATAGCGCTGCAGCCATACTTCTATATGCTAACAAATTCTTCCCTGCACTTGTGCAAAGAGGCCGGAATATCTCCATTTCTCCTCTCTCATATATATTGGGAAAATATTTTCAGGGGAAAATCTCAGTCACAAATCGTCACTCGACCAAAATCTTTCAAATATTTTGCAAATCTTTGCTTTAGTCATAAATCATTTTCAAATGAGTCACTGTATGTCCTCAGAATGCTTTTCAAGGAATCTCAGCTGTGGGCGTGAATATGTTAATTCATTTACAATACTCCATACCCGTCAAGTCTTCTGTTTTTAACAGGAGTCTTCTGTTTTTTGGACTTAATTTTACCTGCCTCCTGTTTTTCTCCCTTTTTTTTCTTGTCTCCTGTTTTTCTCCTGTTTTTCTAGAAAACCAGTCTAAAGCGACTATAATCTCCTGTTTTCCTCAAGTTCAGCCCAGATCTGCTTAAACTCCTACAGCTTAGCATGCAACTCAGCTCTTCTAGCCTGCCTAAACAATACCCAGTTGACCTAATTGAACCCAGCTTGCCCAAAAGTTGCAATTAGCCTAGATAACCATTCCTATTTTTAGCAGTAGATATGTTTTAATTGATATTAAGCTGAATTTTAAGAAGTAGAAAGAGGTGCATGCTGGTCTAGCATCATAACATTAAGAAAAAAATGGCTGACAAGGAAAATTCACCTCCAGAAACATATATTATTCATATTTCAGCAGTACTGTTTTAAAATATTTAATTATTTAATGAGGGATTTATTTGAGTATATGCCAGCTGGGTTGAACCTTGAGTATCTTGCCAAAAAAGAGACACTGATGATATGCGAAGGACTCTTCATTATAGCTAAATGTATAACTAATGTTGGCCAAATATAATGTGTATTAGATTTTTCATTATTAGTAAATCATGAAAGGTAAATTGATACCTGTGCCAATTATTTTAAAAGTTAAAAAGAAATGAGGGTTTCATGGAATTATTATATATGCCTGATGGGTGGAGTGACAAGAGTGGAACCTGGTGCCAAACAGAACTTTGAATATAATAGATTAAATAATATGTGGTTCCCTTTTGAATTATTTGGATGATTGTAGTTTAATACATTAACTATTATGATAACATTTACCTATCCAGGTAATGTAACCTGTTTAAAGTGAAAAAATAAATAGGTTTCATGAAATTCATGGACTGACAGGAATAATAAATATGGTCATGTTAAAATTGATTTGTTGTTATTATGTCCATCTGTTTACTGCAGAGAGTTGAGAGTACTGGCACTACATAAGGTAGGAGCCACCTGGTGGGACGTTGGTAAATTATATATACAGGTGCGGCACCTGGTGGGAAGTTGGTAAACTAACGTATATGGTAGCGGCACTGCCGCATGAGAAAATCTCCTGTTTTTTTTTGTCTGGGGTTGACAGGTATGATACTCTTAACACGCGTCATCTGGATCTAAGACAATTTTCAAAAGTAACTTATGAATAAAGCATTGATTCGCAAAATATTTGAAAGAGAGTTGTTGGATTGGTTCTCATTAACATTTCTCCTTCAAATATTTTCCAAAATATGCCTTTATTCAGAAGATATTTCTGATACAGTCCATCCATTTTGAGGCACTGAAGACATGAATGGTTTAACAGCATTTCCATGTGCCGTCACTTGTGAATTCCTGTGCCGTGGCTGGAGTGAGGATGCTTTTAACCATGGGACCCCTTTCCACCACCTAACGTGTTTATCGGGAGGGAGTTTCTAGCCAAACCAGGCACAGCTGTGATGTCATTCTACGCCTAGAGAAGAGCCAGGGGATATCAATACCAGCGGATTGTTTGGCAATTCATAGAGTAGGGTGTGAATTTCCCCAAATGATCTCATATTTCACGGCAATGGTAATTGGTTTACAGCTCAGGGATTCACTCATTTAGATGACATAAAGGGTTATTGCAAACGGCCATACGGCTAATTGAGGTAACCATTATTTGTAATTGTTCAGTACCCTTTCAAAAGGGTACTAAAAGCTGGACGTTAACATCAATAATAGATTAAACAGGCGCTATTTCTGTAGATCATTTGTGAGAACAAAATTCCGAACTGCAAGTCATATTTCATAGGACAGTCTGAAATAGGATGATATAATAGATGTCATTGCATGCTTTTATGAATTCATCAATTTTAGCTTAAATGAAGTATTGAGTAAACTAATTCTTATTTATTTCATTTATCTATCTATTTATTTATCTATTTCATTTCTACCTCATATATTCATTCATGTATTTATTCATATATTCATTTCTTCATTCATTCATTCATTTATCTATCTATCTTTCTATCTATCCCAATCTTTTATTATTTCTCTCTTTATCTATTTGATTTAAAGACCAATGAATTTATTATCTCATGATTTATGAACTATGTTTTTTCTACTGAGTTGACTGAGTCCCCGACTTTGTTGTGGTTCCTACACGTCCACATCATGATGCTCCCTCAGTACTAGAGTCATGATTCAAGTGCACGGCCGTACTGGAAACCTGTTTCATCTATTTCAAAAGGAAGATCATCTAGAATAGCTTTGGGAAGATCTTACAACTTCACTTTTAACCTCCCTACCTGGCCACGTCTCAAGAGGGTGGCATAAGACTTTGATCACGGAATGTTCTACATATAACCCTGAATCAACTCTTACAAAGGCCTTCCTGTCGGTGCTGCAAGCAACAGAGGTCATTCAGTGCTCCGACGGTGTCGTTGATGTCTCAGTGTGGCAGACCTACAGATAGCAGCAGTTCCTGCCTGAAATACCCACAAAGAAAACACTTGGAGTATTCAGCAGAGGACTATGATCACTACGCCCACATTGCTGGCATTAGCTCTTTAAATCCTTCAAGCTTTAACCCATTGACACTCAGAGTTTCTCTAGAAGGTATCGTCTGCTACTTTCATACTTTTGAAAATAATTTGTGAACAAAGCAAAATTTCATAAAACATTTGAAGGAGAGTTGTTGTTTGACTTCTGATCAACATTCCTCCTTCAAATGTTGTCAGGAAAATGCTTTTGTAAGTAAAATATTTCCAAATTTGTCAAGCCTCTTTTGGCCGCTCTGAGTGTGAATGGGTTAAGAATTCCCTTTGAAAAGTGTTGTAACATTGTATCAATAAAGACGGATCCCTTCATACCCCTGGCATCAATTATGATACTTATGAAAATATCTCACCAATTATTTTAGCATGAAGGAGGGTTGTTGGTTGGATTATGGAAAGCATTTTCTCCTTCAGATATTTAATCCTTATGCTGCTGGTGGCTTATTTTCCAAATACAAAATGATGCTAAAACCTAAAAAATGACTGAAACCCAAGCAAACGGGTACTCATCTGAGAGTGCTCAGCGAGAGCTATCCAATGAATACCAACATGACAGGTTTTAGATGGTTTTCAAAAATCTTTGCGTCTTTGTGCTTTGGACGAAAGTAGCCTCAGCATTGGAAGGGTTAAGCTGCTTTCATTAGGTATAGATATTACCAAAACATCCAGGCCTTTTTGGAGATCTACAAAGATGACTAGGAAGAAGGTTGGTATCATCCAGGTATTAGATTTTGGTAATGGCTTAGATAATTTCAAAAATATCAATTACTCATATATTAACCCATTCACACTTAGAGCAGCCAAAACAGGCCTGACAATTTTGATAATATTTTCCGAACAAAAGCATTTTGGGGAAAATATTTCATGGAGAAATGTTTGTCAGAAGCCAAACAACAACTCTTCTACAAATATTTTGTGAACTTCTGCTTCATTCCCTAGTTATTTTCAAAAGTATGAAAGAAGCAGACGATACCTCTAAGAGCAACTCTGAGTGTGAATGGGTTAATGTCAAACAGGGCAGGAATTAATTCCATGACATTTAACCCAACTGCATCTGGAGTACACTGATGCTGTGCCATTTTTGAACTGAACTCCTCACCTAACCAAATGAAGCTTGGAATACCAAGGAAATTCTTGGATTTAGCTAAGAAAATCACTGGATTTCCTTGGAAGTTTTCAAAATATTTCTCTAAGCATCAAACTGTGAGTGTACCCAAAATGACCGCAGATAGCAATTCTATGGAAAAGCATTGAATTGCCTATCATTAAGGTCTGCCACATATTATTCCAACAATGTACAAGTTGAGCCTTAAGAAAGCACCATTAGAGAGGGAATGAGGATCGCACATTGCCAAATATGAACAAGGATGCCTGGAGAATGGTTGTGTACTTAAGTCTGCAATGGCGCGAACTAGATATTGTGATGATTTTATAACATGCTAGATCTATCTGTCTGAATTCGACTCAAAGTCTTCAATCACGTCCGGCTGCAGACGTAGCTTTACAAACGTCAGATTTCTCGCACAACTCGCGACCATCATTGCCCACTTAGCCCCTAGTGATAACAACCTGCTGACTAGCCGCAATTTAACGCACAACAAAGACGCGAATCTCAAAGTAGCTCGCTGCAGGAAATTGTTAGATATGGATTACTCTTCTTCGGCAAAGCCTTTTTTTTCTCAAAGCCTGCAATTCTCATCAACACAGACTCCATATTTCTTCCAACTGCCATTTGCTTCTAACAATAGATGCAGATTTTTTCACTGTAGAATCGCCTTAGCTTAGCAGAAAAAAATACAACCATTCTAGACGCGTGAATCTGCGGAAGTGTTCACACATAGACATTTCATGGAACAGCTAAACAGTGCATTGACGAATGACTTAGAAAGGATAAGAAAATTGCCATTACGCAAAAGTAATTCTCAGGAAAATGTCTGGATTTTGAAATAAAAATGTGTACTACATCACTTCATATTGTCATGGGGATATTTATTAAATATGACAAAATACTTTGCATTGGAAGTTTAGAGAATATCATTCTTAGTGACTTAAATCTCCAGTAAATTTAACATTTTTCAACACCATATTTTGTTCAATCAATTTCCTGATGTGCATTTATATCAAAATTTGCCTTATTATGGTGGCAAAAAAAATGTTGATTTCATGTTTTAAAACAAACACTTGAGGTCTCATATATTACATGATATCAATTTCCTGTGTTTAATGACAGTTGATGAGCTTGTTTGCTTTTACAGGATGACAGTTTCATGTGATGAATGGCAGTGACGCAGGAACCACAGGTAATAGGATACAGATTTCATGGGCTATATATGACACAGGCATTACAAGCAAGACGAAGGGGTTTAACCCTTCCAATGCTGAGGCTATTTTCATCCAAAAGACAAGAACGCAAAGATTTTTAAATACCATCTAAACCCTGTCATGTTGGTATTCATTGGAAAGCCCTCGCCGAGTGCTCTCAGATGAGTACCCATTTGCAAGGGTTTTGTTCATTTTTCAGTTTTTTTGCTTAATTTTGTATTGACCACATTAGCCACCTGCAGCATAAGGGTTAAAAAGAGTTCTAAGAATGTCAGTTTCTATTGTAGACCTAGAGCACCAGGTGGCCTTGCTCGAATCATGATCAGATGCCAATCACTCACTAGGACCATGCACATGGTAGATATATTCAGGTTAAAAAATAAGCCCTAAAAGTATAGAAAATAAAGGTGTGTTTCAAGTAACTAGCTATATGGGGATAGGAATTTGGTTCATCATCACCTTTTCGGCCATAATGACACTTAACCCTTCCATTGCTAAGGCTACTTTCATCCAAAGCACAATGACGCAAGGATTTTTGAAGACCATCTAAACCCTGTCATATTGGTATTCATTGGAAAGCTCTCGCTAAGTACTGTCAAATGAGTACCCATATGTCAGGGTTTCAGTCATTTTTCAGGGCTTTTTGCATAATTTTTGGATTGGCCAAATTAGCCACTTAAGGGTTAAGGAGAAGGAAAACAATAGAAGGAGAATAAAGGAGTCTAAAGTATTCAGGGAAAACAATCAACTAACCCCAAGTCATTGGCATCTCTCTCACATCATTCTAACCCTGAGACCCACATTATAGCAGTCAGTGTAGTGAGATTGGGTGACTTGGCCGTGGGGGTGGGCCCTATTAGTGCAATGGTTTTCCACCCTTGAGGTACTTATTACATTAAACAATGCATCCTCTTTGAAAGAATCAATAGTATCTCACGTCATGGCAATATTCCACTACATTTTTCTTCTTAATCCTTCCAATGCTAGGTCTACTTTCCCCCGAAGCACAAGAATGCAAAGATTTTTGAAAACCAGCTAAACTTTGTCATGTTAGTATTCATTTGATAGCTCTCACTGAGTAGTCTCCGATGAGTACCCATTTTCTAGGGTTTCAGTCGTTTTTAAGCTTTTTTGCGTCATTTTCATTGGCAAAATTAGCCATCAGCAGCATTAAAGGGTTAAAGATTTGTTTGTAGTTGGTTCTGGTTTTGATCTCAGTAATGAACAGTAGGAATAAAATGCAAACATATATTACAATGTTAAAATGAAAAAAAATCAGCATGTTTACTTTTTAAGTTTCCCTTTTTTGGCTTAGATATTTTCAAAGTCATCAGACATGGTGTGCGCTTCAAGCTAGTGCAAATAGTTTAACTGAGACCGGCTGAGTGTTTTAGGTGCAGATATGATCCAGTCAATGCATAGCGATTAACCACTGTTTATTGGTGGTTTTACAAGTGTGAGTGTGGCTGATGGACCAGTGCAATTCATCATTACATAACCCAGCTAAGTAGCTCAATTAAACTTTCATGCTAGAACTAAGTAAGACCAGCCCCAACAGTTACACAATGATAACAGGCCACTTTAATTAATGGTCGTTGCGAGTGCTGTTAGCTAATCTTTCACAAGAAGGCTTAATTATTTGTTAGCAGTGATACTGGGGCAGGCTTGTGCAGGCATTGCAGGCATTCCCTGTATTGAATGACCTGGGCATTATTAAGGGGCTTACATGAAAAGCTGCTTACTTTAAGGCACCCCACGTGATGGATGCACAGTTATACTGTAGGTCAGAGTTCATCCCTGGCAGAAGTCCACCCTGTTAACCCTAATATGCTGCTGGTAGCTAATTTTGCCAACACAAAATTATGCAAAAAACCTGAAAAATGACTGAAACCCTGGAAAATGGGTACTCATCTGAAAGCACTCAATGAGAGCTATCCAATGAATACCAACATGACAGGGTTGCGATGTTTTTCAAAAATCTTTGCGTTCTTGTGCTTTGGACGAAAGCAGCCTCAGCATTGGAAGGGTTAATCACCATATGACATTACAGCCGACCCTAATCCACGTCCTACTGTATCACATCTACTAGTGGAATGTGCATGCAAAAAACAGCATAGAAAACCCTCTGTTAGAATGATTAACCCTTTCAATGCTGAGTCCATTTTGGTCCAAAGCTCAAGGACGCAAATATTTTTGAAAACCATCGAAACCCTGTCATGCTGGTATTCATTGGATTGCTCTCGTCGAGTACTCTCAGATGAGTACCCATTTGCCAGGGTTTCGGTCATTTTCCAGCTTTTATGCATCATTTTGTATTGGCCAAATTAGCCACCAGCAGCATAAGTGTTAAAATAAGTCAATTTGGAGGGCTCATCCTTTGACGTTATCATGCAATCATTCCTAATCATTACAAATGTATCCTTCGTTTGGTACATTAAAGGAACTGAGGTTATTCTTAATCATCACAGAGTTATCAAAAAGTGTCAATTCAATGCATTGCTTTAAAAATGTACTAGGAAAAAATATACTCATTGTTTTCTTGGGCATTCTTTATACCTACATATTTTCCTTTCAGATATATTACTTTTTAAAAATGCCATTCTTTGAGCAAATGGTTATAATTTAGGGGAGATCACAATTAGCACTATGGGATGAGATGAAGGTATTACCACAAGAAGTTGTTTAAATGTATAAGATAATCTCTTTGTTTAGAACTACATTAAAACCTGTATTATCTGAACACTTACATCACTAGAAAAAAACTTATAGAGGTTCTCACTTGTACCCTAATTGCAACACACGGTTGTTAAAAATTAGGCGTTTAACTTGAGGAGGTGTCAATCTAGACATGAGCGTACAATATGTCTAATAAGTCCTACCTAATTGCATTATCTAGGCATGGAGGGAAGTATAAGTTAACCCATTCACACTCAGAGTCCCTATGGAAAGTATTGTCTGCTACACTCATACTTTTGAAAATAAGTTGGAAATAAAGCAAAAGTTCACAAAATATTTGAAGGAGAGTTGTTGCTTGGCTTATGATCAATATTTCTCCTTCAAATGTTTTCCAAAAAATGTCCTTGTAAGTAAAATTTTACCAAAATCATCAGGCCTGTTTCGGCCGCTCTGAGTGTGAATGGGTTGAATAAGTCCAAAAAGGCCATCATTGAGGTGAAATGTTCATTGAGGCAGAAGAGTACGGAAAGCACTTTCTCACTGTCTGAGAAGCTTTTGTTGTTTGGCTATCAATAGCTAACATGCCTTAATGACCCCAGGGGCAGGAGCAGCAGATGGTTACCAATGAGCCCGAAAAGGAGTCCGTAATCTAATAGCCAGCTCCGCCTTTCTCAGCCAAATTGTCTTTTCTGCCGAACAGATAAAAGGCGAGCATTTCGCCGGAGATCTCTGCCTGTTAATGATACAATTAATGCCATAAATACGTTGCAGGATGTTCCCAGGGACATTGCATTTGTCGGCGAGACACATCAGAAAATAACGGCTCGCCCAGCATCCAATTCCCCTCACCGCGCACTATAAGCAGGCATATAATGGAGAAAAGGAGGATAATTTGATCATATGGAACTCTATGCAGAGGAATGCTTACTGGAATGGATTTTATGTACGCTCACAAAGTTGGGATAATAGATATGGAGATGCCTATTGTTAACATGCTGAGCACATCTTCCCCTGGCGTTAACAAAACACGCTCTCGTGTTTTGATGTGTATAATGGCATAGGTTCAAAAGAAACCAACTCCGCTTCCATGTTTTATTAACAACATTTATATAATGGCATGGGTTTAAAAGAAATAGAATACGTTCTTATAATGCTTTAACAGCTACACAAATATAATGGCAGACTATGACTAGACTAGTTGATTATAATTAACTTATAGGCTCAAATTATGATTTCCTATAAAATGAATCTTGATCTTGTACCCTATTAGTTTCCTAGAAATACAGCTGAGACTATCTAGGAATTCCTGGGATTTTCCTGATATCCTGAGCATTAATGGGTAAGAGTATACTTTGTGACTATATACCTAGCCCATTCTTCAAGTAATTGTCAACTGGACCATTGAAACCTTTGAAAATAACATTGAAATAAGGAATGAATTTATAAAATATTTAAAGGAGTTCTTAGTATTGTTTTGAATGACACTTTTCTTCTTCAAATATCTTACAAACTATGCTTTCATTTCAGAGATTTTATCAACATTATGAAGCTGTTTTTGGCCGCTCCAGGTATCAATGGGTTAAGTTCTATATAACCTGAGTTCTGGTAGAGAGTGGGTTAGGCCACTCCAATTTTATTACTTGTCTTATGAGCTCTGGAGGTAGGAAATGAGCCATTTTAGAATAAAAAAAGGTTGAAAAATGTGCTTTTTTTTAATTTTTTAATTTTTTTTTAGGGTCTGCCGACTAGGACTGGTAGCGATATGTTTCTACCAGCCTATTCTAAACTAAATAAAATCAATCAATCAATTAATACCTGTAACCTGAAGGGTGGGAGATATACATCCTCAAGTCTGAGGCTCTACTACAGCAATGATAGCTTCCTGTAGTTGATTGAATCACCCTTACAAAGAATATTCTTAAAACTTGCACTTTTTTTTTTTTTGGAGTCTGACAGAAAATTTTAAAACCACTTTCGTCCGTAAGACACCAAAGGTGACTTTTCTTTTCTTTTTTTTTGGAGTCTGACAGGATTTTTTTTCCAAAAAAAGCTCGTAAGACAAGTAATTAAATTGGAGTGGCCTTAAGGGATGACAAATTGAAATCCTCTCAGCATTGAATCTCTGGTGCGTATTCACAGAACTTGTAACTGTCCACCTAAGACTTTTAACAAGTTCCTACAAGATCTGCACTCTGGCAAATGAGGGGTATGGATAATCTAACTATGATGTCCTCAGAATCGAATTTCTGAGTCCATTCTACTTATCATCATTCCAGCTAGGAGTCCCCCATTGGGACCCCAGGCTGTGCATGGTGCTATATGGGAATGGGTGTAGAAGAGACAGTCAGTCCATTGATCTCAGGTACAAAGCTCTCACTCTGGGATCTGATACTCCCTAAAGGATACCACTCAGGACGTACCCGCTGGCATCGCTTGCTGTATTATCAGAAACATAGAGGCTAGTGAATTTAACCCATTATTATGTTCACAGCGGCCGAAAGGAGCCTGACAATTTTGATGAAATCTTGCAGGCAAACGCACACATAGAGAAATATTTGAAGGAAAAATGTTGATCAGAGCATTGTCAACAACTCTCCCTAAAATATTTTGTAAAATCATTCTCAATTCTGAAGTTACTGTAAAAAGTGGCATTGTTCCAGACGACAACTGCTGGAGGAACTCCTACGCATTAATGGGTTAACATAAGATTTGAGGTATGGAATGAAATTTCTCACATTATAAGTGTACAATTTTCAGCCCTGGAAGTAAGCCTCAACCATGAAACCATACAGTACCATCTATCCATACCAGGACCAATTTCACAACTTGGCCTAGAAAGTACGAGGCTTAAGATCACCACTGGGGATGCACTGCCAGTGATATACATGTAGGGGGCACTGTCAGAATGTGGCCTGGGACCAAGGCAGGCCAGATTCACCAACGCCCACTCTAATTTAACACATCTATATCCATATTTCAGAATTTGCATGGCCTAGGATTACAACCTGAGGGTCAATCAAGCCGGCCCTGATCAGCTAGTCAGTGGATCTGTGGTCACAATTCCCCTAGCATTTTGTAGCTTAGACGAGCTTGACTTATTGCACCTTCTACCGGCTAAAGCTTGTACATATAAGTTGTGATTGTCTTCAATTTTTGCTTGGACAAAATTATAGAAGCTTTAACTAGGTCACATGGTAATTCGGACGGAATAAGTGGGTCTGCGGTCACTGATCCCGTGTGTGTGACTTCAGCCAGCGCCCGCTGTTATTTGATAGCAGTGGGGAGCAGTAGGGTTGACAGGTGATGAGAAGATGTCACTGGTTAGCTACACAATTGATTAAGTCTATCAGAGGCCAGCCAATGGTGGCAAGGAAAATTAAACTGATTAACAAACACAAACTGATTAACTTTCAACTGCTAGAGTTCCAGGTCCCAAATGAAACTGATTAGATTTGGAATACTGGGGTATTCAATTAATAAGCTTAGACTCCATAAGGAATGAGGATCAACCTGATTGATTCAGAGAAGCCAATTGCTCTAGTACTGATTGTTAATTTGAGCTGTATACTGCTTTATTATTAGATTTTTTATTTCTGGATTTATATCTGACTATATATCTTTTCTGAGGTTTAGTCTCATAAGTAGGTTATGAATTTAAAAAGGGGTGTGGGATTCTTTTTAGCACTTATTGCGTCATTTTTCTTCAAGATGGGTAATAAATAATCAGTAAGATTAAAATCCTCTACCACTCTCTTAATTAATCTTGATAAAATCTCTTCTCTAAAATACTATAACATCCATTTGAACTTTATTCATTTCTCTTTTCAATATATATAATTGAATTCTGTGTTTACCAAGAAATCAGCAATGAGGTCAAGGAAAATCTTTCGTCTTCCAGGGGATGTGAGATTACTTGGATGTCTCAGTGAAAGGTGCTATCTCACACTATATTGTCCATTTTAAGAGGTCAACCTTGAAGATATTTTGAGAATCATTGCATCTAAAACTGTCCCATAGCTACTAGAGTATTCAATTTCCGGTAGCCGAATTACCATCTATAATTTCAATGAAATTCAATTGAAAAAAAAAAAATATATATATATATATATCAAAGAAAATTCAGTTACTAACTCAACTTCCGGGCGATAAGCCTTCTTCGGCTTTCTCAAATGCAATCAAAGCCAACTCCACCCTTTATTTTATTAACCCTTTCACATCTGAAGTATATACCTGGTCTGAAGTAAGACAATCCATTGCTAAATTTCTTTCAAATAGTACTGTATTTGATTTGCTAGTTCTTATTTTCTAGTTCTCACACCATGCGTGAACTACAAATAACCATGGGCTAACCAGCTAATAGCAAGCACTACGCAAGATTCTTCCGACCACCACAATGGCTTAAATGTATCCCCAATGTGGTGCTTAGAGCAGTCATGATCCTAAACATTCTATAGCGGCGGCACTCCATTCCTCCACTGTCCGCTCAGTGTGGTGAACGAGAGGCCGTAACTATAGGCCGCCCAATCATTCCCCATGTATCGACTCCTCAGCTTCAAGCTACAATAAACAAACCATTCACCCAATCCAAAACACTCGTAAAGATGATGTGAATAGATGATGCTATTGGGAATATTCCCAGAGATCAAATTCTACGAATTCTGTGGTATTCCGAGCTTCATTTCGTAATGTCTTGCATGTTCTTACTATATCTTCAATAGCACCATTGATTCACACAAAACTACCAGGAAGAATGCCAAGGCATGAACGGAGGTTAAGACGAAGTGAAACCTCCAAATGAGAACAATTTTAAGGCGTGATTCAACCTCCTATTGTGAACATTATTCCCACTCCTTCTTCTTCCCGAACCATTCTCGAAAAACTCTGGGAAGTTATCATTGCTTAAGTGAACAAATTCTCCCAGTCCCATTTGTTCCTATTCCATACTAAAAATACTTTTGAGAAAATACCTATTATGATTACACTTTCTAGGTCCTACAATGGTTATGCTATAAGGTTTATTGTAGGATCTGATTTAAAGGATATACCTCTCAGTGTTTAGTTAATGCCTTCTTAATTAGTATGTCATTTAGATTTGTCACAAATGCAAATGTTTGGAAAATGATGTACATGATATGGAAAATGTTCTAACAAAATCATTCTTTGCAACGGACTGAAAGAGAAATATTCATAATTTTCATACCATCAGAATACCTTTATCATACGTGGCTGGAGATATCCAGGAATTCCTAGAAAAGTGCTACGAAAATGATAAGTGTAGACAGTGAATAGTTCAATATATTTCATTGACTATTAATACTCGTGTATTTAGCCAAATCACTAGCCTTATCTTGCTGTTCACATAAACAAAACAATAGTCTCGCTAAATTGATTGCCAAGATTAAGTTTAAGAAGTTTGTGAATATGTGAAGAAAATTTTGTGTGCTTGCTATCAAATCATATATTTCAGCCTTAAACATCTTTATCTTTGAAGCCATGTATAATATACTTAAAATACTTATATGTTCAATAGAAAATGTATGCTTACAATTATACCATTCTTGCTAACAGGACAATTCGTTTCATGAGATGAGTGTAACTAAATTTTCAACACTTCAATTTTTACTTTATCATCAGTTTGATTAAAAAAAAGTTTGTATTCTACTATCTTAAAAAAATATGCACATTTTAATTTTGATATCAGCGAAAATATCTTTGAAGTCATAAGGTATAAAATAAAGGGTTCCTTTTCCAAAATAGAAAACTACCATCCCCATTCTAGACAATCTGAATCAATATCTTCAATCTCAGCTTGAAGGTGTTGCCAACATCTAAAGGTAGACCAACTTAAAAATGCATGTGCCTCATCCGTGTTCAAGGTAACATTCAATTAGGCGATGTATACGGAATCAGAGATCCTCGCGTCCAGACATCTTAATTTCACTTTAAAGGGCCGCGAGAAATTAATGAGCATGGAAACGGTGTCGGGCGGGCGGGTGTTGGGGCCTTGATGTGTCGGCGGCGGAGGAGCGGGCGTTAGTGAAGATATGTTAGCTTACCCGTTTGACGAGGGCGTGGGCACAGAAGAGCAGGGGGAGCTCCAGCAGGATCAGGTAGTGCAGCACTGTTAATCCTCTCATACTTGAGCTTCTTCTCGCATGCTTCGCTACGGCTACACAGGGGGACGCGACGGCCATTCAACGTGCTGGAGAATCCGGGTGGTGTTGGGGGAGATACGTTTCAAGGTGGCGGAGAATCCGGGTGGTGTTGGTGGAGATACGGTTCAAGGTGGTGGAGAATCAATGTGCGAGGTGATACTTTAAAGGAAGCATTGCATGTAGTATTTCTGGTCCATCACCTGCCTCCACTAGTAACACAGATACCGCACACACAGATGGAGAGCGAGAGAGTGGGTGACACCTTTCACATGTGCCGCACCGCACCTCTTACCAGCCTCCCTGTCCTGCTTATATAAGTGCTGGCACAATATGGGATGTCATTGGTAAATTCTCCAAATAAGTCCTATTCCCGCGGTGGAAATCTTGTTGTACTTGTAAAAGAGTCCACTCTCAGATGTTCCACCTGTCTCCAGACTTGCCGCACTGAATTTGATTGGTCGGGTAGCAGCACTATGTTTGCCACACTGTAGTGGTGTCAGCGGTAGTGTTGCTGCTATAAGTGGTGGAGAAGAAGTGATTGTCCATCATGGTGGAAGTGACAGGTACACTGATGGCTGCTGTCTGCTACTGCCAGGGGATGTGCTGTAGCCAGCTAGCTAGGACAGACAGCTTGGGCCTCTGTGTGGAGCCGCTCTGCACTATAGTGCCACACACACACAGGCACACATGCAGTATCGGCTAAATCCCCACTACTCTCCACCAGCCAATGGAAGCAGCAGCTCCCGATGACATCATCCACAAACCAATCGTAATCTAGCGTATCGCTCCAATGGATTATTCCTAAATGAGATACTTGAGTGGGGTGCGAGTGATATTAACGATCCCAGTCGTTACATCATAGCAGTTATTAGAGCATGGAGTTAATGGGCAGCGCTTATTGTTAAGATTCACTCTGGAGGAATGCTGTGGTTCCCCATCAGATTCTCCACCAACTGATATTATAATTGAACCATGGAGTCACTGACATGATAGCTTCCAGGGCAGAAACATTAACACTAAAAACAAGTGCAAATAAATTAGTATTGGAAGTGTTTTAGCATAGAGGTTGAGGCAGGGAGGTTTTATTGAGTTTTTAGTGAGTATTGTTTGTTTAAGTGTAATGTTATGGATCGGGCGCTGTGTGAGGTGGGCTTCAGGCACCCAGAACGCCCCTCGGGCTTACTCCCGCCTTGATATCCATAGAATCCCCACAGAAACAATAACATGATTACTTTCACTCCAATGCTTTCCTTGCACATGTTATACCATTAGATGTTCTTTTAGGGAGAGGGGGGAAAAGGTAGAAAAAAAAGAAATTTCATTCAACCATTCATACCTTCCTTTAAATTTTTATTTGAATCATGAAACTATTTAAAATAACAAAGTAATAAAAGATAAAATCACAAATATTTGAAGGAGAACTGTTAATTGATGTCTAATCAACATCCACCGTTCATTTTTTTAAATATCAGGGTAAGGCCACTCCAATTTAATTACTTGTCTTACGAGCTTTTTTTGGAAAAAAAATCCTGTCAGACTCCAAAAAAAAAGAAAAAAAAAGTCACCTTTGGTGTCTTACGGACGAAAGTGGTTTTGAAATTTTCTGTCAGACTCCAAAAAAAAAAGAAAAAAAAAGTGCAAGTTTCAAGAATATTCTTTGTAAGGGTGATTCAATCAACTACAGGAAGCTATCATTGCTGTAGTAGAGCCTAACACTTGAGGAGGTATACCTCCCACCCTTCAGGTTACAGGGATTAATAGATTGATTGATTTTATTTAGTTGAGAATAGGCTGGTAGAAACATATCGCTACCAGTCCTAGTCGGCAGACTCTAATAAAAAATAATAATAATAAAAAAAGTTACTTTTTTCAACTTTTTTTTTTATTCCAAAATGGCTCATTCCCTACCTCCTGAGCTCGTAAGACAAGTAAATAAATTGGAGTGGCCTAATCAAAGATAAATTCCCAAGTATATATGAAAGAGAGTTATTGGTTAGTATTTATTCTATAACTTCCTTTGAAATATTTTCCTAAATATGCCTCAACTTGAAAAATATCACATAAAAAAGTCACATTAACCGATTTGCAAAAGAAGCGCACACAACTCTGAGCATAACTCATGTAAATGAGAAATCTTAGAAAACAATAAATATTTCTCCAAATGTTGCATTGTTTTTGAGATATTTCAGTATGTGTTAGACCACGTGTATATTGTAGACTTGGATAGGTTAACCCATCGCTAAATGAACACTTCTATCAACCTGCTGTCACTTGTAGATGGAATGCTCTGACACTTGTGGGAGTCGTTTATTGGAATAGATGTGAGCCTGTATATGTGGGATCCCCCATTGCTGCTAGAGGACCACCCACCACACCCAATCAATACATGTAACACTTACTTACAATTACACCCACATAGTAAGTAATGAATCAACTACGGCACCCCTGAGCAGGATTATAGTATATTACATGCTATAAATAATCCACTTTAAAAAAAATGCAATATAGATAACTGTACTGAGTTACAATTAATTCTATCATTACACCTACACATGCGGTTAACTTCATCAACTTATACACTCAGGATACCTAGAGGAATATGTTATGATTTCCTGCTACCGGTATCCATGATATGTATATATATATATATATGTATATATGTATATATGTATATATGTATATATATATAATATATATATATATATATATATATATATATATATATATATATATATATATATATATATATATATATATATATATATATATATATATATATATATATATGTATATACATATATATATATATATATATATATATATATATATATATATATAATATATATATATACATATATATATATATATATATATATACATATATATATATATATATATATATATATATATATATATATACATATATATATATATATATATATATATATATATATATATATATATATATATATATATATATATATATATATATATATATACATGTTACTCTATAACAATATCATATCAATAATGGACTATATATCGCCAGGATATTTATACTTTAACAGTCACTAAAGGTGTCATTTTAACATCACAGCTGTGTATCTATTCTATTTAATGGTCTTTTTATAATAAGTCCATTTTATGGTAACAGCACCTTATTCAATCATTGGCAGTTATCAGAGATATATAGACTAAGTAAAACTCCCTGCAGTTATACAGACGAAAATTTAATTTTCGAACTGGTGGTCAACAAGTTTCAGGTATTTAGTGATAATCCAATCAAATATTAAAACTCTAACAACAGGTAACCTGTATTAATGATACATCAGTTATATTCTTCAATTAATAATTCATTCATGAGTATGTTTGACTGATATTAAATGCTGATTGTGATCTATAGCCTGAAATTAGAGAATTGCCAAGGCTTTATCCTGATTACTTCTTGTTTCTTTTCCTTATTACCAATAGCCATCTATAGTGCAAAGCTGCAGCACAGGCAAAAATGGGTTTAATACAAGTCAGTTCAATTCTTCTCAGTATCTTTTCAAATTATCTTGGCTGGACAATTCAGCTTGGCTGTAACAAATGATATGATAATTTCCCTGTAGTAATGCGTGGGTTTATAGTGAGGAGGAGTTTTAGGATTATCAACAGTCTATCTTTAGTCTAAGGATTGACTTATGTCTAAACATTAATGCCTTAAATGTACTTGTAACCTGATTGTGGGTTCATCAGCCCTGATGCAGGCAGTATCTCCTGTAGTGCTGCCTTAACCCATTAATGCTCACAGCAGCCAAAAACAGCCTCACAATTTTAATAATTTTTTTCAGGCAAAGCGAATTCAGGAAAATATTTGATGGAGAAATCTCAATCGGAATATTACCTACAAATCTCCTTCAAATATTTTGCAAAACCTTTCTCAATCTTAAAGTTATAGTCAAAAGTATCATACGTCCAGACTATAATTTCTGGAGGAACTCTTAAGTATTAATGGGTTAAGGTAGAGTAAGAGGTTTATGATTGGCCCACAATGGGTACATATGGCCGTTAGAGGGACATGATCCATCATTAGCCCTGACCCACTCAATACTCTTAACCAAAACAGGCCTGAGGATTTTGAAAATTTCACTTACAAAAGCATTTTTTGGGAAATATTTGAAAAAGAAATGTTTATCAGAAGCCACATAACAACTCTCATTCAAATATTTTGCAAACATTCCCTTAATTCTTAAGTTATTTTCAAAAGTATAAAAGCAGCAGACGTCATACTCTCTTAAGAGGAACTCTGAGTGTGAATAGGTTAACAAATCAAGCTTGGAATACCATTGAAATCATAAGATTTTCCTTGGAAAATACCAAGGGAATCATAGGATTTTCCTAAGAAAATCCAAGGATTTCTTAGAAGGTTCCCACCTACATTTGGTAAGGAAAGTTATCTGCAGGTATGGTTCTCCTGACCTGGAAAGATCGCCAGATCGCAATAAAACATGAACTTTCCTTGCCGACACAACAGGAGAAGAGGTGCCCGCATGACAAATAGCCAGGCACCCTGGATCTCTCACCAGATCTCGTCAAGTGTGAAATTCACTCAAAGGTAAGTAATCAAGGGAGCGAACCAATCGAGTTGAAAATAATCAGCGCTTATTCTCGCCTGTCTTTGCCAAGTCAGGGCGGCAGCAGTGGCGGACATTTTGAAACCAGAAGACTTTTGGTGAATGTAATGAGAAATTATCCAGTGTTGTGAACACGAAGATGGTGAGAGCGAACGAGTGAGTGAGTGAGTGAGCGAGCGAGATGGGGGAGAGTGAGATACTGAGTCAATATGCCGAAGGCGAGCGTGATCGGACATCTACTACCACAGCGACCATGCAGTGCAGCTAGGATGAGAGCAATATTTACGCAGGGAATTTACGGAGAAATTAGATCCATACTGAGATGGAAATTGAACCAAAATCTAGCGCAGACTGCCGACATCTGACATGGGGAATGGCCTAATAGCAAAAAAACATTAGTGGCCTTGAATATCTCCACCCATTATCTATTCATCTCCCTATACATCTATGTGCTTATCACGTTTTTTTATTGATCTCCAGTCAAGCTGATATTTCATTAACACCAAAGGTAACCTATGAAATAGTGGATACAATGGGGTCAAAAAGTTCCAAGAGGAAGCAGATGGGTCACTCTTTAATAATCAATAACTTCCTTAACCCATTCACACTTAGAGTTTCTCTAGAAAGTGTCGTCTGCTACTCTCATACTTTTGAAAATATCTTTTGAATAAAGCAAAAATTCACAAAATATTTGAAGAAGAGTTCTTGTCAGGGTTGTGATCAACATTTCTCCTTCAAATATTTTCAAGAAAATGTGTTTGTAAGTTAAATATTTCCAAAAGCGTCAGGCCTTTTTTGGCTGCTCTGAGTGTTAATGGGTTGACATTTTCAACCCTCAATGGCTAAAAGCACAAGGATTTCTTCAGGATCTCTTTAATCAAAACTTCCTATAGAATTATATTTGATGACGAAATGTTGAAAAAATCTGTAACTGTTTTCTCTTCTCTCCTACCTGTGAATTTATGATAACCTTCAAGTGGGTTATTCTAGTAGTATGCTAGCACGTAAAAAATTTACATTGGAGCATGAATGAATTTACTCCTTGACCCTTAAATTGATCAATGATATCTCTCTCCAGGAGACTGTTATGAAAATATGCCGATATTTACAGAACTTGTTCCAAAAATACTTTATTGATAATAGAACATTTATCAACAGAATGAAAAAATAGCAATTCTTTAAGCATCTATAATTATAAAAAATATTGTTCTTTAAGCCTCGAGAATAGGAATTGCTCTCACACCTATAAAAGTAATTTTTCTGAAGTGTATGATGAGGAATATCTATATGAGAATGAGCCAATTATAAATTAACTGTTGGGAAAATGTGTTCTCTGTGTTCTGATATAGTTTATAGTTTTTTAAGTGATGTTTTTACCCCCCCCCCCCCCCAAATTTGAACAATTAACTGGCCCTATGGAGATCTATTATCTAAAAACCCTGAGCGCAGTATTTCTAGTTGATGTTGTGCTGCAGATGACCCATGTCAATCACACGCTTGACCTGCACAACTTGTGTAATCCCACCACGGATCATCATCCCTTCAACCAATCAATGAGCAGTGTTATCTAGGTTCAGGGAAGTTAGCAGGGATAGAGGCCTGTTTCTTTAGCCTAAAAAATCAAATCAATACCATAGCTATGTGTAGGAGGAGGAGGGGAGGGAGGGGGGGGGGGATGGGTTAATTAGGGGGTCAGGTTCATTTGGTTCTCTGTGACTGTTCAATAGTAGGTTGGGTAAAGGTTCAACAGAGTGCATTGTAGTACAAGTGGAAACTGCCTTACTCTGCCCAATTACTACCTAAAGCTAGTGATAGCTTGATCAGGTCTAAGTTAGATGAGCGTATCTCTGTAAGCCATGTATACCTACAGTGGACTATTAAAGGGGAGTTTTCAATTTCAATTTTCATATGACCTCTTAAGTGTGTAATAGCTAAAGCTAGTGATAGCTTGATCAGGTCTAAGTTAGTTGAGCATATCTCCATCAGCCATGTATAGCTACAGTGGACTATTAAAGGGGAGTTTTCAGTGTAAAATAATACACTTCAGTGTAAAATGAAACACAACTTTAAACCAACTGAAACTTGGAATACCAAGGAATTCTTGGGAGATTCATAAGAGAATATCAGGATTTCTAAGGAATTCTCAGCTACAATTACCTTTAGCAGTAGGTAATTAGGATTTTTTCTGCTGAGCATTCCTGCAGGTCTGAGAAATTAAGGTGCATGAACACCTGCTTGCCCGTGGATACAGAGGAGTGTTTGGCTGTCAACAAGTCAATAAAATGTCATAAACCCTTCCAATGCTGAGGCTACATTCGCCCAAAGCACAAAGACGCAAAAATCTTTGAAAAACATCTAAACCATGTCATGTTGGTACTCATTGGAAAGCTCTCGCTGAGTATTCTCAAATGAGTACCCATTTGCCAGGGTTTCAGTGATTTTTCAGGTTTTTTGCATTATTTTGTTTTGGCAGAATTAGCCATCAGCAGCATAAGGGTTAACATTACAATCACAATAATGAAAAGTAACACATCACAGGTCTCACCTGTAAACAATATCTCCCTCCTCATAAATGAAGTGCTTAATCCTAAATGTCATAAGTACCCTCAAATTGTGTTTGAAATAAAATGCAACATGTCAAGGACTAGGACTGTAAATCACTATCCCTTTCCCCATAAATGTCCCCCCCCCCCCCCCCCCCCCCCCCCCCGATCACATTTAATCACCTTTCACAATATAACTATAAAGTGACCACCTTATATGAAATCCTCTATTTACCATAAACCAACAATTATAATAAAATTCTAATTTTCACGGATTTTGGCTGTGCACAACTTTTCTTCTCCTTTATATTAAAGAATTTCTGATCACTCCCAAATACAGTACATGTATATATAGCTATCTATATAGTTTATATAGAGGAATACATGTTCCCTGAAAAGCCCCATTCCCCGCGACTGGGTCATGCGTTTAGGTCTGTAAGCATGATGGGAACATGGTCAGAGAATATATTAGTCGGAGAAATCAATGATAGTGATTTCTCTCTTTGGGTCACTGTCTGGCTGGCTGGTTTTTAGATAAACTGTTCAGTCATGGGCCGTAATGTGACTGCTATCATAGCATACAGCAGCATGTATGAGTTTACTTTTCCTATAAATAGCTTCTCCCGACATGTTTTGACTGTGCACATATTATGTACTACCTTGTGTAAATATATTTTTGGCGCTAATCATTGTCAAAGTTTTAGCTCACCAAAAACAAAACAGATTAGCACAATATAAATCAATTTCATATGAACATGAATATTTCCATTTAAACTAAACCTTAGAATTATCATCATCATCATCATCATGGTCACCATCATCCTAATCATCATTATCATAACCATTATCGTCAACATCATCGTCAACATCATCAATATCATCATCAGCAGCATTATCATTATCACTATCATTTTCATCATTATCATTACAATCATCATCAGCATCATTACTATCATCATCCTCATTATCAACATCACTATTATCATTAATACCATCCTCCTCATTAGCATAATCATCATAAACTTACACTTAAATATTTCTTTTAAAGAAATTCATTTAGAAAAATTCATATCAAAACTATTCATATCCAATCCAGTCCAATGGTGGAAACCATTCAAGTACAACTGAATTGCAACATTTAGGGTGTATAATCAAATAGAGAACCTTACAGAAAGAATTGGAATTGAACTGGCATTTTGACTATCATTACTTTTGATATCACCTAAGGCTATATTGTGAATCACCAAGCACAAGCCACCAGAAGTCACTGGCAACATTCCACCTTGTGCTCCAGGGTTTTAATGCTCACAGCGGCCAAAAACAGCCTGACAATTTTGATGCAATCTTGTAGGCAAAAGCAAAATTGAGAAGCTATTTGAAGGAGAAATGTTGTTCAGAACTTCACCAACAACTCTCCTTCAAATATTTTGTAAAATCTTTCATAATTCCAAAGTTATTATCAAAACTACCAGAGATCCAGATGACAATTTTCATTTGACCTTTTAAGTGTGAATAGGTTAAGAAAAGTCCAGCAGGTGGCTAAAAAACTGTGTCTCAGACCACTTGGTATCTTATCAGGGGAAGTCCCTAGAACCTGGAGCTTGGCA
>OZ012686.1:16433095-16655595 GCA_963942565.1 Maea johnstoni
TTTACAAGATAACATATATATAGTCGATTAATCGCTTCTTTTATCACTAAATATCCTTTGTCGTCACTTTTTGCCATTTCTAAGTTTTAATCCCAGAAATCCAATTCGAAATTTTGTTATTCATCACTTTTTCCTGTCATATTGAGGGTAAATCTTGAATAGGCACATCCACGTGAATCGTGTGAAATTACCACTTGCACGCATTGCCACTTTGGCATATGCCCTGGACCGCTCGGCTATCGGGAGAGACCCTAGGAAGCGCGATGCCCTTATTGACACCAACTTCTGTCCTAAAATGGCAGAACATTTGGCGATAAACTATCTAGATATAACCATTGAGTTGTGTGCTTACGGGTTTGTCATAAAACTAGTTTAGTATATGCGTATCTTTTTCTTTTTAGGATCTATCTGCACAGCCATCTGTTACAAAGATACAAATCAATAATACTATCCGCACGGTCGTACTTGTGGTATGTGTGCTCAATTTTGTTGACTACTTTATCTAAGATTGAGGTGGTCAATAAGAAAGCCCCTAGTGTTAGTCTGCACTACTGTCTACGATACATTTTCCACTCTTTGTAGTTTACTTTTAGCGCTGTGGTGGATATCCTTACTAGTTAGTTGGCCAGAACTGGGGACTTTATTCTGATCGCACATTTACTTGTCAATACTATTTCATCTATTATATCCTCTCAGAATATACGAAAAGAGTTGAAATTGTTCTTATCATATTACATATACAACGTCGATATCATAAAATGAAAATGAATAAATCCAAATGTATGTACGCATGTACATACATGTACATGTACTCTTAAACCCATTCGTTTCTCTTCAGAGCACTAAGTGGAGTGCACTGTATGTTCTGGATGCTTTAACTGGGCAACCCGTGTTTCCTGTAAGGGAGGTGAATGTCCCGCAGAGCAGGGTAGGTGCTATTTCATCGTATATGTTATTTCCTATTATACCAATTCAAAGTAATATTCATATATATATATATATATATATATATATATATATATATATATATATATATATTTATATATATATATATATATATATATATATATATATATATATATATATATATATATATATATATATATATATATATATATATTTACATACATACAATGTCCTCAAATAATGTAGCGAAGTAATTATAAGGTTATGTATTAATGACGACCATCGGTTCAAACATTAGATGCAAAATGTGGACACTTTAGAGGTGTGGTCAACTTAAAGGGGTGGTGACTTTAAGGGTGTTTTTTGCAACATCATACTTTCTATAGCAAAGAAATATTCACAGGTCGTTCGTATACCAATTTTATTTCCCACTTTACGTAGGTTCCTGGTGAGGTATTATCAAGCACACAGCCCTTACCAATGGGCGAACTAGCCAATCTCACTGGAATAAACTTTACCTACAGTAGGATCCAGGAATTGGCACCAGAAGATGCTGACACGTGTAGAAATATGCTTAGAGCGCATAATATTGACATGACAGAAAGAGGCGTGGTAAGATTTTATTTTACTTTAAACTAAACGTACGTATATATATATATATATATATATATATATATATATATATATATATATATATATATATATATATATATATATAGAGAGAGAGAGAGAGAGAGAGAGAGAGAGAGAGAGAGAGAGAGAGAGAGAGAGAGAGAGAGAGAGAGAGAGAGAGAGGTGTGTGTGTGTGTGTGTTTGTGTGTTCATAAAATCCTACACAGGAAGGAATAATAGAAATATATACATTTGCATTTTGTCCTTAGTGTATACTATATTTTCCAAATCTATTTTTCCCGCAATACGTTATGAGAGCGGTCCGTTTCCAGGGTCTTTTGCCTAGCCATTCACATCTGGACAGTGTACGCGATCTCTGACACAAATACAAACATGCTGGAAACAAAGCAAAATCGACCTTAAAGTTGTTGTTCCTTGTGTGAACAAAAACTACTCTTCAAATATCTCTCAAATATTATTGATTATATTTGATGAGTTTTTCAAGGTTGATGGGACACTTGCACACTACTTTTACAAAGGGGCTTTTGTTACTGTAGGTGTTGTTCTACTGTCCAAAACTATCAGAAACGCAAGAACAGGGTAATAAGAACAATACAATCATATTCTTTATCTAGAAATGCATGGTGTTTCAGTGTCTCGTAGAAAGAAAAGTGTTTGAAAAACATTTGAATTATTTTGCATGTTTTCGGAAAATAAATAGTAAAGAATATTCAAATTTTCTACTGACTGTCACGTATGCTCTTACGTAGTCTCGCACATCGTGTATATAACTTTTTCTCTTTTTGTCTTTCTATCCCCCACAGCCCGAGCTATTCCCTGCCCTAGATATTGGGAAAGGGGTGTTTCTCCTCCCGGGGGAGGGTGGAGGGGGTATGTGGTTCAGCCAAGCTGTGCACCCGGAGGAAGGGACTGCAGTCTTCCCAATGGTCTCTTCTGCAAACGGTGAGAAATATTTAATGGAAATAAAATGTCGTGTATATAAATGTACTTTTTTGTTATTTTACTTTATAACTGATATTGAATTTGTGGTGGTTTTGCGGGCAGTCTTCAGGTTTCGCTTGACAATAGTTTTTGTCATATCTATGACGTGACGGGCCTTTTGATAAATGTTGGATAAAACCTAAATAAATGGGGAAATCCACCGCATAACCAAAGTCACTGACAACTTCTTCACGTGCCCTAAACCAAATTCAAATCCTGGCAGTGTTCAGAGACTGGTATGCAGTCAATGGAAACGCCTTAGGCCATTCTTATTGGTGGATACTCAGGACTCATAGGTGGGTGTTGATCCATCAGAACCCGCCGCAATCCAGTACAATCCTTTGGATCCACGACAATCCTTTGGGATCCACCAAACTCCTTTGAGATCCACCAAAATCCTCCAGGATCCACCAAAATTCTCAGAGATCCACCAGAACTTCCCCGGATTCACCATAATCCTCTAGGATCTACCACAATTCTCAGAGATCCACCAGAACCTCCCCGGATTCACCATAATCCACCAGGATCTACCACAATTCTCAGAGATCCACCAGAACTTCCCCGGATTCACCATAATCCTCTAGGATCTACCACAATTCTCAGAGATCCACCAGAACTTCCCCGGATTCACCATAATCCTCCAGGATCTACCACAATTCTCAGAGATCCACCAGAACTTCCCCGGATTCACCATAATCCTCCAGGATCTACCACAATTCTCAGAGATCCACCAGAACTTCCCCGGAATCACCATAATCCTCTAGGATCTACCACAAAATCCTCCAGGATCCGCCACAATTGTCAGAGATCCACCATGATATTCCACGATCCACCACAATACTTTGAAATCTACCACAATCCTACAGGATCCACCACTATCCTCAGAGATCCACCAGAACTCCCCCGCATACACCATAATCCTTCAGGATGTATTTAAATTCTTTTGGATCCACCAGAATCATCCATGATGGACGCACTCAGACCTCACAGTCGACCCATTAAACTTATTATAAATTTTGCTCCGCTATAATCCATTACATCTTTTTGTGTATTTCTTTGTAGTTATGATGCTGCTGGAATTGAATGCTACCTACCCCGAGGGTAACTGCCTGAAACACTTTGAGGCTGTCGACCAGAGGTACAAGGAGTGTGTGACTAATGCCCGCGTGTGCCTCCCACCCCCCTGGGGCCAGCTGGTCAAGGTGGACCTGAGGAGGGGCAAGATCCTCTGGCGACGACCCCACGGGGAGGAGGAGTTCAGAGGGAAATGGGGCAATTATGGCAGCAAGTAAGTTCAGCACAAAATACGCTTTGTATTTTTGATTTCATATATTACACTATTCTCTAAATTGTGAAGTGCAACATTTGCGGATTTTCTTACGTGTTATAGTTTTGTTTATATCTATCTATCTATATATATATCTATATATATATATATATATATATATATATATATATATATATATATATATATATATATATATATCTCTCTATATATATATATATATACATACATATATATATATATAAATATATATATATATATATATATATATATATATATATATATATATATATATATATATACATACATACATACATACATACATACATACATACATACATACATACATACATACATATATATATATATATATATATATATGTATATATATATATATATATATATATATATACATATATATTTATATATATATATATATATATATATATATATATATATATATATATATACATATATATATATATATATATATATATATATATATATATATATATATATATATATATATATATATATATATATATGTATATATATACACACACACACGTCTTGCATTGTTAAGAATGACTTCTGAGAAAAAAATCACATACATCGAAAGATGTATTATTTATGATTAACTGAACACATATATTCATTTTTTCAGAGAGCTTAAAAACGGGGTTGTCTTGACAGCCTCTGGCCTTGTCTTTGGAGCAGGACGTCACAACTTCTGGAGCTATGATTACGCCACAGGTCACGTGCTCTGGAAACACAAGATGTCAACACGTGGCTGTGGCGTGCCCATGACCTTTCGCTCCAAAGGTCAGCAGTTCGTCGCCATGATGTCACTTGATCCAAAGATGGATCCCAAAAGCGTGAATTACATCATGCAAACATTTTCTCTTCGTTCAGTTGGTGCTCATTGCCTCTGTACATTTCAGTTTGTTCTCATATGTATTATGGCTAGTTTCATTGTATCTTGAGAATGTTTAAGAAAGGTACCATGTGTTATCTTATGGTATCATAAGGATTACTAGGTAGTATGGTTAATTTCGTGGTATCATAAGAGTTCTAATGTATTTTGGTTAATTTCATGGTATCGTAAAACTTCTTATGTATTACGGTTAATTTCATGGTATTGTTATAATTCTTATATGTTGTGGTTAATATTATGGCATTATAAGTATATTTAGGTATCATGAATCCCTTGTTGATATCATGCCACCTTTTGTGGTATCAAAACGATCAAAAGGGCGCTGGTATGGTATTATGATAATCTTTAGTTTTCATTGCATTACAAGAAAGCATAGGTATCATAGTTTATTCTAAAATATTGTGAAATGCTTATGCATGAATTACCCTGTTTACCTATAAGTATTCTATTTTGTTTAAAAAGCATTGTTGCAAATAAAGTGGCCATTCTAATGATGTAATTCTGGGGGAATGAAACTAGCATGCTGTCATGAGAATGTGTGGGTATCATTGTTGCTTTCATGGTATCGTATTGATGGTTAGGTGTCTTATTTTTACATTATCATTTTATCTTACACAATACTTACTACTACTACTACTACAGCTACTACTACTACTACACCTACTACTACTACTACTATTCATACTAATAATAAAAATAATAGTAATACTACTCCTACTACTACTAATAATAATGATGGAAGTTATGATATAGATAGTATTCAGATTTATTTCGGCTTGGTTTCATATGTTGACCTTTTGTTCTTCTTGTGAACGATTGAATTCTTATACAGTTGGTATTCAGGAGCAACACATGCATGTCTCGAAAGGAATCCTTTCCAATGCACAGAAATCCGGAATATTTAGAACTATCTGTATGTTGATCAACATGCAACATACCGTATAGTGTGTAACAGTCCAGGGAAAGTATTGTATCTGTATCTGAGCAAATAAAACACATATCACTTAAACATAACTTATAATTAGTGCATGATTAATACACATTGTTGCCACGGGTAGGAGCAAAAACACTATGGTTCTGGTGTGAAAAACACACCCCTGGTATCCTCTCTTGACTTGGAAGGAAACGTAAATAAATACCCGACAAAGTTAATATCCTATACATTTATGGTTTCCGAATCTGAAATCATGCGGTCGGATTATATATGATAATCATTATTATCAGCCCTTTGATAAATGACATGTTTTGATCAAGCATAAATATAAATTTACCCCACGGATCAAATTATTCAGAACTTCGGGTAGGGAAGAAGGAAATTGATATATGTTTCCATGAGTATTGCATCAGTATTATTCTGTATTTTGACAAACTGGGTTCATCGCATTTTGGAGAATGGAAATACAGATTCTGGATTTGAGCCTGTGATCTTGATTCGTTGTTGTATGATGAGTAAAGTTGCGATTGCACCAGCGAGAAGACCAAGTAGTAGCATCCCAACTGACAAACCAGCAACGGCACCTTAAAAGAAAAAATCACATTATCAAAATAAACGCTACCAATGGGCAAATTAAGTATGTTTATGTGTTTATAAATGGTCAGATGCCATGTACAAATCGGCGTATTCAGGAAAATAATACCCACTACAATCGAATTCATAGTCAGAATAAAAATGTGATGATATTTCTTTCTTTGTCTCGTTCCAATCAGGTTGAACTTTGTAGAATAATCAAATTCTAGAAAATAAAATATGCTTTAGTTTAGCCGTTGTTAGAAATTGCCAATCAATCAGATTTCTTTCTTGCACATTTGATATGTTAAAACCCTCGACTTGCATGATATTATCACAATGGAGTGCAGATTCATTTATGAGCAATATACCTATTCATAAAAAACAATATCAATGAAAACATTTTCACATTAGAACAACAATGCCTTCCTTAGCTATTGCTTTCTTATAAATAGCATGTGGGCTTTTCTCATGAAACACAAAAGCTTCCCTCGCAGCTGCGCAGAAACCAGACCATGAATTGCATTGTGGGTAGATATTTTACACGATTCTTCTCACCTTTTGGCATTCCATCTGGTGGGGATGAAGTGTCTGACCGGGTATCAATCCCTGGAAAATCATAAAATGGGTACGAGGGAATGAACGTATTTACATTTTTTTATTCAGTTTGGCATTCATGAGGGCAAACGTTAATTCAGTGTTTGCAAAATTGCGCGTAATGGTGTGTGAAATCTCAAAATAATGGATGTATGTTACGTAAAAAATATTTCATTGTTTTACGTCCTTTTCTATATGTGGATTGATTTCGCCTTATATATCATTTTTAGTTTTAATTTAAAATCTGAAATATATATTTTCTGCATAATCTTACGTTCAAAATGATGGATGTATGTTACATAATAGACATTTCATTGTTTTACACGTTTTTTTTTACTTATTTGGATTGATGCCATTTTAGTTTTTACGTTAAAATTTAAAAGATATATATTTTCTACAAATACATACGTTCGAAGAAATTGCATCTAGCACGGTCAACGAAGTCTGCCCCAGAGACGTCTTTTAATCCTTTCCTGCTCAAGATGCAGCTGAAGCCGTTGTCTTGGATACAGTGATCAAAGGATTTACAGGTAAAGGTAGGCTGGTCTAGACAAAGGCGAGAGCATTGTTCCTCAGTCGTGTTGGTGATCACGAGGTCGTCATTGCCTAGGAGGACCTTGTTATCATACTTCCTGAACCTGCCGATAGAGGACTCTGAAAGACGATACGAGTTCTCCTTCAAGTGGTATGCAGTACAGCTAAAGCATGCACTAGTGTTATAGATGACATATTTTAGTTCTGTTCATTGTATTCATTTGAATGAATTACTGTTGTCATTATTATTATATTATTATTATTATTTTTATCATTATTATTATTATTATTATTATTGGCAGCAGCAATAGTAGTAGTAGTAGTAGTACTAGTAGTAGTAGTAGTAGTAGGATATTATCGGCATGAAATATTGAAAATAAGCCTTAACTCATTATTGCCATCATTTCCATAACTTTAATCATTGTGAGCTTTGTTGTTCAAGTTATGACCATTTAAGAATGAGCATTCACATATTCAAAGATTGGTTATATTTTTTAGCAAATTGATATGGGGGGTATCCGTTACCAAAGAAATGTGCGCAGTTGGTATCATTGACGATTTTAGCTCCGGATGAGTCCGGGTGGGCCTTGTTAAGGTAGCACACCATCTTATTCCTGGGATCACAGTGATCAAAGGATCTGCATTTAAAGGCTTTTTCCTGAAATTACCATAATATCATCTTCTGTACAGAGATTTGACAAGGTACAATCAATTTCGTGAAGGACGTCTTATCACATAATTAATGAGAGCTGTATTGTTATCAAGATATACTAAATCACCATTCGATGATACAATAGTTTTTGGTTATGAAGAATAGACGTACTTTTACAGCTCTCGCTTGTGATTTTTGTCGTGTTTCTATACTGTACACACGATAAAAATACTATACCATACCATCTATTCAAATTTCAATGAATCGTATATCTAAGTTTTGAAATATTCTAGGAGTGATATATCTTGAGATGTTTAGTGGACCCCGACTATTTCATTATAGTCTCTACATTATCGAACCATATTACTAGTTTAGCTGGAACAACGGCCACAAGATGGTGTTTTCATATTGGATCCATGTTGACACCGCATCGCATGTTTAGTGATTGAAGATCTAGCTAATGCATGTTAACCTAGTAAAATACCATGTTTATCAACAACTTAAAGCTGACGAACTTAAAACAAATCTCAATATGATCATACTGCAATTCGAAGAGAGGTGGAATATACTATATGATTTCTGTGGGGCACTTTGAAAATGGATATTGAAATATTTCTCCCTTTTCATTTTGCTGTCACAAGCTTTCAGAATTTGTGTATTCCCTTTTGTATTGTCATTAACCTAATTCATTCTTTAAGGATTATGTGATTACCTGTGGTTGAAATACAATATGATGACGCATATGTACTTATATATGCATCTCTTTGAGAATTAAAAGAGTCATCTAGCTGATCATGAAATGGCACATTCAAAACTATTGAAATGAATAAACAGTACATCAACGACAGAAACGACAAATAATATATAAACTTTAAAAAGACAAACAGTTAGATAAGAAATGTAATAGCCTTTTTTGATAATTTACCTGTAAACATTTCTGAGCACATTCTTCAGGACTGACGATTTCGTATACTTTTCCAACCTGGTCAGCTGTAGACACCAGTTTCCCAGGTATTGAGTTGAAATTGGTATGAATGTAAGATTCTGAAATAACGTCACAAAGTATTAGTCTTACCTTGAACTGATGCATAGCGACGGATATCTCTGATTTTGAAAATTCAATTTCTATTAAATTCTATCACTTAAAAGTTTATGATTATGGATCATTCTTAGTGATTCGTCGGGTGGTATTAAGTGTGGTACATATCAAGTATGTACTTTGTGTAAAAGTATGAATTTTTCTGTAAATGTGGCAATCATCTATCATTATTGAAGCTCATTTCCTCCATATCAACTTTTCTGAAGTTCATCTAGCAGATTACCTATATAAATCAAAATAAGCGCAAGCTTCACGATTTAGCTTTGGATACAATAAAAAAAAACGATACTAGTATGTTCATTTATTTCTGGAGGTGCTTTTAGTGAATGTGAAAGGCGTATATCTGTACAGTACAGACATGTAATTCCTACAACCAGTCAACCAGACGTCTGTCAGTGCCTGGTTGTACGAACACCCATGGATAACATGTCAAAAAAGCCAAGCACATCAATGACCCACGTTGCTTGCAAATCAAAGCTACGTTCAGTTGTGAGGTCACCAATGCACCCATGCCCAGGCAACTGGGTGGCTATCGGGCGTGAGGTCGTGTATTATGCTCGGGCTGCCAACGCATTTAGTGCAGGTCAGGAATTAAATTCGGCACTGTACCTGTATTTCAGCAATTAACGCATGGGGAAGAATTTTCAAATTGTGTCCGGCTGAGCGGGCGTCAAGTGCGGGTAATTATTACCAGTTCTTTGTAATCTAAAACAAGTGGTATATTTGTTTGTAAACTTCTCACAGAAATGCTGTATCAATGTTATGCTGTTTCACAAACTGTATCTCTCCTATGAACTATGCCTACTTGAATAATGACTGCAGATTGAATGGTTTCTGTAATCGCCGTCTCCTCCCCCATCTGCAGAATGGTAACGACTCAGCAAGCATTCACCAATCAGAGGACAGTAGTCAAATGATTGGCAGGTGAACGAATTCTCGAGGAGACACTGACGAGCACACTCCTGAAAAGGGTCGTGATACGATAAACGACAGAATCATATAATCATTATTCAAACAGTTCAACTAAAACGATGCAAATATATTTCCATTTCTTTTTGAATACACACACACACACACACACACACACACACTGCTTGGTACCCATATGATATGCGCTTACCTTACTGCTTATGCCATACGGGTCAGATAAGCTATTAATAGATTACAATGGCCGCTACAAGTGACTCCGTTTCCTTGTCTGTTAGGATGTGTTCAAACAGCAATACACTTCTTGTATGAAGTGTGGCAGTGGTGGGAACTTGGGTTTCAGTAAAGAATACCATAAAAAACTATTTGGGCGTATGTTCTATTCACAGTGGAATTATCCTTTAATGACCTGCTGCATCACAGTTATGGAAGGCTTATTTTGATTACTAGTATATATTCTTTTATCACATGTTATCGCTCACCTGAATTGTTATTTCTGGTATAATCCTGTCTTTCTTGAGAACCATAACACGTGTGTCATCATTGTAAAACTTGTTTAAAAAGGGATCTGGAAATATAGCATTATTCAAATATATTTGGGTCAATCACCACTGTGAATTAAAATACACTACTCCCTAATAGGTACTACATCTATTACATATAAGTACATGTATTGCCTGTCATGAACCAATTAGTGGAAGCGCCATACGTTTCTTTTGCAGAGAGATGCTCTTCAACAAAATGCAAACATAAAGTGTATTTCATTTTGGTATTCTTTTTATTCATTGACATTTTGGAAGTGTGTCATATATGTGATGTGATACAATTGCCAGTGACTTGGGGTTAGGCGGTGGTTTTCGCCGGGTGCTCTGATTTCCTCCACTTACAACTGGCTTGTCACGACTTGTGACGAGAATCGAAATTCCAATATCCAAATATATATGTAATGTACATGCATCCAATTGATGGTATAAACTACATAACGCGACTTTAATTGTGTAAAAGGCTACGAATAAAGTTAACATTTCTTGGCTGTTTTAGTTTCCTTTCTACATAAGATTTGCAATATCATGGAATGAAAAATTCGAGGTAAATCTAACCGTTCTTAGGAGTTTCTCCAACTCCACCATCCCTTAGTATGTTTCTCCGTATCTGATATGCTGGTAATATAACCTAATTGGAGAAATAAACAAAATGGGTATGACACGCAGTACATACTGTTTCTACATGTAGAGAGCGCACATAAACCCGTTCTAAAAGTCAGTAGCACTCTTAGGATATTTATCGTTGAATACAAAGTCCTGAATTCGACAACTTCGCGTGTGAAATCATAATTGGCGATTTAACCCACACAAATTCGAAACATAATTTGAGAAGGCTTAATAATGACCTTCTTAGTATGTTACAAAAGATATTTTTTTAGCGAAATATAACAAATGGTCTGTTTTAGGCTTACGATTATCTAAATAATCAACTAAAAGTGTGCATGATATCTTACCGAAATCGTTTTTATTTCTATGGAAAATTTCCCAGTCTTAACCCGGTGTGCGATTTTGAGGAATGCATCAGCCATGGGAACATACTCTTTTCCTGGCCACCGGGTATTTGGCTCTACAAGATATGTATCTTATATTCTTATATATAAATAAAAATATATATATATATATATATATATATATATATATATATATATATATATATATATATATATATATATATATATATATATATATATATATATATATATATATATATATATATATATATATAATTATATATATATATATATATATATATATATATATATATATATATATATATATATGTATATATATATATATATATATATATATATATATATATATATATATATATATATATATATATATATATATATATATATATATGTATCTTATCTTATATATATATATATATATATATATATATATATATATATATATATTAGTGATGGGAATCGTTCAGAAAATTAGGATCGATTAATCGTTCAGATTCGCGAACGATTAATCGATTTTTAACGATTATTTATCACCAAATCACCTGATGTTTCCTAACACCAGAACTGCACAGTATTGGTGTTAGGAAACATCAGGAACAAGTTCAAGAAGACATGAGCCGATGAACGGCGAGCGGCGAGCGCTGACATTGATTCTAACTCCTGACTTTATCTATGTTTCCCAACACCAGTACTGTACAGTACTGGTGTTGGGAAACATAGATAAAGTCAGGAGTTAGGAATGTAACCTCAACTAACCTGGCGAACAAATAATAAGGAGATATGAGCGGTGATAGCGCTGTAATCTATGAGTTCCGACAATTGCGAAAAGTTTTCACTTTCATTGCAACTTCGTAAGTTGCAATGGAAGTGAAAACTTTTCGCAACTGTCGGAACTCATAGATCACGGCAAACATGTAATAAAGTGATTTCAATGTATGTATATGTTGCATTAATGTGTGTTAGTTGTGTGTATGTGTGCGTAACAATAAAACAACTTACCGGTAGCCGTAAATCACCATTGGATGCTGCGGTAAGCAGCATCCCCATCCAACATGTCTATAAGATGGCGGCGTCACACCTGGCCGTCCAGGTATGAGTCATGAGGGGAGCAGTTTGTTATTCGGAGCGTTACTGGACTAGTCATTTGAAATGTGCTCAACATAGCACAACAGCATAAAAACGTTGGGAATGAAAGTCCCAAAAGTACTTAACAATTTTTTTAAATTTTTTAACAGTTCAAACATTTAACTTTAACTTATTTACATGCCCCAATGGGCCACTACTGCCACTAGTTTTTTTACTGTTTCCTGTTCTTGTGGAGGAAGATGAGATGATCCACCATCTCACTGGAGAGCCTGCATCTCTTCTTGGTAACAATATTTGATGCCAGGCTAAAGATCCGTTCGCTGGGCACACTTGATGCAGGGATGCACAGGTACTTCTTGGCCAGGATAGCAACATTGGGGAAGACATTGGAACGATTCTTCCACCATTTCAAGGCTGGTTCCACACTTGCTGGCTCCAATAGGTAGCGATCCAATTCCTGGGAAATGGCTGACTTGGGACATGCGATTTTCTCTTGTCCAACAAAAATGATGTCGTCAAGCCAGGATTCGGATCTTTCTTCCTCTTCTTGTTTGATCTTCTTGGCAGGTGGCTCTGGGTCGGGTGTGGGGACCTCAAGGTGGGGAAGCTGTGGAAGCTGAGGCTGTGGTGGAAGAACCTGACTGTCTGCTGGTTCTTGTTTTATCACTGGTGGAGTCTTGTCCAGGTTCTCCGCTTCCTCCCTCAGTTCCTTAAAAACTGCAGCCCTCTCGTCTTCTGGCAAGAAATGCAACTGTTTCGTTGCAGGGTGTAGGGCAGAAGCCATCCGGAAGGTGATAAGCTCATTTGGGCGCTTGTCCAGGTTCTGTTTCATGGCCGCTTTAATTTTTTTGATGGAAGCTGGATCTTCTTCTTCAATTTCCATGACTCTGTTCAGCTTCATGATGCAAGGCACTACTTGATGGAGTGTTGGAGTCCGCTCCCCAGACATCAAGGTCGTTGCAGTTTTAAATGGAGCCAGTATGGTGCTGAGCTTCTCCACCAGGACTTGTTCCTCAAAGGTGTAAAGGTTTTTCCTTTGATCCTTGACTCTGACAGTTGCTTCGGGATCAATCACGGTGGCATGAAGTGCTGGCATAAGGTTGCTGAGACGATCCAGCATATCAAGCGTTGAGTTCCACCTAGTGGCGACGTCTTGAATAAGGTGAAGTTTCTTGAATCTCTCTGGTAGCAGAGCAGCTTGCTTCTGCTGGAGGAATGTCGTAGCACTGGGGCTACGGTTGAAAAAGCTGACCAGATTCCTGCCCTTCCCAACTAGTCTGGCTGCCTCACTCACGGCCAATCCTGATTTAACACAGAGGTTGATATTATGGCCTAGACATGGAAGACGTGTCCACTGCAGGATCTCAAAGGCCTTTCGTTCATTGGCTGCATTGTCCGTCACTGCTACGAGGTCAGGCAGAAACCATTCCGCCTTTGTCAACGTCAGGGACTGGGCAATAGCTTCAGATGTGTGTGATCCTTCCACCAGTTTAGTTGCCAGCACCTTCCCACGTAAAATCCACTCAAGGGGGGTCTCTATTATGTAGTGGACTGTGACGGTATCATAGCTCTCGTTGTTGAGGGAGGTCCACCCGTCATGTGTGATCGCTACATTCCTGGCCAACTTCAACTCATCACATATCTCACCTCTTAGAGTGGTATACATTTTATCTAGGATATTATTTTTGATAGTCTTCCTGGCTGGAACTGTATATCTTGGTTCCATTGTGTACATTAGATTTCTAAAAGCCTTCGTTTCAGTGATTGATGTTGGATGCAGGCCATCCACTATGAACTCACCAATCGATTTGGTGATCTCTATTTCCCTGGACTGAGGGAGAGGCATATTCGGTCGGGCTGCATTTGATGAAAACATGGAGGTTATCTTCATTGTAGGGGCTGACTGTTTCTCAGCCAGGCCATGAGCAGCTTTAAGATGGACGGCAATGTTGGAAGTTTGCCCTGGAAAAGAGGGAAATCATCAGTGGGTAGCCTCAACCTGGTATCTGTCACTTTTTTATTTTTTATGATTTTTTTTAATTTTTTAACTAATTTTTCAAATTATTGTTCATTTAAGTATTGAAGTATGTAAACAATCTTATTCTGTTCAATTTTATTAAAGTTGTCAATACAGAAAACTAAAACAACTAGTTTTTATTTTTGGTATTTATTTTTAGCTCCAGATGAATTTGATTTTGATTTTTTTTCATATTTTTCTCACCTTGATAGCTATACTCCTTAAAGCATAGTTTGCACACTGCTTTCTTGCTATCAGTTGCAGAGATACCGAAGTGGGTCCATACCCATGATTTCCCTTTTTTCGGAATTATTTTGGTTGGTTCTGCTTGCTCTGCCATGATTTCGTTTGACCTTCAAAAAACGCGCCGGTCCCCATTGCAGGAAGTTGAGCTTGTTGACACATACATGCGCACTTACGTAAGTGCGGCCATTTTATTCACTATGGATTTACCATGATGTCTGGGCTGCGGGAAAAGCCCCACCGATGGAAAATAAACGGCGACAGCGAACAACAAAGGTAAGGAAAATCTTTATTAGGGGGGGAGGTATATTATTATGTAGGGTTTTGTAGTTGTCGCGTCATATTTGACGCGACAACTACAAGGTTTGACATCGTTGTTTTGACTGTTTTGTTGTGCTTGTGTGTGGCCATGTGCGGCTCCGCCGCACATGGCCACACAGAAGTGGACAAGCGATAATCGGGAAAAATCGATTGTCCACTTCGCCGGTCGATTGATCGGAATTTCGGCCCAGTCCGACCGATTGCTCGACCCGGCGATTGATCGTTACAACACTAATATATATATATATATATATATATATATATATATATATATATATATATATATATACATATATATATATATATATATATATATATATATATATATATATATATATATATATATATATATATATATATATATATGTATATATATATACATATACACACACACACACATATATATATATATATATATATATATATATATATATATATATATATATATATATATATATATATATATATATATATATATATATATATACATATATATATATATATATATATATATATATCATATATATATTCAGTCGTGGATAGCAGTTGAGTGTATTGCTTTTCAAAGAGATCTAGGACTTTTTATAAATATAACTTCATTCTCAGAATTTTAAAGAAGGCAATATTTGCTGTGAATCTGTGTAATTATTGAAAATCTATTAAACTCCACTCTGATGAGGCCGGACCCAACAGCCGAGCGAGTTAACGCATTGCATATTTACTTCTCGCTGTCAGTCACCACTTCACCTATCGGTGTTTTTTCACTGGCACAGCGGTTTTCTCTACCATAAGACTGGCTCGTCACGTTGAAATGCTAATCCAACCTATTCAACAGTATATATAGACCACTCCTGTGTATACTTGGAGCCCAATACCAATGTTTATATTTGAATACCAAAAGCATGGGAGTCCAGCTCTAAGGTGGAATACTAGTATAACATTAATTGTGTTATGTTGAATTGAGTCTACATGTAGTCACTTGATATACTAGTACCTACCAATGTCTTCGTCATGTGAAGGTAATATGGTGGATGTGAGATAGACAAACCCTTTGGAATTGTCAAGCTGAAAAATTAAAGACAAATGCCTTTCATTATACGTGCTCCGAAAAATGCAATGTATATACGTGTCTTTATTGAATACAGCTTTCGCCGTAAAATCTCATACAATTATACAACTATTCACAAGTACGAAACATATAATATAATATAACATAAAATATAAAAAAGTAAGTGCTCCTTGATGACGTTTTTTGGTGATGTAATTCAATGAATAAAACATTCAATATCCACAAGTTTGCTACTTGTACGACCTTTAATCTACCTTTTCAAACCCAAAACTGTTCATATCGTCAGTTAATATATATTTAGCCTGTGGTTTGAGATATTTTGTTAGATTTGTGTGATTTAAATTAATTGCCAATATATTTGGCAATATATTTCCTATAGAATCACTTTCCTAGTGGCCATTTTAGCCCATACAGCTGTTCAGAAATTGAATGAGGTTATGTGAACACATACACAATTTTTAAAGTCATTAAATACCTTTATGTGTTTTTGAAAGTACACACCTGAACAATAATGATTACGACAGCGTAGTTCAGAAAGACAAATACGCTGTGCCTCTTCTAACTATGTATTGAATAGGCTTTGAAGTCATTGGTACGACTGTTGTGCTAACTGTCAATATATGGCGCTGTGAGGAATAACGCCTCATTGATATTGGTTTAGAGTTATTTAATGTGTGTAGTATGAAAAATTCCCTTCTGGAAATAGCTTGTAGATTAAACCATGCACAAGGGAGCAAAAATATACTATTAAGAATTACTCACCCTCGTGTCAGAGAATCTAAGTATTGAAGCACCGGATACTGCAGCTAATTTGTCCATAGCATTCTCTACATCCTGTCGTGTTATGGTACCACTAGTAACACTATTGTCATCTGAAACATACATATACATGAATAAATAAATAGCCAAATAAATAGTATACACACAAGTGTGTATATGCGCATATAAGTACGTATGCATGTACGTATGTACGTTTCAGGGGCGGATCCAGGATTTGAAAAGGGGGGTTCAATTTAGTTCCGAAAAATGACATCGGGGGCGCCACTTACAATGTTTGCATGTATGTATGTATGTATGTATGTATGTATGTATATAGGTATGTATGTATGTAGATAGGTAGGTATGTATTATGTACATGTATGTATGTATGTATGTATGTATGTATGTATGTATGTATGTATGTATCTAAATGGGCATTGTCTAGGATTGTGAATGATTCTACTGAGATTTATTGTGTCTAAGCCTGCATGGGTATTTATTGTTATCCTAAAACTCAGCCATATTCACCCGAAACATACCTTTAGGGAACGATATGACAAAGTGTATCTTCTCCATATTCTGGTAGCACTGACTGACGTCAAAAAGCGAGAGCCGAGGTTTCGTATTCTCAAAGTCGAAGAAATTGTAAGAGGTTTGATTGCCCTAAAAGTAAAAATGAGATGATTATAGCGTGTTTTAAAGATTTTAAAAAATCCGATGTATCAGACACTGATAATAAAATTTGGATTCAGTGCATGCATTTAATTGTATGTAAACTCTTTATTTTCAAAATTTACAAAATAGTAAGTTATATATGTACATCGTAAATCAACACACACACATAGAAATAAACAGAAATGAACCATGCAATGTACACGTAAAGTACACTAGGATTTTGATAATGAAATACCTACGTCGAATTCTTTTTGTTGTATAATGCTTTATCGACTGTGCCTCTAAGGACACAAAACATACAGATACAAGTAGTATACACAACTGATAAACAAACATGATACACAATAAGTAAGAGTACAATAGTAATATGACGCAGAGTCAAACTGATGAGTTCATGAGCAACGTTAACATTACACGTTAAGATTTTGATACTGTACATCAACCTGTATTGCACTATATTGACATGTCGAAAAATGAATAAAAACATTTCTAAAAATAAAAAAAGATTTTGATAGTGAAATACCTACGTCGGACTGTGAAAGTTCCAGTCTTAATGGTTCAGGGTACGTCCTGTTCCCTGCCTCGGGCTTGCCTACATCCCAGGAATCCTGAAAAATAACGGATACAACAATGAGTAAATGATCAAGAGTTTGCAAGATATATTACAACCCTCTTATAAACCAATCTATTATTATTATTATCATTATTATTATTATTATTATTGTTATTATTATTGTTATTATTATTATTATTATTATTATTATTATTATTATTATTATTATTATTATTATTATTATTAGTAGTAGTAGTAGTAGTAGTAGAATAATAATTATTATTATTATTATTTTTTTTTTATTATAATTATAATTATCATTATTATCATCACAATTATTATTATTATTATTATTATCATTATTATTATTATTATTGCTAATAAAAATAATAATTATTATTATCATCACTATTATTTTTATTATTATTATCATTATTATTATTATCATTATTGTTATTATTATTATTATTATCAATACTACTAATATTATCACTATTATTATTGCTTATGTTATTACTATTATTATGAATCATTTGTTGTTGTTGTCTTCGTTATAATTGTTGATGTTGTCGTCGCCATTATCATCATCATTTCCCTTAGTCGTAGTGGTAGTAGTAGTAACACCATTAGTACGTAGTAGTAGTAGTAGTAGTAGTAGTAGTAGTAGTAGTAGTAGTAGTAGTAGTAGTAGTAGTAGTAGTAGTAGTAGTAGTAGTAGTAGTAGTAGCAGCAGTAGTAGTAGTAGTAGTAGTAGTAGTAGTAGTAGTGGTAGTAGTATCGTACAACTGACCTCAAGAATACTGAACTGCCACTTGGTAGAAATCCCAGGGCTAGGACGATTTGGTTCCTCTTTCACCCACGTGGTGGCGTCTATATCGCCGTCACGAACCATTGCCTTCAATAGAAAATAGAACATTCATCTACTCCTATGAAAACATATCGTATACGTCTATAAATAGTATGTATTACGACAAATCTGAAACAAGAACATCGATAATGCTCAACTACTATTGGTACATGAAGAAACATGTAAGTCATTAGTTCGAAATAGACCCATACAAAACCATATTTCCATGGGTTTACTCAAATGCACAAGTAATTCAGATTTTCCAGATATTCAAAAGTTTACTTTTACCTAATTAGTCTATAGTATCGATATTTCTAAACCAGAGGATGTGTGTAGAAGGTCACCAAATGTCATCAGATAGTAAAGCCAAAACATCAAGACAAAAAACACATAGTTATTTCAAACAAATTCTTACTGAATAATGTTTACTATCAATTGCAGACTACTATTCAAAAACCTCTTCCCACAAAACTCATAAGCAGAATATTCCACAAGCAGCAATTTGACTCATGGAAGTGTATATAAGTTGACAGGTATAAATTAGATACTCACCGACCCATTCCTTTCAAATTCTCCCCTGTAAAGTGACACGAGTTTTGAAAATATTTCTCCGAATTCGTCCATGGTCTCAATATAACTATCATAATCTTCATCCACAATAGTATAGCAAAAGCTCGTGTCCTTGTTGATGAAATGGTAATAACCTATCCTCAGAACACAAACAGATTGCATAATGTATATTTAATGAAGTAACAAGTAATGAAACTACACCGTTATCATTGATCAGATTATAAGGGTGTAAGACCTTATATTCACAAACTTACACCATAACAAACTTTGAGCAAAATATTTGAATATCATTGCCGCTTATCATTTCAAAAATCAATAGTTTTCGGTACCCCGATTATTGACAATTAACCTTAGATTATTCAAAAATACCTGTCCAACATTCTATCGAGGCAATCATCTCAATGCCCAAGAGGCTGCTGTACTTCACAATTTCAAATTCCTTGCAACTGTGAAGAACACAATTTCATACCATCAAGTTTACTCTGTTTCTTTTAAACGCACTTATCTAATTTCGATGAATTTTAACAAAATTTACAGCAGTTATCACTCCCTACGAAAGAAAAAAAATAGCGTTTTGTGGAAGGAATAGTGGATTAGTTATTTTGGGTATATACTGACCAGATTGGTCGTAGATTTCCGTCACTGGAATGTTGATGACATAAACATTTATTTTTGGTGTCGTCAGAAAATAGTCCAATCGCAGTAATTTCCGTTCAGCATCAAAATTTACCTGAGAGAGAGAGAGAGAGAGAGAGAGAGAGAGAGAGAGAGAGAGAGAGAGAGAGAGAGATGCAATAATCAATGCTTAGGGCTATCTTAGAGTTGTCCGCAACGGTTTATATCATTCTATTTTATATATGCTATATTTTGGACTATTTGGGATTTACGCAGAGAGAGAGAGAGAGAGAGAGAGAGAGAGAGAGAGAGAGAGAGAGAGAGAGACCTGATGCAGTAAGTTATGCATAGGGTTGTCTTAGCTATAGAGATATCTGTCACGGTTTATGTCATTCTTATCTGCATGTATACATTAGTCTGATAGCCAAACCCAATAAGTTGAGTGAACCTGGAAATTTTTAATAAAGTTTTTTTCTCAACTGATATTGGTAGTTTAGAGTGTCCTCTTTCAGATTCAAATCTACAGACTACATGGCATGTATACGTATTTGGGTTTTCCAAAGTTCGCTATTGAAATAAGTGAAATTCTAATTCAGCGCACATGACTCTGCCAGTGTACATGTTCAAGTACATGACTGTGTGGAACCTGTCTATTAAGGGCACCCACGAGACGAGCCTTCACTAGGTAGGAAGAAGAGAACTGGGTTCTTTTCGCCAGCGTATTTGCTCACCTGTGAATATTTCAGAAGAGTGTTTCGCTTCAAAACTTTCTCTATCTGACAATTGAAATGCTGTGGAGGTTTCGCATCTTGAGCTGTTGCCGCTACCACACAGTAGGCAAGAAATGCACATGTAATGAACACCATGTTGCTCCTGAAATCAAAGAGAAAACACATTTCTGGCATTCCTATGATTGAACGGTTTGGATTTATCACTGTTTATGCAGGAATCAGTGCATCGATATGTATGTATGTATGTATGTATGTATGTATGTATGTATGTATGTATGTATGTATGTATGTATGTAAACTATCCAGTTTACAGGATAGCAAAACCTCTTTAAATAGAGACAACGAGCAGTCGAGGTGCAATATTCTAACCACTTGGATATCAGGGCAGCCCATTCTCACCTGTTAGAGGTATACACTGTAGAATGACACACGTAGTACATATTTCGTTAACAACTTTAGATTCTCTACCCTGTCGATAAAATATTCATATGTTTAATCGAGTGAAAGACAGAAGTAGCAGATGATACATATAACATATGAATAGATATACATTTCAATGTGCACCCTACTATTTCTTGTAAATGTTGGCAATGTCTTTTATTGGCTAGTAAAATGAACTCAAGAATAACCAGGACTCTATATTGTGTTCAATAACTCTGATCTCAACGAATGAAAAATGTACCATGCTTTCAAGATAATACCAACAAAGGTCAAACGGTAGATTTGTGAATCTGCACTCTTTTTTGCTAGTTGTATTTGGAAGTGTCTCTGTCCCACGACAGTTGTGCGAAACCCTACGTTAAATACCTAAGAAAAAGAATGGAATTAAAAATGAGATTTACCTGTATAATCGAGGGGTCCTATGGAGGGTAAAGTAAATGTATTTGTTGATACGTTAACATTAATTATAACTCAGCATTCGTAATTGACCTAGATGTAATGTACAATATGCTGTCATCACATGATAAGGTGACCCGATCATGTATTCATTTGTTGATAAATATCAGTTCATCGCCACAGACAACCCACTTTTGTTGATGTTGTTGTTGTTGTTTTTGTTATAATTATCATTATTATTATTATCACCATTATTATTACATGTGTTATTATTTTTATTATTATAATAATTATTATTATTATTATCATTATTTTTGTTATTATTATGATTATTATTATTATTTTATTTTTTTTGTGATTATTATTATCATCATTATTATTGTTATCATTTTAATCATCATCATCATTATTATCAATATTATCATTATTATCTTAATTATTGCTGTTGTTGTTTTATTGATGTTTGTGATGTTGCAGTTGTTTTTGCTGTTGTGTAGTAATCATCATCATCACTATCATTTTTTCTAATTGTTACCATTATCATCACCATCATAATGATCATTATTTTTTTCAAAGTTGTCATTGTCATCATCACCATGAATCTTATTGTTAAAATCCTTTCTTCCCATAACATTGCTGTCGCAACTTTTGTTGCTCTTATTATCGCAGCCACAGGTGTAATTCCTAGTGATCAGCCAGACAACTTATTCAGGTTAAGCTTGTTTGGCAGGAAATGAATATTTTCACAGTTCTCTACTTTTCGGATGAATACAAATTAAGCTCAAATTTTTGAAACTTTCTTTCTCGGCTATATTGATATAGAAGCTATATTCTAACATTGAGTAGTATAGAATATTGCATCAATCCTTTTCATAAGTTAATGGCCCGAATAATTCCTGTTGATGAGATAAGATGGGTTCCCTACCCTTATGGTAACCGCATTGGATAACGTGATACAACGCACACGCAAATGGATGCTGAATTTCAAATTGACCAATTAATGTTCTTGAATAACTCTTGTTGATGAGGGAGATTCATACCCTCATGCAAGTCTGAGTGATTATTGCGAGGCGCACAGCGTGTTGGTAAATCGGATTCCCTACCCTTAATCAAGCCAGGGCCATCACTGGGAATTATGCTTTACTGCACATGCAAAAGGATGTCGATTTTCATTGATTGACCAGTATTAGGCAATGATAAACCCCTGATAACCAACATGACGGAGGAAAAATGCTCTCGCCTTTGTCTCGACCAGCACACCTTTACCTGTAAATCCTTTGATCACTGTATCCAAGACAACGGCTTCAGCTGCATCCTGAGCAGGAAAGAGTTAAAAGATGTGTCCGGGGCAGACTTTGTTGACCGTGCTAGATGCACGTTCTTGGAACGTACGTATATGTAGATAAATATATAGAGAAAATATACATAATATATATTGAAAGTTTCTGCTCAAATGGGAAAAATATAGTTATTGATTTTTAATTTCAACCATGGTGGTTTTGCTCGTAGTATTGCTATTATTTTATCTATTATTATTACTGTTATTATTATTTTTATTATTATTATTATTCCCATGCTAGCGTTAATACACCATAATTACATCACTATAGTGGGCGCTCTGATTGCAACAATACTTTAAAGCAAAATAGAGTTACATATAGTTAAACAGGTAATTAATACATAAGCAGATCGCAATACCATAAAAGGTACTACAATATCTAAGCTTTCTTGTAATACAATAAAACTAGCAAGGAAACCTAAAGAGTATAATGATACCATACCAGCACTCATGATACCTATGGGTAGTTATGATACTCAAGTTACTACTCTCCCTGGCAGTGAGCAAAGGGGTGGAAAAGAAAACAAGTAGTTATATCATATATATATATATATATATATATATATATATATATATATATATATATATATATATATATATATATATATATATATATATATATATATATATAGGCAAAACCTGCAGGGGCTTTATTACATAACTAAGAAAATCCTACATCTAGGTAATTGTTTATATACAAATCACAATGACCTGAGAAGGAAAGGACCCCCTGCATGCCATTACTAACATAACTAGTGCCCCCCCCCCCCCCCCAAATAATAATAATAATAAGTGCGAAGCTACGTGCAAGTAGCAAGGAGCGATAGCGTCAGTGAACTTAGAATAAGACTGCTACACGCAGGTAGCAAAGGTTGAATACAGAGATTGTGGTCACACGCAGGTGAAGAGTACCAAGAACACATAAAACAATATTAAAACAATGGCTAGCTGCAAATCATACTGGTAGATCCACATATAGGTGAAACATGAGATACCAAGAGTGGTAAAATGTAAATAAAGCAATGTAACTAGTGATACAATTGCAAAATTTAATCCAATCAGTAGAAAATTTGTGCAGAAGCTTCACTCGTAGGTGAAAAAGTACTTAAACTTGTAACATATAAACCCAACACAGTATGACTAGATGGTACTAAAATCAAACAAAATTCTTAAGACTAGTGTTGAATGTAACTACGATATAACAAAGAACATAATCCCAGACAAAAGAATCAACACAAAATTAAGGGGTGGGATGGGTGGGAAACATTAGGAGCCTGTCTTGCAGAACTCTAGGTAGAGTTGTGATCAGCTGATTGCTCAGCTGCGGAGTGATGCTTTAACCCTTTACAAGGGTTAAAGTAGCTGATCCCCGTCCCCCCTCCTAATGGCTGAAGGCGTCACATGACTAACTCAGCCAATAGATGGCAGACAAGAAACCCCGGGTGCGTGCATAATTTAAACACCCTCTATTACTGGAAGTAACCCACAATATGGCATGATACTTAAACATTTTATGATATCAAATAGGTATTCATGATACCTAAATATGCGTATGATACTATACATTCAACCATAGCACATACGCATTCTAGCAATACCATGAAATTAACCATAATACATAAGAACTCTTACTATACCATATAATTACACACAATACATAAGAACTCTTACTATACCGTGAAATTAACCACAATACATAAGAACTCTTACGATACCATGAAATTAACCACAATACATAAGAACTCTTACGATACCATATAATTAACCACAATACATAAGAACTCTTACTATACCGTGAAATTAACCACAATACATAAGAACTCTTAAGATAACATGAAATTAACCACAATACATAAGAACTCTTACGATAACATGAAATTAACCACAATACATAAGAACTCTTACGATACCATATAATTAACCACAATACATAAGAATTCTTACTATACCGTGAAATTAACCATACTACATAAGAACTCTTACGATACCATATAATTAACCACAATACATAAGAACTCTTACTATACCGTGAAATTAACCACAATACATTAGAACTCTTACGATACCATATAATTAACCACAATACATAAGAACTCTTACTATACCGTGAAATTCAACCATAGCACATACGCATTCTAGCAATACCATGAAATTAAACAAAATACATAAGAACTCTTACGATACCATGAAATTAACTATAATACATTAGAACTCTTACGATACCATATAATTAACCACAATACATAAGAACTCTTACGATACCATGAAATTAACTATAATACATTAGAACTCTTACGATACCATATAATTAACCACAATACATAAGAACTCTTACTATACCGTGAAATTAACCATACTACATAAGAACTCTTACGATACCATATAATTAACCACAATACATAAGAACTCTTACTATACCGTGAAATTAACCATACTACATAAGAACTCTTACGATACCATATAATTAACCACAATACATAAGAACTCTTACTATACCGTGAAATTAACCACAATACATAAGAACTCTTACGATACCATATAATTAACCACAATACATAAGAACTCTTACTATATCGTGAAATTAACCACAATACATTAGAACTCTTACTATACCGTGAAATTAACCACAATACATAAGAACTCTTACGATACCATATAATTAACCACAATACATAAGAACTCTTACTATATCGTGAAATTAACCACAATACATTAGAACTCTTACTATACCGTGAAATTAACCACAATACATAAGAACTCTTACTATACCGTGAAATTAACCATACTACATAAGAACTCTTACGATACCATATAATTAACCACAATACATAAGAACTCTTACTATATCGTGAAATTAACCACAATACATAAGAACTCTTACTATACCGTGAAATTAACCACAATACATTAGAACTCTTACGATACCATATAATTAACCACAATACATAAGAACTCTTACGATACCATATAATTAACCATAATACATAAGAACTCTTACGATACCATATAATTAACCACAATACATAAGAACTCTTACTATACCGTGAAATTAACCACAATACATAAGAACTCTTACGATACCATATAATTAACCACAATACATAAGAACTCTTACTATACCGTGAAATTAACCACAATACATAAGAACTCTTACGATACCATATAATTAACCACAATACATAAGAACTCTTACTATACCGTGAAATTAACCATACTACATAAGAACTCTTACGATACCATATAATTAACCACAATACATAAGAACTCTTACTATATCGTGAAATTAACCACAATACATTAGAACTCTTACTATACCGTGAAATTAACCACAATACATTAGAACTCTTACGATACCATATAATTAACCACAATACATAAGAACTCTTACGATACCATATAATTAACCACAATACATAAGAACTCCTACTATACCGTGAAATTAACCACAATACATTAGAACTCTTACGATACCATATAATTAACCACAATACATAAGACATTACCTGGCAAGAGATAACAAAACGCGAGCTGCAAGTGACCAACGATTTATTACACAAAACGATACAATGTATCGAAAATTATACAATGTATCCGCTTAAATACCATCTAGCATAACATAGCAAGAATGGGAGACTTTTTGGAACTGCAGCCGGTTCGCTCACAGCCAATAGATGGCGCCTCATGTCAGTCCCACTCTCCTGTACTGCTGGCGGCCATGACAGTTCTGGTGCATGCATGAGATCATGGCTAGATCAAATTACACCCTGGAGAGACTTTTTTTGGATATGTTTAGCCTTTCTGAAAGGTTATTAGGGAAGATTGTATACCCAAGAACATATAATGCCTAACTTTTGTGCAGCCAGTGACTGCAATAATCGCATAGGAGGGCATCATTTTCCCAAAGAGAGGGATTTGAAGAAGAAATGGATTGTTGCTATCAAGAGGGTAGCAAACAAGCAGGACAAGGCTTGGCACCCTTCAGAAAATGCTGTTGTGTGCTATAAACATTTTCTGCCAAGTGACTATGTTAACTCAACACTCACAGGTATATTAAAAAATATTTTTTATCTACATATTTTCTAAAAAAAATCCTTAAAAATGGTAGTCCAAATACGTTTCATAACTGTTCATACATGATCACTAATTTTCCTGAATTTAAGAATTGAACTAGTTCTTATAGAGAATGTAGAAGAAATTTAAAATTGGCAGTGAGGTTAAATTAAACATTGTCAGATCAAAAAGTTGACTTTCTGTCTAGTGAAAATAGATTTTTACTAGCCTGTTGAAATTTTTGGTAGAAACAGATTGGAGAGGTACCGCCTATATACTTCTCTGATTAAATCCCAGATTTGGAAATAATAACAACAACAATAATAATAATAACAATTATAATAATAATAATGATGATAATAATAATATGATAATAATAATAATAGTGTAGGGTACAGAACTCTTGTTTTAACATTTACAGGGTACTCTCCCAGGCTACGGTTACTCAAGCCTGGTGCAGTTCCAAGTGTCTTCCCTTGGTCTCAGGGAACATCTGAAGCAGCAGCAGCCCGTGCAGAACGTTCTAAAACACGGGGTATTAAACGCAAACTAATTGAGGCCTCAGACATCTCACTGCATGATGAGAAGGATGCTGAACCTCTTGATATGGTAGATGTTGTGGAGGAAATCATACCTCAGGAATCAGTTACAGATGGGAATAATCTTTCACAAAGCACCCAGACTGCCACCATTGTATTTAGAGACAGGTTTTGTCAGACTCATGCTAGTTCTTTCACATATTCTTCAAGGATTAGGATCGATGACTACAAAAATGACCCAAAAGCCGTCCAGTTCTATACTGGATTACAGGACTAGGCAGTTTTTCATGATGCATTTTTCTCATTGGGACCTGCAGTCCATCACTTGAACTATGTAAATGGAAGTGTGAAACCTAAGCTTGATGCAAGAGATCAGTTTTTTCTAACTCTTATCAAGGTTCGACAATACAAGTGCAATTTTGAACTCAGCAGGATCTTTGGTATATGTGAAAGTGATGTTTATAGGATCTTTGTAACCTGGATTAGGTTTATGTCCCTGCAGTGGAGGGAAATTGACTTGTGGCCATCTCGGGATATTGTTAAGTTCTATTCTCCCAGTGATTTTAGAGTGAAATTCCCTGCCACAAGGGCTCTGATGGATGGCACAGAGTGCCCTATTAAGAAGCCGAAGGCACCAGCAGCGCAGCAAATTGTATTTTCGACTTATAAGAATAGATGCACTGCAAAGACAATCATAGGAAGCACACCAGGTGGTATGGTGTCTTATGTGTCACCTGCATATGGAGGCTCAGCCAGTGATCGACAAATTATTGAACGGAGTAAGGTACCTGAGAAGTGTGACCCTTCGGACTCTTTGATGGCTGATAAAGGTTTTGATGTGCAGGATATATTTGCCCCATACGACGTGACAATCAACATTCCGACATTTTTCAAAAAACAAAACAAAATGTCAGGCAAAACTGTTCTGAAGGACAGGAAAATTGCTAGCAAGCGGGTCCACATTGAGAGAATCATTGGCTTAGGTAAAACATACAAAATCCTGAATCAACCAATGAATTATACAGAGACACTGCTGGCATCAGATATAATTTTCATCTGTTACATGCTTGTAAATATCAGGCCCTGCATCGTATCTCCGGATGCCTGAGTAGTGAAATGCACCTTTTCTTGAGAAAGTCTAGAAAATGCTATAGAGTTAAAACATTGTCTTTGTGAAACTCGTATTTATGTTCTTGTGCAATTTCAAATGCAGCCCCTCCCTCTTTTTGGACACACCTCAAGATTTGTTTCGCCCAAGGTACTGGTAGAGGGTATGCAACATAAACACTAACTAGACAAAATAAAATCAATTTTTTTTATTCAGGTGTAACTACAGGTGTAAATTACAAATGATAGAATTCCACATCATGCTTGTTGCTTATTCACAGGAATAGAGTATGCTTCTATAGGTTGATAAAAAAAAGCATTCTCAACTGATTAGCAAATTGTACGATTCATTGTCTAATTGAAATCCTTTGAATTACAAACACTGTCTTTATTGATTTCTCATATCACATTCAGAATTATGCTCGAAACACAGCTTTTTCTGTTGAGTGTCAACAAACACATTACCCTTCAAACAACTTTTTTTGTTATTTACAGGAACTTAAGTCATTCCTCAGTATGATAATTTACATTAGGGATGGGAATCGTTGAGAATTCTACGATTCGGTTCGGTTCTCGGTTTTGCTTCTACGGTTCGGTTTTATCACGGTTTTCTAAACGGTTTATTAATGACATTTCTTGGATACGAAACTACGCAATGGAATGCGTGGCTGAACTTGCCTGAACTGGAAAGTTCTGGAATGTTCCTATATACTAGCTCCCTGGGCACTTTCTCTACGCTCAGAAGGCTTCTGAGCATAGTGAAAGGGGGCAGGGTACCAGACTTGAGAGATTTTGAAATGGCTGTTTGATCGTCGCGCTTGGCAGACATTGTGAGGCCAGCGAGGAGGTAGGTGCTGACAGTTTTATTACGCCTCCAGGAACCCTGTGCATGCATAGAAAACCGAACCGAGTAGAGGGAGGTCCGGTTATTGACTGGTTAACCGCAATGCTCAGGCCGGTTTCGCACATGAACCGGTCCCCATCCCTTATTTACATATATTTATTCAGGATTTTAGAACTTCACAGAGTATGTGGATTTCAGGGTACTGTCTTGGTAGGCGAGTATATTTTATTTGGTTATTATCAAGGACAGGGACCTGTATGACAATGTGTGAAACTTGATTTGCAGGTCAACTGTGTTCTTATTGTTTTTCAAATAGATATTTGGATGTGCTCTTGTACAAAAATTTATCCAGCACTGCCTTCTTGAAGTAATTTTGAAAAAATGTTGACAATTTCTCTTTCATTTCTGAAATAAATGCCTCATCTCTTTTTATATGTATGACTTTATGACCTTTCTTTGTCCACACTACTAAATCACACCACCCCCTTCCTGTACACATAAGTGTTCCCTGAATTTGGTAGTGATACTGGTGCCGTTTTTTCAGACCTAAGGATTGACCATCATGGTATAGGTATGAGATAAAACTGGGATCAACTTCCTTGTCCTTTGCGGTAAAAGGACACTTGACCTCAATTATTCCATCTCTGCCAACTAGCCCATCTGGCGAACAGCCCAGATAAGGGAATTCCTCACACACATGGATACCAGTCTCTGTGACGCTGTGACCACTATTTACAGAGTAAGCCTTTATGGCAGTAGATTCATATTTTTTTCCATGATTCAAAGGAGCACTGTGTATTTCAGAATGTACTGTCAAAGAAGAGGCTAAATTTTCGAAATTTGTCCTTTCAGTGGCAGTACAAATCCTGCCAAAGTTTGAGGCATGTAGACGTTTGGTCCTTTCTAAATACCAGAACTTATTTGTACTCTGGCCTCTTGTTGAGCGTTCAATAGTTTCTATTTCATCTGAGGTTATGGTAGTTATTTTCAAACCATCTAGAAAAGACTCTTCTGGCCTTTTGGCTAAATAATCATGGTCATGACAGAGAGCTAAAATATTAGCTGGTTCATAAAGCTGTCTAATGGGTATATTTTCAGCTGTAGAATTTTGCCAAATATTGCGAAAATGACTCGGATATTCAATTTTTTTCCTGAACTCTTGAGGACGGGGGTCAAATTCTGATAGATTGGATGATTGAGATGGCCGAAATATGACTTGCTCTAGCTTTGGAGGGGATCCTTTGTGTGGTTTTGCTTGATGGAAAGTTTGAAGGGTTTGGGTGCATGTTTCTTGTGTAACTATCCCTAACTGTGCTTTGGTCAGGGCAAAGAGAACTAGGATGGTGTGTTTACAATGTGCTTCAGGTCCCATACCTGCCGCACATTCACACTGGGCCTCTTGAATCACATTGTGGGAGTCAAATTTAATGTCAACAGTATAAACAACATGTTTCTTCATTTCGGCTGAGACTCGACCTGCTACAAATATACTGGTTTCATTCTTATGAATACGGATGGATTTTAGAAATTTGCTGTAGTACATCTGCTGGGGTTTTTTGTGGAGGCTTTGATCAAACATCTGGAGGTATTTCTGTATGTCAGCTTTTGTAACCTGCGGAACCTGAAAGGATTGAAAACATGACTGGTTTTTATCATTATTATTATTATTATTATTATTATTATTGGTATCAGTATTGGTATTAGTATTAGTATTTTCAATTTCAAACAGTAATGAATTATGGCTATAGAGTTCTCCATGGGTTAGTCTATAAGTTGTTGAAGGAACAACATACACAAAATTTCAGGGGCCAAATGCTAAAGGGCCACTTATAGAATAGCAGCATATTTAATAGTGATGGGACGATGATCGACTGTAGTCGACAGTCGTCAGCAAGTTAACAGTAACCAATTAATCGGCTGGAGACTTTACACCTAATTGTTAGTCGGTATAATTGCCCATTAAGCCAGCCCACATCCTTAAGGTCAAAGGGTTCCTTGTCAGATATCCCACAGAGAAAGTTGCTTGTCTCATGTACTGACCCACTGGCCTTTTTATACCTTCTAAGAGTCAGCAGTGTAATAGGTCTGGGGTGGGTCATGCAAGTAGTGAGTAATTTAAGTATACCAAGTAGTATACCTACTGACTGATAAAAACTGGGGTACTGAGCAAACTAGATATTTCAGATTCCTTCTGAATGTAGTTCTAAACATGAGTTGGATGAAATGTGTTATATGATGTGTCTTTCATTATTTTTCTAAAGACATCTTTTAATGCCTTCATACATATTGCAATAAGAGTATTTTGATTTCTTAGAATACTGGTAATTTGTCTCTAAGTTACTGAATAAAACTAAGAAAGAAGACATACAAGTACACCTAACCTGCACAGTTTACATGTAGAATCCTTCATAGCATAAATCAAAAACACTTGAGAAAGTTTGATACCAAGATAGAATGTAGAATAGAATAGATAATTTGAAATAGTACAATATGATAACAAGTGTAAAAATGCAGAACTTAAGCTTTGACAAGCAAACAGTCTCATGAAAGTGCGATGAACCGATTAATCGGTGATAGTCGGTTGGCCTAGCTGACTGATGATCGGTTAGGAAATTTCAACTGACTCCCACCACTAATATTTAATTGAATAAAAGTAACAATTATCTTGACATGTGTAAATATGTTAGGGGTGTGGTTAGTATCCATGGGGGAAAATGCCTCGAATCTGACAACCCAAATTCCATAAATCTGTAATTTTGGCCTCCTAAGAAGTAGTATTCTGGCAAAGATCCAACTACTCCTAGGAAACTTCAATCAAAAAAAAAGAAAAATATGAAAAATATAATAAGCCGATGTTTGTCAGCAATGCTTTAAAAATAGACATTGTGCCCAACATTCAACTATCGCCTTTTAGAATCATATTGAATGGAACTCTAAAAATATAAATGTTTTATGGTTTTCAAAATCAACCCTTACTGCACTATCTGTATTGACATCTCTATACAGTGACTTTTCTGGTAGAGACATGTTAAATGCAGGCTCTGCTATGCAGTCATTTCCAAAATTAGCATTCCTGTCATATGCTTCTAACCTGAATTAGAATGAAAATGCATAATCACAATGACATTTGAAGTATCTTTATTTTGTTTTATTTCAAATACAGGGTCGGACAATAACCAATAGTCGCTAGAAGCCATATAGGGCTATTTGCGCACGCAAGCCTACTAGCTCATCTAAAACCTGTACTCGCCCTTTCTCAAAATTCAAATAATTATTTTAGTTTTACCCAATAAGTTATCAAATTTGCAAGAAATATGCTAGGAATTTAGATTGTATGATAGATGCCAATGAAATTTCAAGCTGCATGATCAGCTTTTTTAGGACTCATTACAGCACAAAACTATTCCTGTCATGCAGGTTATTAAATGTGGCCCTACTCTGGCAGGGCCACATGGGCTAAATATAGCCATGCAGGCCCATTATAACACTTTAACCTTCCAAGACTAGTCAGGCTACCTTGTAAGTCAGACATCTGAATAACTTTCACTTAATTCAGGTCTGAAGCTGATCACAACAATCCAATCATGTTGCATTGAAAACATGATAAGATGATATTATGGCTAAAATCCCCTATTATCACTCGCCTTTCCACAAGCTCATGTTTCCTGCCAGAAACTTTAGCTTTTCTTTCCCCTAGTATTTTCTTCAATTCCTGAATGGTTAATCCACCATACTTGCTTGTGCCCCTTTCCATGATTTCTGTTCAGAGGCAGATATGAGAGGTAAATGTCAGAGGCTGTGTAACTGAGCTTGTTTGGTGAGTGAGGCAGATTCAGGACTGACTACCCCTGCTGCCACCTATTGGCGATTTTGGAACTAATGTTAAAAAGTCTGCCATTGTCTTAACTACCATATATCACGCCCTAGACGTGTAAACCTTACATGCAAGCAAGTACCATGCTATAAGAACTAGCATAAGGGGGGGGTCCCAGGCCTACAGTCCTAGCCCATGTACTCTAACTCCGAAATAAAGGGCTCTGCAGCGTGGAACCCCCCGCGATAGGTGTGCGAAGTAGTAAATGGTAGGTGTGCCCAACTGTGCTCTAAGTAATTGGAAGAGAGCTACTGTGTAGTGTTGCGAGCTGGTTGGCCGCACCTGTGTCGTTAAACCGTGCGAGAGTTGGCCACCTCAGCTGGCGAAGCGGGATTAGGGGAAAGAAGGGGGCCCGCTAGCTAAGAAGAAAGAAAAAAGGGGACGGGCGGGTGGGAAACAAAGGGTGCCAGCAGCCGCGTGGCTTAAGCAAACATTGAGAACCTCCTGCTGTGCAAGCGACAGAGAATCAAGTGAGGTGCCGAGGTCCCGCGCGTGGGCCCGGAGCGCTCCCATTGGCCAGAGCTCGGGGAAACCCCTAGTGCAAGCGCGGGAAGTGTGTCGGACCCAATGTCACGTAGGCCAACACGCTCCATCCTTGGGCCCGGCCCCGGCACGCTCCCAACAGACACAATGTATCAGCGGCCAAACAGTAGCAGCAAGGGGCTCGAAATGAACCTCTTGCCCGTCGTGGCGCCGTGGAGCGTCTGCACAGCCGAGAAAAGGGGGGCAAACGTTACTTGTACCTCTCGCCCGCAATGCCCCAGAATGTGACCATTCTCTAAAAATCTTACTATACCATGAAATTAACCACAATACATTAGAACTCTTACGATACCATATAATTAACCACAATACATAAGAACTCTTACTATACCGTGAAATTAACCACAATACATAAGAACTCTTACGATACCATATAATTAACCACAATACATAAGAACTCTTACTATACCGTGAAATTAACCACAATACATTAGAACTCTTACGATACCATATAATTAACCACAATACATAAGAACTCTTACTATACCGTGAAATTAACCATACTACATAAGAACTCTTACGATACCATATAATTAACCACAATACATAAGAACTCTTACTATATCGTGAAATTAACCACAATACATAAGAACTCTTACTATACCGTGAAATTAACCTCAATACATAAGAACTCTTACTATACCGTGAAATTAACCACAATACATAAGAACTCTTACGATACCATATAATTAACCACAATACATAAGAACTCTTACGATACCATATAATTAACCACAATACATAAGCACTCTTACGATACCATATAATTAACCACAATACATAAGAACTCTTACGATACCATATAATTAACCACAATACATAAGAACTCTTACTATATCGTGAAATTAACCACAATACATTAGAACTCTTACTATACCGTGAAATTAACCACAATACAAAAGAACTCTTACGATACCATATAATTAACCACAATACATAAGAACTCTTACGATACCATATAATTAACCACAATACATAAGAACTCTTACTATACCGTGAAATTAACCACAATACATAAGAACTCTTACGATACCATATAATTAACCACAATACATAAGAACTCTTACTATACCGTGAAATTAACCACAATACATAAGAACTCTTACGATACCATATAATTAACCACAATACATAAGAACTCTTACTATACCGTGAAATTAACCACAATACATAAGAACTCTTACGATACCATATAATTAACCACAATACATAAGAACTCTTACTATACCATGAAATTAACCACAATACATAAGAACTCTTACTATACCGTGAAATTAACCACAATACATTAGAACTCTTACGATACCATATAATTAACCACAATACATAAGAACTCTTACTATATCGTGAAATTAACCACAATACATAAGAACTCTTACTATACCGTGAAATTAACCTCAATACATAAGAACTCTTACTATACCGTGAAATTAACCACAATACATTAGAACTCTTACGATACCATATAATTAACCACAATACATAAGAACTCTTACTATATCGTGAAATTAACCACAATACATAAGAACTCTTACTATACCGTGAAATTAACCTCAATACATAAGAACTCTTACTATACCGTGAAATTAACCACAATACATAAGAACTCTTACGATACCATATAATTAACCACAATACATAAGAACTCTTACGATACCATATAATTAACCACAATACATAAGAACTCTTACGATACCATATAATTAACCACAATACATAAGAACTCTTACTATACCGTGAAATTAACCTCAATACATAAGAACTCTTACGATACCATATAATTAACCACAATACATAAGAACTCTTACTATACCGTGAAATTAACCACAATACATAAGAACTCTTACGATACCATATAATTAACCACAATACATAAGAACTCTTACTATACCGTGAAATTAACCACAATACATAAGAACTCTTACTATACCGTGAAATTAACCACAATACATAAGAACTCTTACGATACCATATAATTAACCACAATACATAAGAACTCTTACTATACCGTGAAATTAACCACAATACATAAGAACTCTTACGATACCATATAATTAACCACAATACATAAGAACTCTTACTATACCGTGAAATTAACCACAATACATAAGAACTCTTACTATACCGTGAAATTAACCACAATACATTAGAACTCTTACGATACCATATAATCAACCACAATACATAAGAACTCTTACTATACCGTGAAATTAACCACAATACATAAGAACTCTTACGATACCATATAATTAACCACAATACATAAGAACTCTTACTATATCGTGAAATTAACCTCAATACATAAGAACTCTTACGATACCATATAATTAACAACAATACATAAGAACTCTTACTATACCGTGAAATTAACCACAATACATAAGAACTCTTACGATACCATATAATTAACCACAATACATAAGAACTCTTACGATACCATATAATTAACCACATTACATAAGAACTCTTACTATACCGTGAAATTAACCACAATACATAAGAACTCTTACGATACCATATAATTAACCACAATACATAAGAACTCTTACTATACCGTGAAATTAACCACAATACATAAGAACTCTTACTATACCGTGAAATTAACCACAATACATAAGAACTCTTACGATACCATATAATTAACCACAATACATAAGAACTCTTACTATACCGTGAAATTAACCACAATACATAAGAACTCTTACGATACCATATAATCAACCACAATACATAAGAACTCTTACTATACCGTGAAATTAACCACAATACATAAGAACTCTTACGATACCATATAATTAACCACAATACATAAGCACTCTTACGATACCGTGAAATTAACCTCAATACATAAGAACTCTTACGATACCATATAATTAACCACAATACATAAGCACTCTTACTATACCGTGAAATTAACCACAATACATAAGAACTCTTACTATATCGTGAAATTAACCACAATACATAAGAACTCTTACTATATCGTGAAATTAACCTCAATACATAAGAACTCTTACGATACCATATAATTAACCACAATACATAAGCACTCTTACTATACCGTGAAATTAACCACAATACATAAGAACTCTTACTATATCGTGAAATTAACCACAATACATAAGAACTCTTACTATATCGTGAAATTAACCTCAATACATAAGAACTCTTACGATACCATATAATTAACCACAATACATAAGAACTCTTACTATACCGTGAAATTAACCACAATACATAAGAACTCTTACGATACCATATAATTAACCACAATACATAAGAACTCTTACTTTACCGTGAAATTAACCACAATACATTAGAACTCTTACGATACCATATAATTAACCACAATACATAAGAACTCTAACGAAACCATGTAATTAACTATGATATATTAGAACTCTTACGATACCATATAATTAACCACAATACATAAGAACTCTAACGAAACCATGAAATTAACTATGATATATTAGAACTCTTATGATACCATGAACTTAACCCGAATACCGGGTGATCCTTATGATACCATCAGATAACACATGGCAACTTTCTTAAACATTCTCAAGATACAATGAAACTAGCTATAATACATATGAGAACGGACTGAAATGTACAGAGGCAGCGAGCACCAACTGACGGAAGCGAAAATGTTTGCATGATGTAATTCACACTTTTGGGTTCCATCTTTGGATCAAGTGACATCATGGCGACGAACTGTTGACCTTTGGAGCGAAAGGTCATGGGCACGCCACAGCCACGTGTTGACATCTTGTGTTTCCAGAGCACGTGACCTGTGGTGTAATCATAGCTCCAGAAGTTGTGACGTCCTGCTCCAAACACAAGGCCAGAAGCTGTCAAGACGACTCCATTTTTAAGCTCTCTGAAAAATTTAAATAGATGTGTTCAATTTATCATAAATAACATTTCTTGTTACGATGTATGTGATACAAGTAGAAACAATGAAAGATGGAATGAACTTGTGTGTGTATGTGAGTGTGTGTGTGTTCAACCAATTATAAACAACATTTCGTTTTTGGATGTATGTGATACTAGTGTTTTTCTTTTCTCGGAAGTCATTCTTAATAATGCAAAACAGACTGAATCATATATATATATATATATATATATATAGATATATATATATATATATATATATATATATATATATATATATATATATATATAAATATATATATATATATATATATATATATATATATATAATCAAAAATCACTGAAAATTGTGTTATACAAATGTAAGGAATAATAGAACAAATGAATTCAAAACTAAAAGTAAAGAAACCATATTTATTGGTGAACTAACTTGCTGCCATAATTGCCCCATTTCCCTCTGAACTCCTCCTCCCCGTGGGGTCGTCGCCAGAGGATCTTGCCCCTCCTCAGGTCCACCTTGACCAGCTGGCCCCAGGGGGGTGGGAGGCACACGCGAGCATTGGTAACACACTCCTTGTACCTCTGGTCGACAGCCTCAAAATGCTTCAGGCAGTTACCCTCGGGGTAAGTAGCATTCAATTCCAGCAGCATCATAACTACAAAAAATACAAACAAAGATGCAATGGATTATAGTGGAGCAAAATTCACAATGGTTTGTGGGTCGCCTGACGTCCGAGTGCGTCCATCCTGGATGTATCAGGTGGATCCCAACGGAGTTAAGTACATCCTACAGGATTATGGTGGATCCGGGGGGTTGTGGTGGATCCTGGAGGATTGTGGTGGCTCTCAAAGGATTGTGGTGAATCTCAAAGGATTGTGGTGGATCCCAAAGGATTGTGATGTGTTTTGGCCTGATGGATCAACATCCACCTGTGAGTGCTAAGTATCCGCTAATAAGCCGAGCGGTCTAATGCGTTGCCACTGGCAGCAGGCAGTCTCTAAATACTGCCCGGGTTTGAATTTGGCTTAGGGCATGTGAGGAAGTTGCTATTGATTTGGGTTATGCAGTGATTTTCTCCGTTCATTCTGGTTTCATCCGGTATTTAACAACAGCCCCGTCATGCCTTAGATATGACAAAATTGAAATTCCAAGAATGTCCACAAAACTACAGCCATGTCAGTATCAGTTATAATCTAAAATGGCAGAAAAGTACAAATATACACGACTCCGTTTTACTCTATTAAACATTACTCACCATTTGCAGAGGAGACCATTGGGAAGACTGCAGTCCCTTCCTCCGGGTGCACAGCTTGGCTGAACCACATACCCCCTCCACCCTCCCCCGGGAGAAGAAACACCCCTTTCCCAATATCTAGGGCAGGGAAAAGGCCGGGCTGTAAGGGTAAGAAAGAAAAAAAGACTAACGGTTCTATACAGGATATGTATTGAAATCACTAGACTACGTAAGAGCATACGTGACAGGCTGAAGAAATCAAATACTTTTCCAAATTTATTTTTTGATAACGTGCCTAAAAGTCAAATATTTTCCGACTCTTTTCTTCGAGACACTGAAACACCATGCATTTATACATAGAGAACATGATTGTATCGTTCCTGTTAGACTGTGCTTTCGTTTCTAATAGTTTTTGGACATAAAAGCAAACACCCAACTCGTTTGGAATAGAAGTGTAAAATCGGATCAAATTGTCTCAACGTTTCTATTTATATCATTCTTTCCTGTGTACATATAAGATTTTATGAACAACATAACGTATGTCTAGGATAAGGAAAATGCCATCTTACCACGCCCTTTTCTGTCATGTCAATATTATGCGCTCTAAGCATATTTCTACACGTGTCAGCATCTTCTGGTGCCAATTCCTGGATCCTACTGTAGGTAAAGTTTATTCCAGTGAGATTGGCTAGTTCACCCGTTGGTAAGGGCTGTGTGCTTGATAATACCTCACCAGGAACCTACGTAAAGTGGGAAATAAAACAAGTATACGAAAGATTTGTAAATATTGATTTGCTATAGAAAGTATGTTATTACAGTGGAAGCACATGGTAACGTCTTATGGTATAGGGAAACCCTCTAAGTTGATAAGTTGTGGCCGATTTCAGAGGTTGTTTTGTAACGTGTGTTAAAACGCATAATGTAATAAACGTTGAAAATTTCTTATTACATTATGCGTAGGTATTACATTTCGCGTACCTTATGCTATTACATTTCGTGAAAATTTCGTATTACATTACGCGTAGGTATTACATTTCGCAACGATCTTTTATTACATTATGCGTAGGTATTACATTTCGCAACGATTTTTTAATACATTATGCGTAGGTATTACATTTCGCAACGTTTATTACATTATGCGTTTTAACAAACGTGCCCTTCTGTATTTGTATACGTGTGTCATTCAATTATAAAGTCCACTAAGTAAGAAAATATAAATGACTATCATTAATGAAAAATTGTTGCGATACTATTGAGTTGTTTTCAATGAGTTTTACAGTATTAAATCAGGGAGGTCACTGCTGCAGGCATTGCATAACTTATACTTATTTCGCTACATTACTTAAGGTCATTGCCCATAAAATAAGTTTTAGCCTTCATGGATTTTTTCCGAATATGTCTTAATCAGTGTGTAATAATGGTTGGAAACATGATATTTTTGTTATACCCACCCAAAATTAATTCAATATAATACATTACCTTGTGTAAGACATATCTTTGATAAAAGAAATAAATGAAAATATGAGTAATTCATATTTTTAAACGAAAATAATCTGTACGTGTTTTTTTGCAAATGTTGGCTAAATACGTATGGAAAGATATCCTGATCATGCACATAATTATTTGACATTTGTGTTATAAATTGATATATAAATGAATATTGCTTTAAATTGGTACAATAGGAAATAACATATACAAAGAAAATACACCTACCCTGCTCTGAGGGACATTCACTTCCCTCACAGGAAACACAGGCTGTCCAGTTAAAGCATCCAGAACGTACAATGCACCCCACTTAGTGCTCTGAAGAGAAACCAATGTGTTTAAGAAACGCTTCTAGGTCACCAACATGCACTCACATAGACACATACATTTTCACTGATATGTACATACACACACACACACACGCGCGCGCACGCATACAGGCATATATAAATACATAGATGCATCAATACGTACATACATACGTACATGCACATATACATAGGTGCATGCATACATACATACAGAGGATACAATATATGAAATGATATTGACAAGTAAATGTTTTTTCAGAATAGAATCCCCCGTTTTGGGCAAATAACTTATCCATCACAAGGCTCGCACCAACAAGCAAGCAAGCAGCATTCGTATGCCCTTTTGTATTGCACTTAACCTAATGTATTCTTTGTGGATTATGTGATTCTCTGTGGTTAAAATATAATACGATGACACATAGGCTATCGGCCAAATCTCAAAAGAGCCTTATTTAGCGAGTTTAATTACCCCCCCATGTAGATGGAATTTTTTACTTTAGGTGGATAGGGGAGTATATGGGGCCTACCAAAATGCCGTGCCCCCACTTTGGGACATGGTCAGATTTGCGTTAGGCCTGGTCAAACTGACCACCTTCAAATCAGGGATTGGCCACCTGAAGCACACATATATTGAGGAATAATGGGGTGGAGGTAAAGAAATTTACCATAAAAATGCTCACAGTTCATTGAATACCACAAGTTTGGTATCAAAATGTTGGGCTGGAGGAGACGTATCCTTTAAAACACTAAACACATAACAAACTCTATTCCATGATGTAATAGAGGTCATTCAAGGTCAAAATGGCTGCCAAATCAAGAATCTGGGATTTTCCCATAATCTATAGTTTCGGTTTATAAACTTCTCAGTTTTTTTGAAGGGATGTATTTCATTTCTGTAGCCACTTTTTCAGAAGGAATGCTTTTTAGTGGAGTTATTCAACATTTTAGAAAGGTCATAAATTAGAATGTTAAGTCTAATTTTGAGATTTAAGGCACAAAGTAGGGTACCAGGCCCACCTAGTGACCCCAAAAAATGCCGAAAATGGTAAAAAATTGAAAACCAAAATGCCTGTATCTTAAGTTTTACAAGTTGGAATGGAGCAGATGATGCACCAAAATATCAGGTTCAATTTTCTCTTCAATCTGGAAGAAGATGGTATAAAATCCTAAAATTAAGGGGTCATTGAAGGTCAAATAAAGGTCAAAATGTCAATTTTCTCTAAAAAATTCAAATTTTGATTAAGATGTTTTGATAAAGTAGTTGTGTTTTGTTTGGGATTTAATTACTCCCCCCATGGAGATGGAATTTTATACCTCAGATGGATAGGGGAGTATCTGGGGCTTACAAAAATTATGTGCCCCCACTTTGGGACATGGTCAGATTTGCGTTAGGTCTGATCAAACTGACCACCCACAAATCAGGGAATCGGCCACCTAAAGCACACATATATTGAGGAATGATGGTATGGGGGGTAAAGGAATTGACCATAAGATTGCTCACGGTTCATTAAATGCCACAACTTTGGTATTAGAATGTTGGTCTGGAAGAGACTTATCTCTTAAAATACTAAACAAGTGACAAACTCTATTCCATGATGTAATAAAGGTCATTCAAGGTCAAAATGGCTGCCAAATCAAGAATCTGGTATTTTCCCATAATCTCTAGTTTCCTTTTATGAACTTCTCAGTTTTTTTGAAGGGATGTTTTTCTTTTATGTGGCCACTTTTTCTGAGGGAATGCTTTCTAGTGGAGTTGTTAAACATTTTAGAGAGTTCATTGATTAGAATGTTAAATCTAGTTTTGAGATTTAAGGTATAAGGTAGAGTAACAGGCCCACCTAGAGACCATAAAAAGTGCCTAAAATGGTACAAATTTGAAAACCAAAATGACTGTTTCTTTATTTCTACAAGTCGGACTGAAGCAGATGATGCACCAAAGTATCAGGTTTAATTTTCTCTTCAATCTGGAAGATGATGGTAAAAAAACCTAAAATTAAGCGGTCATTGAAGGTCAAATAAAGATCAAAATGTCAGATTTTCTCTAAAAATTCAAATTTTGATGAAGAGATTTTGATAAAGCAGTTACGATTTGTCATAGTATAAGGTCCAAATCAAGTTACCACAATAACTGACAGATATATTACCTGAAGTATGGTCCACTCTTATATTTTTGACCATATATCGGTAAAAATGAAGTAGTTTTAAGTCAATATGGAGGTGTGGATTATGGCATATAGCAATTCCATGCTTATAATAAGTGCTTACAGACGGTTGGTGAGGAAGTGCTAGTATGGCACCACTGTTTAGGTCATAGAAGTTGTGAAAACCAAACATCATAGGCATTGTTTGGTATCAAAATGCTTGTTGTAGGACATTTCTTTTTTATTCAATTCAACCAATCTAGGGTAAAGTATATTGCTCTACATGCTTTAAGGTATTTTGTCTTTGAATTGTCCATTTAGCAGCTTATTGAATTCTCCTGGAATACATTTTCTTGTCCTGGAATTAATTTTAGGTGAGAAATATCTTTATAAAGGATCCTCAGACACTTTTTTAGTCACGTCAAGACAAGGTCTGGGCCAATCTTGAATATTTACGGACCAAAATGGCCACATGCCTGAATATGGGTGCACCCAAATATCTAAGTGAAGCAACAGAATGTTGACATAATAGAGTTATATCGTATTGTATGTCAGCTTTCATTTTCAATGTGGAGAACAAGGTTTTAAACTTGCCTATTGTCTTTAAGTGGCGTTGTTGAACATTTTAGAAAGCTCATTGACCAAAAGTTCCATTTCAAGCTTTAAGGTACAAAATAGGGTACTTAGTCCACCTGGCGACTCCAACAAGTGCCTAAAATGGTACAAATCTGTACACCAAAATGACTGTATCTTAAGTTTTGCAGGTTGGAAGGGAGCAGATGATACACCAAAATATCAGGTATAATTTTCTCTTCTAACTGGAAGATGATGGAAAAGTGATACTAAAATTAAAGTATCATTGAAGGTCAAATTAAGGTCAAAATGTCAATTTTATTTGAAAATTCATACTTTGATGAAGAGAGTTTTGATGAAGTAGTTGTGTTATGACATTTTCCAATTTCCAATTCAAGTTATCACAATAAATGACAGATAAATTACCCCAAGATAGGATCTGAGAATATATTTTGAACCATTTACTGATGAAAATGAGGTAGTTTTAAGTCAATGTGGAGGTGTGGAATAAGACGTTTGGCAATTTCTGGTTTCTAATAAGGAGAGTTTGTGAGAAAGTGCTAGTATGTGACAACTGTTTAGGTCATCAAAAGTGTGAGCACCAAACAATATAAGCATTGTTTGGTATCAAAGTACTTGTTGTAAGACAATCTTCCCATATGCAACCAACCTAGAGTAGGGTGTTCTGTTGTCATATTAAAAGGTCATTCAAGGTCAAACTACCTCCTCTTTTATGATTTAAGGCATTTTGACTCTAAATTATATTATTAGTATCATTTTTCCATTATCTTCCAGATTGAACAGAAAATTAAACCTAATATTTTGATGCATCATTTACTCCCTTCCAAACCAGTGAAACTTAAAAGAGTCATTTTGGTTTTCAGATTTGTAACATTTAAGGTACTTTTTTGGGTCGCCAGGTGGACTTGGTACCCTTTTTTGTACCTTAAACCTTAAAATAGAACTTGAAATTCAAGTCAATGAGCTTTCCAAAATGTTCAACAACTCCAATAAAAGACATTCCTTCAGAAAAAGTGGCTAGAAAAAAATATATCACTTCAAAAAATGTTTAGTAAACATATCTACGGTATTTTGTTAGCCAATTATTGTGGTAACTTGGTCAGGAAATTAAGTGATGACAAAACACACCTTCCATCAAAATCTCTTCATCTAAATTTGAATTTCCTAGAGAAAAAGGATGTTTTGACCTATATTTTACCTTCTTTTTTCCTCAAATCTCTTTAACATCTTACATGACAAACACAATAGGCAAGTTCAAAAGTTTTAAAGCTGACATACCATAAGATACAACTCGGCTATGTCAACTTTCTGCTGCTTCACTTAAATATCTGGGTGCACCCATAATCAGTCATTTTGTCATTCTGGTCCCTGAATATTCAGAATTGGCCCAGACTTTGTTTTGAAATGACTCAAAATGTCTGAGAATCCTTTATAAAGATATTTCTCAACTAAAACTATTTCCAGGATAAAAGATGTATTCCAGAAATATTTAATAAGCTGCTAAATGGACAATTCAAAGACGATATACCTTTAATCATGAAATTGGGGTTAGTTTGACCTTGAATGACCTCTAATATCACAACACTATACCCTACCCTCGGTGGATTGAATGAAATGAAAAGATTGTCTTACAGCAAACATTTTGATGCCAAACAATGCCTATGATATTTTGTTTTCACAACTTCTATGACCTAAACAGTGGTGCCATACTAGCACTCCCCCACCAACCGTCTTTAAACACTTATTATAAGCATGGATTTGCTAAATGCCATATTCCACACCTCCATATTGACTTAATATATGGTATATATATGGTCCAAAATAAAAGGGTGGACCATATTTCAGGTAATATATCTTTCAGTTAGTGTGGTAACCTGTTTTGGACATTATATAATGACAAAACAAAACTACTTTATCAAAATCCCTCATCAAGATTTGAATTTTTTGAGAAAATCTGACATTTTGGCCTCTATTTGACCTTTATTTGACCTTCAATGACCGCTTAATTTTACTGTTTTTTACCATCATCTTCCAGATTAAAGAGAAAATTAAACCTGATATGTTGGTGCATCATCTGCTCCATTACGACTTGTGGAACTAAAGAATCAGTCATTTTGGTTTTCAAATTTGAACCATTTTAGGCACTTTTTGGGATCTCTAGGTGAGCATGGTACCCTAAATTGTACCTTAAATCTCAAAAGTAGATTTAGAATTTCAATCAATGAACTTTCTAAAACGTTTAACAACTCCACTAGAAAGCATTCCCTCAGAAAAAGTGGCCACATAAAAGGAAAACATCCCTTCAAAAAAACTGGGAAGTTCATAAAAGGAAACTAAAGATTATGGGAAAATCCCAGATTCTTGATTTGGCAGCCATTTTGACCTTGAATGACCTTTATTACATCATGGAATAGAGCTAGTCATGTGTTTAGTATTTTAAAAGATAAGTCTCTTCCAGACCAATATCCTGATACCAAAGTTGTGGCATTTAATGAACTGTGAGCAATCTCATGGTCAATTCCTTTACCCCCCATACCATCATTCCTCAATACATGTGTGCTTTAAGTGGCCGATTCCCTGATTTGTGGGTGGTCAGTTTGATCAGGCCTAATGCAAATCTGACCATGTCCCGAAGTGGGGGCACGTCATTTTTGTAAGCCCCAGGCACTCCCCTATCCATTTGAGGTATAAAATTCCATCTACATGGGGGGAGTAATTAAAACCCAAACAAAACACAACTACTTAATCAAAATATCTTCATCAAAATTTGAATTTTTTAGAGAAAAATTGACATTTTGACCTTTATTTGACCTTCAATGACCCCTTAATTTTAGGATTTTATACCATCTTCTTCCAGATTGAAGAGAAAATTGAACCTGATATTTTGGTGCATCATCTGCTCCCTTCCAACTTGTAAAACTTAAGATACAGGCATTTTGGTTTTCAATATTTTACCATTTTTGGCACTTTTTGGGGTCACTAGGTGGGCCTGGTACCCTACTTTGTGCCTTAAATCTCAAAATTAGACTTAACATTCTAATCAATGAACTTTTTAAAATGTTGAACAACTCCACTAAAAAGCATTCCTTCTGAAAAAGTGGCTACAGAAATGAAATACATCCCTTCAAAAAAACTGAGAAGTTTATAAGCCGAAACTATAGATTATGGGAAAATCCCAGATTCTTGATTTAGCAGCCATTTTGACCTTGAATGACCTCTATTACATCATGGAATAGAGTTTGTTATGTGTTTAGTATTTTAAAGGATGAGTCTCCTCCAGACCATCATTTTGATACCAAACTTGTGGTATTCAATGAACCGTGAGCATTTTTATGGTCAATTTCTTTATCCCCCATCCCATTATTCCTCAATATATATGTGCTTCATACGTCCAATTCCCTGATTTGTGGTTGGTCAGTTTGACCAGGACTAATGCAAATCTGACCATGTCCCAAAGTGGGGGCACGTCATTTTTGTAAGCCCCAGACACTCCCCTATCCATCTCAAGTAAAAAATTCCATCTACATGGGGGGAGTAATTAAAACCCAAACAAAACACAACTACTTTGTCAAAATATTTTCATCAAAATTTGAACTTTTTAGAGAAAAATTGACTTTTTGACCTTCATTTGACCTTCAATGACCCCTTAGTTTCAGGATTTTTTACCATAATCTTCCAGATTGAAGAGAAAATTGAACCTGATATTTTGGTGCATCATCTGCTCCCTTCCGACTTGTAAAACCTTTGATACAGGCATTTTGGTTTTCAATTTTTTACCATTTTCGGCACTTTTTGGGGTCACTAGGTGGGCCTGGTACCCTACTCTGTGCCTTAAATCTCAAAATTAGACTTAACATTCTAATTTATGAACTTTCTAAAATGTTGAACAACTCAACTAAAAAGCATTCCTTCTGAAAAAGTGGCTACAGAAATGAAATACATCCCTTCAAAAAAACTGAGAAGTTTATAAACCGAAACTATAGATTATGGGAAAATCCCAGAATCTTGATTTGGCAGCCATTTTGACCTTGAATGACCTCTATTACATCATGGAATAGAGTTTGTTATGTGTTTAGTATTTTAAAGGATACGTCTCCTCCAGACCAACATTTTGATACCAAACTTGTGGTATTCAATGAACCTTGAGCATTTTTATGGTCAGTTTCTTTACCCCCCATCCCATTATTCCTCAATATATGTGTGCTTCAGGTGGCCGATTACCTGATTTGTGGGTGGTCAGTTTGACCAGGCCTAATGCAAATCTGACCATGTCCCAAAGTGGGGGCACGGCATTTTGGTAGGCCCCATATACTGCCCTATCCATCTAAAGTAAAAAATTCCATCTACATGGGGGGGTAATTAAAATCCATAATTTGGGTCCCTGGCCGATAGCCTATATGGATACGTATAATTCCCTGCTATTCAGACATTCTCCCCTAAGATCCTAAACTCATATCTTACTCACAGCAGCATTTACATTTTATAATAGAGCCCATTTAAAAAAGCTTTAAAAACTTTCAACATCTCTGTCCCCAACAATTATGACATCATCAGCCTCAAGTATCCCTAGCTATTCAGACATATCTTCCTGTAAGATGCTAAACCCGATATCATATTCATGGCAGCATTTGGATAAAGCATAAGGATAAATCACACAGACTCCCTTGATGCTGCAAACACTCCAGCACTGCAGTCCTCACAGGAATCTGCATATTTTATACCCACAATACGTGTCTTCCTCAAAGACAGCGGCAGCAGCCAGCTTATGTAACAATAATCTAGTTCAGCCTGCCAGGCTCACTACTGAGGCACACACATGGCTATGTCTTTTGATAGAGGTAATCCAATTAAAGATGTATTGAATAACGAAAAAGGCAGGCAATTTATCAAGATTTCCTAACTTGGTATTCAGTGGGGACCATACGTGTTTTCAACGATACTTTGAGGCTTTGAGGTGCAGTATTGCACTGATGGAGAATGCAAGTGGTGCAGTCAATTGCTCAAATGATTATGATTGGCTGAAAATTATCAACTTGTTCTATTCACCAAAAATGAATGTATGCTATCATAACCAATTTGAAAATAAGAATGTTAAATCTAAATATAATTGATGATAAACAGAATTATTGTATTTGCCTAAAAATGTATTGGACAGAAGCATAATCATAGCCAATTATGCCAGAAGTGCCAATTAACAAGGTTGATTATTTTGTTGATATCCTTCTCACCAAAGAACCTTTGGAAAGTAGCACATTTTGGAAAATATTAAGAAGAATTATTTCAATATGAACCTCACTTCAAAGATATTGCAAATTGGAAATGAACAAATTATTAATTAAGTGTTTTGGGTGGTACAGTCATGCAGGGGTGCCCACATATAAAACTCCTGGAAAACAGACAGTGCAGGAGTACACAATTTAGTAGCATTTTACTTGACAAATGGTTCTCAATTTCTTTTACTATTTGGCACACAGTAATAATTCGTCAGGTATATATCTATAATTAAGAACTCCATCCATTAGCATATAATGATGATTGAGGCAGGCCATCCTTCATGAAGCCTACAGGGAAAAAGTAGGAGATTTAAAAAAAATCACTATTCAAGATTTTTCATGGATTTGACATGTCCCATGTTTTGAGTCATCCCCTTACCAAATTTAGCTGGGCTAAAAAAAAAAAGTTAAAAAGTTAAAAAAAAAAAAAAATTTAGCTGGGCATTTCTAAAAAATTGTTTGGATTTTCCAGGGAAATATTATGATTTCTATCTGTATGTTAAAAGCTGGTCCTACAATGTCATAGTTGGACATCCCTAACATGACTGGGGGAAAAAGCATAGTGTAAATCTGTAGCTTGGACTGAACTGGGGCTGAGCAGCAGGATCGAGGCCGGGCAGGTGTGGGGGCTTGAACTGATCGCAGTAGTCTGCAGGAAGGAGGGTCAGGAAACAGGTGCATGTGAGGAGAGAGGGCGGCGTACATTCACAGCTCACGCCTTTCATCTCATGACAACTCCAGCCATTCCAATACAGCAGCGCAATGATCAAAGCCAGTGACGTAGCATAGATCATAAGGCACACACGACCTGCAGAGAGGTGCATGGTGAAGTACCCTCCTGGCAGGTATATGAACAGATATGAACCTCATACATAGCACTGGGGTACAAATGAAATTCAACAACAAAACAATTAATTATCAGATTGTGTGAAGATATTGAACCTTTATATGTATTATGTGTTGTGTGTGAATGTATATGGATGTATGGCTAAATTAATATGTATATAAATACATGTACATATATATATATATATATATATATATATATATATATATATATATATATATATATATATATATATATATATATATATATATATATATATACATATATATATTTATATATATATATATATATATATATATATATATATATATATATATATATATATATATATATATATATATATACATATATACATAAATACATATATATATATATATATATAAATATATATATATATATATATATATATATATATATATATATATATATATATATATATATATATATATATACATATATACATAAATATATATATATATATATATATATATATATATATATATATATATATATATATATATATATATATATATATATATATATATATATATATATATATATATATATATATAGTGTGTGTGTGTGTGGGTGTCAATGGCCTATATTGGTAATTGGATCTACAAAATCCAATTAACACAAAAAAGTTCATAAACATTGCTAGTTAACAGCTATAAGCTACAATAGGCAAACAATAGCAGAATAGCAATTGAACCAGCACAGTTCCTGCTCACTATGATGATGAGATATCTGCTAGATACTGCCTGCCATTGTTGATCCTTCAGGGTACAATTCCTGCCATCGCCGTCGTCCGTGGTCAGGCAATATGCCTAATTAGATAACAAGTTGATTAGCGGCTGAGTTATGCTGTCGGTGAAGTGATCCCTAGCCACAGGAATCATCATGCCATCCTGCCGGCGTACCACCACAAGCTACAGCTGATCTCTCACATGATCACAGATTGGAATCCTACAATAATTGCTGCATTTTCCACATCTGCAGAATATCACTTAATAATGCAATTCATGCAATTATAGGTATTTTAACCATGTGTCATTCATTTTACATGTTTTGACCATGTGTGATCACCTAGCTTATTTACTCCACCGCAAATGTGACCCCAGCTATTCACTTGATACATTGCTATTTCCTTACCAAACGGAAATGAGAATACCAAAGGTATTCCTACGATGACGCTTGGAAAATGCAAGTATTTTCTAGGAAGTCTCAGTTACATCTGCTATTTAAAAGTGTGGTAATTGATAGTTACATGTTGGTTCCTTATGTGGTAAAATGCTGATGCCATCCATTGACTTTAAGGGCACAATTGTACCACCAAGAGTTAAGTAAAATATGTGGCGCAAAATATTGAAATTGAATAAATTGGTATGCGCTTTTGGAGAAATAGATGACACATATTTGAAATTATATGAAAGATTTGAGGTAGAGGTAGAATATAACAGTCAAATAAAGGTTAACCCTTGTGCTGCTGGTGGTTCATTTGGTCAATAGAAAATGATGTGAAAAAAGCCAAAAAATGATTGAATCTCTGGCACATGGGTACTCATCTGATAGTGCTCAGCAAGGGCTTTCTAATGAATACCAACATGACAGGGTTTAAAAGACTTTCCAATATTTTTCTGTGTTTTTGTGCTTTTGACGAAAGTAGCCTCAGCATCAAAAGGGTTACACAGTATGTGCTTTGTATATCTTTAGATCTTCAGCAGCGCAAGATCAGATCATTGTGCATGCTAGCCACTAGGTAGTCTAAGCATGTAGGAGCTATCAAGCCTGAGTTGTGATTTAGTATAGCTGCTAGGCCAGCCTGAATGATTGAACATGGACATGAGTTTCATGTTAAACACTCATAAACCACACATTACCCATCAGCAGTTACAATGCCAAACTGCCTGTAGAATTGCTAAAACTTGGGTCTTAACTCACACTACAGTCTAAGATAGACCTGATTTAACATCTTATCGAGGGTGACCTGCCTTCAATGACAACCTGTCAACCTTTATAATATCAAATAAAGCTATGAACAACAAGGAATTCCTAGTATAACCCTTCCAATGCTGAGGTTACTTTCGTCCGAAGCATAAAGATGCTTAGATTTTTGAAAACCATCTTAACCCTGTCATGTTGGTATTCATTTGATAGCTCTCTCTGAGTACTCTCAGATGAGTACCCATATACCAGGGTTTCAGTCATTTTTCAGGTTTTTTGCCTCATTTTGTAATGACCAAATTAGCCACCAGCAGCATAAGGGATAAACCCCTCAAAAGCATTTCCTAGGAAGTCTGAGATACATGATTTAAGGGAAGTGTGTGGAGTGTGTCACTGAAATATAGTGTATGGTGTGTGATTTTCCCTATATAAGCTGACAATTTTATCTAATTCACATAGATTTTGAAATTAGGTTGGCAGTATATATATTTAGACATAAAAATAGATTTCTGTTCTACACTAACTCACCTAATTGTCATAAAGATAAGCTGCTCCAAAGACCTTGTTCTGTCAGTGGAATTATTTAACAAGTTTGACTGCAGGTTAAAAGAAAGAATGTGGCATAAAAAAAAATGTGTGATTCTCAGCACTTTTTTGACATATTGAGGCTAAATCATGACTGAGGAATGGTGGTAACCAGGGCCCTTGAGGAAGACTACCACCTAATCCAAGTCCCCAAGTCACTGGCAATTTTCTCACATGCCCCAAACACTCTTGGAACTCAAGCACCGTTGGTGAAACACAGGAGACACTCATTGCAATTGCTAGACCACTCAGCAATCAGGACAGGCGCTTAACCCATTAATGCTCACAGCGGCCAAAAGCAGCCTGACAATTTTGATGAAATCTTGCAGGCAAACGCACACATAGAAAAATATTTGAAGGAGAAATGTTCATAAGAACATTGTCAACAACTCTCCTTCAAATGTTTTGTAAAATCATCCTCGATTCTGAAGTTATTGTAAAAAGTATCATAGATCCAGACGACAATTACAGGAGCATTTATTGGTTAAGGTATGTGATCAGAGGAAAAGTAATAAAAATGATAATTATAATTACAACTATGTGTACCTCAAAGAGCTTAAGGGTGTTCCACTGGCTGTGAGAATGATCCTAATGAGTTCACAGGGGCAGCTAGATTTATTTGGTGGCCACTTTCCCCGTTAACTGCGACATTTGGAGCAGACACTTGGCTCATCACACATGCATTAACCTTGCTTTCAAGGCGGCGCGCACCATCAGTCATTAGATTTGGAAATCGTTAGCCCACACTCTAAAGCCCTATAAGGGCTCGCTTTACTCGAGTGTTATTTGTGGTGGGAGTATTGACCACATTTAACCACTATCAGCAGGGGCGGATCCAGGAATTCTGGGTAGGTTCTGTTTAAGGGGGTTCACTAAAGGTATACGGTTTATAGTCTTGTATCCACCGAAATGTTCACACGACCTTCCTCCCCTACCAGGCCTGTACACACGGAAACCATTTCTATCCCCCGAGGGATATTCCAGAGCAACTGGCAGCATATAGCGCACAAGCTCTAAGCACTGCCTTATTTATGCTAGATACTCATTTTGCAGCTGGGTAGATGGAGGCAATATGGAGTAAACTGTCTTGCCCACGGACAGACCAAAGTGCCCCGGCCAGGAATTGAACCAGCAACCTACTGACTACTAGTCCGACACCTAACCGACTGAGCTACTTTGTCCCCACTAAACAGTAAGGTAGATATGCCTCATTTACTTTGAGGAAAATCTAAAGTAAAGTGACTATTCTGAGCAAAAAATCATCATTTTAGATTGTAAATGGGGTCTAATATTGACACCCTCCAACCCCATGGGTATCCACAAGTGATTTGCAGGTTCAAGAACAGCTTCCCGCATCCAGTCTGATGAAAATCACCTAGGAAACAGTTGTCATGCCAACCCCAATTGCCATCCATATGAAACTCATTTTCTAATTTTGTTTATGAATAATTTACTTATATTTGAATAATTAAATTCAAAACATGCATCATTAAATTTACTGCTGCTGATCTATGCGCCAAAGCTATTTTCAATTTTTTTTAGATGTATTTGTTATTTTTTCTTGAAATGAAAGAGCAGGTGATAAATTTGTTACACTCTGTTGGAAAGTGAGATCCGGCCTGCTATCCGCCCTCAGTAATCCAGATCCCACTCGGCTTTGCCTCGTGATATCTGGATGACTTCAATTGGATATCAGGCACTTTCCAACAGGGCGCGTAACTATATAAATATTATCATCATCTGCACCATGTGAACTCAGATCAAAGTAGCTCTTTCCTGTTCTTTCCTGTAATGAAACTGAGACCATCCAGGAAATCCCGACATTTTCCAAGCATTATCTCAGGAATCTCAAGGTATCGCCAGCTGCTTCAAAATTTTCTTAAAGGTGAATCTGTCAACCCTTGCAAAATGTAGCTGAGACTTTCCAGGAAATCCTGGTATTTTTCTAGGAGGATCCTAGGAATTCTAAGGTATTTCAAGCTTCATTTGTGAAGGGAAAGTAGGAATTTTTATAAGGTGAATCTGTCAAAGTAGGTATTCATCTTTACCAGCTTGTGACTGATTTGTTATCTAATAAGCCTATTAGCGGCGTATAGTATATACCATTAAGAACCCGTAATCATGGCAATACTTCTTGTGAACATTATGGCAATATTGGAGAGCACCTGCAGGTCGCTGCTGTAAATAACCATATATCACCATCCTACTCCCTGTTACTAAGGAACATAAAACACACAGAACCAATTACCGCACAGACATTATACTACCAGGGATTAGAAAGTCAAAACTTTGAAAATGTATGAAAATTAAAAAAAAAAAAAAGCAGGTCAAAGAGCATGCCTGCATGAGGCTGGTGCTCTGAAAAGGACCAGTGTAAGCACATGGCCAATCCTACTCTCTGTTACTACTATAGTAGGCATAGAAACATTACAACAAAGACCCAGCAATATCATACTACTAGGGACTAGAAAGTCAACGTTTTGCAGAATTATGAGCATCATTCAAAGAAATAGGGCTGATCAACAAGAAAGCTTATGGCAGGTGCTCAGATAAGTACCAGTGTCTGTGCTCAGCCAATAGAAATCAAGCAGCAAGAGAATAGAATTCACAATATGTTTATATTAGGAATCAAACACTTCATGTGTAAATCTTACTAAACAAAATGGCTGAGTTCCAATATGTTCTTCGGTGCCTACATCTAAATCCAACACGGAATGCCGAGTGACTTACTGAGAAATCTCATGTAAGCTTTGCATTCTTTCATTGCTGGATCGAGTTTGAACTGAAAGGCATGAAGAAAATCATGTGTACCTTAGTACGTGCATGTTAGCCTTTCCTGCCTGGTACTATGGTTGAACAGGTGGGTTCAGAGAGATATCTTAACCCATTAACACTCAGAGTGGCCAAAACAGGCCTGACAATTTTGGAAATATTTCTCTAACAAAAGCGTCTTTTGGAAAATAGTTATAGTAGAAATGTTAGAGAGAAGTCAAACAACAACTCTCCTTCAAATATTTTGTGAACTTTTGCTTCATTCCCAAGTTATTTTGAAAAGTATGAAAGTAGCAGACGGTACTTTCTAGGGGATCTCTGAGTGTGAATGGGTTAACAGACACACACTCTTTGATCCCTTGGTGAAAAGCCCATCTAAGGGATTTCAAGCCGTCCATGCATATAGCTTCCCTTAGAACGTGACATCCAGAGGCTTTAGTTCTTTTGCAAATAAATAGGGAATAGAGCAAAGATTGGTGAAATATTTAACGCATTGTTGATTGGTATTGTACATTTCTACAAGTAGTTTCCAAAACATGTTTTTGCCAGAGATTGACTAAAATGTATATGCCATTTAAGGAACTGCAAAGATTATAGGGTTAAAATCTACTGCTTACCCCTAATTTCTTAGATGAGTGCTTAGAGAGTACAAGGCATGTCAGTGGAGATAAGATCAAAAAGACCAAGAAATGCTTCTGATTTGATAGTGAAGAATCCATTCAGCTTAGGAAATTAGGCAGGAAAGACTACAACATCTTGACTTCACAAAACCCTGAATTCCATCTGCATCAGAGATCAATTAGGCCGTCCTTTCATCTACTTGCACAGGTAAGCGGGGCAAGGTAAGATTATAAAGGCAATATGGGCTTAACCCACAATCCTACATCTTTGCCTAGAAAACTACGCATGAGGGAAGTGAAGGGCAGGTTCACAGAGTTGGGGAGGTCTAGGTAAGGTTCAAAAGGTTTAAAAACTAACTCGCAAGAATATTTTTTTTGTACCAAAAATAGACTATGGAATTTGGAATTTCATTTATCATAACCTTTTCTACCATATAGCAGCTAAGTCGTAACTAGCCTGTTGTTGATAAATAAGTTAATCTGATTACCTGGCAAAAAACATCACCTAACTCTGAGTCAATGGCAACTTTCTCACATATCCAACAAAAGCATTAAGCATACAATTTTAAATCAGACAAAAATACCGATCATTTGCTTATAAAGACTTTGGCAAGAAAGGCACCAGGTTCAAAGGGTTTGAATTAAAATACTTAATATTGTTTAAGCACATGATTTTGATTTTCGATATTACCCTGCATCTCATTTTGGTGATAAAAGTTTTGAAAAATCAGCATTTTCTGGAAATATATACAACTTGTGAATTAAAAATAATTTTACAAAATATGCAAAATATTTTGCAATCAAAGCTGAAGAGTGCTTGGCATTGTTCTAGTTAACATTTCCCCTGACAAACGTTTTTGAAGCTGTGCTTATGCGTGGAAGAGTTCATCGAAAATGTTAGCTGATTTTATTCACTACGAGTATCAATTGGTTAAGCACCACCAATACATTAGCTGCATTTGTACAAATAGTGTGACTGCATATATGTGTATCAATTAAGCGTCAATATTATTGCACAGACATGCTTCAGAGTTGTCCTTTGTCTACAATATCCTGTTGCCATTGTTGGCCAAAAAGATATGAAATCATCAACTGACTTCCTATTGTGCTACCCAACAGGGTTCAGCAAAATTTTAAATAAATGTCAAAACATAACAAGCTTCCATGAAACCCAACATGTTTTGAATGATCAAACATCTATAGAATACTTTGTTTGGTTTTTCAATAAAAGTAATTGTATTTCCTGATAATCCTAACAATACCCCTATGTGCAGTTTCCAACCTGCGCTTTCAGTAACCCTTCCAATGCTAGGGCTACTATCGTCCAAAGAACGAGGATGCAAATATTTTCGAAAACCATCTAAACTCTGTCATGTTGGTATTCATTGAATAGCTCATGCCGAGTTCTCTCAGATGAGTACCCATGTGCCAGGGTTTCAGTCATTTTTCAGGGTTTTTTGCATCATTTTGTATTGGCCAAATTAAGCCATCAGCAGCATAAGGGTTAATGAAATATTCTCATGGATAAAACCAGCTCTCCGTGGAGAAATTTGTTATTCATTATGTGGTGATTTTTTTGCTGCTGCAGCACAGCTGTTGATGGAAGTACGTGATTGTGAATAATTCAAGGGGATGTGGAGTGAATGCTGAATATTCCAACTACATAGTGGAACTCTGCACAGTGAATTAAACCAAAGACAGCATGTTGCAGGCTGCTCAATAGTGGCCGTAGCTACGGGAGGTATATTGCTTAACCCTTCAAATGCTCAGGCTACTTTCGTCCAAAGCACAAGGACGCAAGGATTTTTGAAAAAAACCTAAAACCCTGTCATGTTGGTATTCATTGGATAGCTCTTGCTGACCACTTTCAGATAAGTATTTGAAAAAATCCTAAAACCCTGTCATGTTGGTATTCATTGGATAGCTCTTGCTGACCACTTTCAGATAAGTAACCGTGTGCCAGGGTTTCAGTCACTATTCAGAATTTTTGCATCATTTTGTATTGGCCAAATCAGCCAATAGCAGTATAAATAGGGTTAATATTAATAAGGCTTGGAATCTTACCCCTTACCATAACCATGCAAATGTAACTGAGACTTCTAAGGTGAACAAAATCTACCCCCAACCCTCCCTATCTCTCTGCCGTGTAGCCCGAATCCTGGAGACATTTTAATTGTTTCTCCATTTCAGGCTTGACTGAGCTTCTCTAAGAAGTGGCCTATAGCACCTGGCCTGGGGAATAGGTGAGTGGTATTAGTCAGTAAGGTGGTAACAGCCACACGAAGGCAGGCAGCAAATGGTCTTAGTGCACCAGTGCATGCACTGCAAGAAATAGGGCAGGCACAAAAGTGAGGCAATTAATGTGTACACCATTTATGGGGGTCAATGACAAAACATTGGATACAATATGAACACAAAAGGGTAGACTTTTAGACTTTGAACTAATATTTATGAACACAATAGGGTGACAAAGGAAAAGCAAAAAAGCTATATATTTTTTTCATCAATGGTTCCAAAAGTATCTACCCACTCAAAACACAAAATTTTATTTTTTCTCATTAATCCAACCACTAATACAATACTGAATTGCCTCCGAATTCACTTGTCGAATTGGTCTAAGATGTATCAAGTATCTTCTTTTATTCTTCTTGCCTCAAACCTAATTCCTACAAAACTTAACGCTCAAAATCATAAGTATCTGTAAACTGACTACCACAAAAGACATCTACAATAAAGAGATAACTTCTTAATAGTATTTCCATTATAGTTAGGAATACCAATACTGAACTCATGGTCCAGAATTTTAATTTCTATGGAAATCTCCCTTACCAAATGTAGCTGAGACTTCTGAGGAAAGCCTGGGATTTTCCTAAGGAAAATCTTGGGAATTTCTTGGTGTTCTGGTCTTCAATTGATGGGTGCAATCACCCACCTAGGATCAACCCTTCACAACTGGGGCATTCTCTTCATTTATGAAATATATCCATATGATAAAGCAAGATCGATATTTAAAAAAATGCTTACTTGAAGTTGTTCTTTTGGATACTACAATTCCACCTCAAATATTTTCCAAATTTTGCTATTTGTGATAGATTATTGTGTACATAGCTGTCTAACCTTGTGTGCACTTCATACCCAAAGGGGTGAAAATGGCATGTTTTATTTATATAAAATTTATCTCAAAACACAACAGTATTTTCAAATGTGCTCATCTTTCAAAATCATTCTTTAATTGACCATTGTACAGGAGGTTGATATTTTAACTCCATTTTTTTAACCCTGTATCCCCGGGTGAACCAAAATGCCACAAACACATTCAGCTTTGTTCTCAGTAAATTTTTCCTTTTGGTAGACAACCAAATTTCCTGATCTGATTAATAGACCATTTTTTTTCAGATTTTCAAAGTGCTACCACAAAGGCAGTCCCTTCAGAGAGCCTTTAAGGACAACAAGCTTTTCAAACCGCACATGGAAAGTAGTGTATAAAGGCTCAAAACAGCTAGCTCTGGGAGTCTGGTCAAAAGTTGACATGGATAGTAAAAGAGTTAAGTTTAAATTTGCGGCAGCTGGTTTCTATAGAAATTAATATAAGGTAGGAGTACATCATATTATTTTTCAATCATTTTCCATTGCCCCACAGGAATTCAGAGTAATCCAATGCCTTGCTGGGTTTGCCTACGCATTATTAGTTTTCAATGTAGTAGGGACCTATGCTTATCAATTAAAAACAAGCACCCGGGGCTTTGAATTGTATAGTATATAAAAAGAATCTACATCCTAAATATTTACTAAGAGAAACATTGATAAAAGCTTATTATATTGAAAATGATTGATTAAGTTCATGTTTTCTTGCCCTGTTTAGAACAGCTATTTTGTCAAACCCGGATAGAGTATAAAGAAACATCAACAATGGTTCAACCTTTCCCGCAACAGCCAATATTAAGGAAACGAAAACCCTCAAGCATTTAGAAGACTGGGTGGCAGATACATAGACTTGATGCGATTAATCTATTGTCCACTACAATTCCATCTGGTACCATGCCAGAGATTCAAGGATAACTGTCTATGGTGCTAAGTGAGTTTAATAAATGTATTTCCTGTAGCTCAATTGAAAATAGTAAAATTATATAAATCATACGTGTTAGGAGTAAAATAATTTACGAAAATATTGTTAGACCAACCAAAGCTTTGAGTACAACGCACTACATCTAAGGTTAACATCTAATCTGACTCAAAGACCAACCCAATGGCACAATTGTCAATGGGCTTGCCAGAGTACTGAAAGGCGTTGGGTCCAGAGTTCAATCCCAACCTGGGGCCACTAGGGGTTTGATTTCTCTATAATCTGGAGCATCCATCAAAAAAACCTTAATGGCTTTCTCTTTATTTTCAGTCACCCTATGGTAGGGAGAGGTTACTTCGAAGAGTTTCATATTCATTACATAGCATTGTTCATGCTTGCTGTATTGTCCACAATTTCAAAAAAAGATATCCCTCTTATGATTAAGTCTGAGCCACCCCTTAAAAATGTGGCAAAACCTTTATAAAAAATCTGATCTGTATGGTATGAGTGATTATACACTACTTAGTGCATGTAAAACATTCAAGTAATGAGTATATAATACTAAGTATTTAGTACTGTTAGTTGTCAGTACTACATAATGCCTAATATACATTAATCAGTAGGTCCTCCAAAATACTCAAATATTAAAATCTGAAAAAGAAGAGGAACATCTGGGAAGTACGATCTCCACTCTGCAAATAAGTTTTCCTTTAAAATTTCTGGGGTTTAAATTTTTTTTAAATATATTATGAGCAATTTATTCTGGGTTTTCATCTTCAAGCCACACTAGGCAGTGATAGCATTATAAAAACATGCTACTTGAACTTTTGCATATTCGTTACAACTTGAAAAATACCAAGAATTGCAACAACGATAATATTTAAGAAAATATCAACTGCTTTGATATATTTCATTACTAAAAAGTTCAAGAAGCTTTGTTTCATTGGCAAAAATGAGATTGGATTTCGATAATTTACTAAGGCATTAAAGCATATCAAAATGTCTTTTTTCCAATATTCCTTTCTTAGTTCAATGAAGCATTAATTCATTAACATTCAAAAGGTTTCCTGAAATACACACTTTGCAGAGTGCAGAGGGAGACATATGATAAAAGTGTGCATAGCATTTCTGTAAAGTCACATTCAGGATAACAATTACATGACATTTCAATAAAACCATATCTATGGCAATGATGACATTTCCATAAAACTGCATTCAAGGTAATAACAATGCATTTCAACAAAACCACATTTTGGCAAGGATGACAAGTCATTTCAATAAAATCACATTCAAGGTTATATTTCCCTTACCAAACGTAGCTGAGACTTTCCTGAGGAAAATCCTAGGATCCTTGATCTACGATCAGAAGCTAAGGGCCTTCTGGATGAGCCTCTGACTAGACTCAAATTTGGAGATCGCGCTTTCTCCATTAGTGCACCGAGATTATGGAATGCGCTTCCACAACACCTGAAGGATTCTACATCGTGTCAGGCCTTCAAGAAGTGTCTCAAAACACACCTTTTCAGGCTCGCCCATTGAGGCGTTGTTGACTATGACTCAAACTATTACAATGTGCAGCGCTTTTGAACATTTTATGAATGGAAAAGGCGCTATATAAATTCCAATTATTATTATTATTATTATTCCAAGCTGCATTTGGTAAGGGAACAAGTTATTTCAATAAAACCACATTTAAGGTAATAACATGGCATTTCAATACAAAAACAATCATTATCCCTTAAAGGTAGCATGGTACCGGGTAATGCTAAATATAAATAACGGTGTCAAGTTATAAAATTGTGGTGACGAAACGAGAGGAAGTAAAAAAAAAAGTCCTACCCGCACTCCCATGGTGGACTGCATGCCGGGTGTGGAGGTCTCGCCCGGCACGGGCGTCACAATGACGGCTTTGCCGGAGTCAGAGGGTGTGGTCATACTGTGGCAAGACAAAATCATCGTCGTGCTTAAGAACCAAGACACATAGCAGGAGAGGGGGCCCTTAACCAAGAGTGAGGGGAGCTTAAAGTAACTTAGATAGACAACACAGCACAATACTTACAATCACAACTTCCTTCTTTTATTAACACTTCGAATTTGGACTTTTTGTTATTTCATTTTTTATTTTCTTATCAAAGCAGAAATCTAGGTACTGAATCTGGGTTTTTATGCTGCCTTCAAACTCAATGAAGCTGAATAATGAATTTTCTACTTTTCACTATTCATTTCAATCTTTTATCCAGGTAAACATTTATGTACTCATTCCTGGTAGTCATGCTTTCTTTAGATTCCATGCTTTAGTTTTGTTGTTGAGTGTGTTAAATCAAGGTTTTTGAATGTTTGATGGAACATATTGAAGATTCCAAAAATTAATCATTCAAAATTGCTGTATAAAACTTGTTTTGCCTGAGAATACTCTCTAGAAAAAAACGCATATTCAATTTTGTTATCATTTTTTTGCTCTCATTAATTCAAGTGAGGAATGCTGTAAGTATTATGTGTGTTGTCATTCAGGAACTTAGGATAGTTGGGTGAGTGATGATAACCTCCTTACACCATTTTCAGAATCATATCCTATCCTTACCTTATTCGTATGATTGCCACTATCAGTCAAACCAAGAGAAAAAACAAAACAGCTACATAAATCATCCTTGTTACATAATCACAAAAACAACTACAAATATATACTAGACCAAAAACTGCTAATAGAAACTACTATGATATCCTATTCATAATGAACAGTAAAAACAGTCATATTGTATTCTTTTGAATATTCCATATTAAAAAAGAATAAGTATTTTTCTAAATGACAGGTTATGTAAATATTTAATAACCCATTCCTTTTATATTTACTTCATTAGAAACATCAATGTCAAAGAACAATATTGGATACTTGATAACTGAAAAACTCAGTATATCAAGAACTATAACTGGAAAAAAGCAATAAGCAAATATTTTAGTTTTGTCAATGGCTGCGGAATTTATCAAAATGGAAAAAGAGAACTGAATTTATTTTTTTCCCATCACAGAGAATGTACTTTGTTTGGGCATGATTATAACTTGCTAAAAAAGGGGACCCTGCAAATTACCAAGCCTAAGAGATTGAAACATCAGAGCCACATGGTGGCAACTATCAGAACTAAATATGCCCATCTACATAGTTGTAGTTAGAATAAGTTTTGCAAGGTGGCAGCACTATACTGCATGTAAGATTGTGCTGAATCATTAGAAAATCAACCAAGTAAAATAGAGACCCTTCTATGAAGAGAAACTCTATACTTATTGAGAATACCTCATAAGTCTTTATTTGCGAGTTTTAACCCTTCCAATGCTAAGGCTACTTTCATCCAAAGCACAAAGATGCAAAGTTTTCTGAAAACCATCTAAACCCTGTCATGTTGGTATTCATTGGAAAGCTCTCTCTGAGTACTTTCAGATGAGTACCCATTTGCCAGGGTTTCAATCATTTTTCAGATTTTTTGCATCATTTTGTATTGGCCAAATTAGCCACCAGCAGCATAAGGGTTAAGAGTTCGATATTTATGAAGTAACTTACCCAGCATCTGGCCTTTCTGGATGCAACACCATCTGAAGCTCCACATTCCCATCTATAGATATCCTTCTGTCTTTCTGAGCAGCTATATCCAACACCCGTAATCCATTAAACACTAGGCCTGTCGGGAGAAAAACACAAAGCATTCAAACAAGAACATCAGAACGTTAGTGCTTGTGACATTTATTTATCTTTAAAAATGTGTAAAAAATATATGAGAAATTTCCTGTTACATATGATACAATTATACAGCACAGGTCGACCTTTTAGACTGACATCATGCAAGGGAGCTTGACTGGGCTTGTATGGATGATTGCATCTCTAATTCACATTAATATTAAATTTGATTTCAGCTAGACATGAAGTTCATCCCTTTGAGAAACATTAACTTCTGAAGGTACCTCCCACTTTATTTCTCAAGTTATTATTACTGCATAACTTATAGGGACTGGCTTGAAAATGTTTGTTTTTGGCTTGCAGCACAACTTTTGACCTTTTTGCACTTAACCATGAAGGGTTAGCCAACCCCTCATGGTTGACCATAATCTGCAGCAAGTGCCAACACTGCGTACCTGATATTGTTCCCCTGAAGGGCCTCACTACGTTCCCGTCCGTATCCTTCTTCCCTCCGACATACACTCTTGCTTGGTTGTTGAATATACTCAGCTGTCTCCCTGAAACAATGGTGAACATTGTTAATAAACGCACTATGTAGAACATACTTCATCTCAAAGTTATCCATAAACAGGTTAACCCATTCATGTTTAATTATTGTCAGCTGGATATTTTTACAATATAAACTTTAGAAACAAGAAAGATTTTAGATAGTATTTGAAGTGGATTGTTGGTAGTATTCTGATTAACATTCCGCCTTCAAATATTTTTTAAACAAAGCTTTTGCCTGAAAGACCACATCAAAAGTGTCAGGCTGGTTTTGACCACAGTGACTATAAATGGGTTAAGGTAAGATGAATGAGGGAATGAATGTGAGGAAAGGGTTCTGATATCGATGGATAGAATACCTCATAAATAGCAAGTGAGTTTATACCCAATGAAGTAAATGATCATTTTCTAAGAAAAAGTTTGGGACCAAGTTTGGACAAATCTTCATAATTTGTGGATGGGATAAGTCAACCAAATTTAAAACATCCAAAAGTAAATTACCCCAAGTTGAACACTTATTCCAACTAAATACTTTAAGAACTTTAATAGTACAGCATATTGGTCACATGCTTAAATCCTGCACAATTGATACCCACAGTGTGAGAACATATTGCTTTCCAATTTGTAAAACAAATTGTTTGGACCATTAACTGTGTTTGACCATGATATGGAACACATTCTTACACTATCTCAAAAGTAAAGAATGGCCCAACTAATATGGAAATTGAATCCTTAATTCATTCATCCTGTTTCATAAAATGTATTTAGTACTAGAAGATAGTGATTGAGTATATATCATTATATCTTCCACGAAACTGATAGAAAAATACTACCCAGACCGAATGTAGCTTGGGCATCAAGGAAACCCTTGAGTTGCCTGGGAAATTCCTGAGACTTCCTGAGAAGTTTTAGCTTCATTTGGTAAGGGTAGTCACGTGATTTAAAATTTGGAAATATGGTTTAATGGATTAGAAATAATGTATGATGTAAAAAAAATTGACAACAATATAAAGCTGATGAAAAGTGATATTGCTGTGCAGTGTTGTACAAGGCCCTGTAAGACCCTGCAGCCAGTGACTGGTGGTTACTGTTATGAATAATATAACAATGGTTAAAACCATTGTTATGGTATAGCAATTGCGGTATAATCAATTAGCTGAATGAAAATTGTGCCCTTTATATTTCAATAGCAGTGATTCTGTGAAATATTTCAAATGTTTTCACACATGAACGTATAAAATGTGATTTTAATTCAAAAATCAACATTCAAAGCATGGATATTCAGCTTGCAACGTGCACCAATCAAGTCAGTCATCGGAAGCAAGCTTTTTAGCAATGAGAAAAATTCTTCAGTGATTTAAAAAATCAGCATTAGTAAATTAGAAAAGACTATCATCATAATTTTATTAGTGATCATTCAATATGATTTATATGCATAAGATTCAAATTAATTTTCAATAAACAAAAGAAATTATGATTTGATGATATTTATGGGATAGATGGAGTGGGTTTGTGTTGGGATGTGGGAAATGGATGTTTTTTCATATGAGTTATCCAAGCATAATCATATGATTAATAGCACTGCTGCCATCTCATACAAGTGAAGTATATGAAAATCATGCCATGATGATTTTGGAAGTAGTAGTAGTAGTAGTAGTAGTAGTAGTAGCGTGAAGTGATCGTGTCTCTTAGATGCCGTGTTTACCTGTGGGTAGCTGGTCGCCAACGAGCCAGGAGAAAACTAATCAATAAAACCAGTAATTAGACAACAATGTGGCAAAAAATATGGCTCATTAGTATCCAGGGTTAATCCACACTTCATACGTACAACATGTGACTAAACTTTATATAGTAGAAAATCATCTGAAGGATTTTGTTTATCTCACTTTAACCCATTAATGCTTAAGAGCACCTCTTGAAATTGTCGTCTGGATCTATGATACTTTTGGCAATAACTTTTGAATTAAGCATATTTCTACAAAATATTTGAAGGAGAGTTGTAGGTAATGTTCTGATTGACATTTCTCAATGAAATATTTTCCTGACTTTGCTTTTGCCTACAAATTATCGTTAAAATTGTGAGGCTGCTTTTGGCTGCTGTGAGCATTAATGGGTTAAATTAAACAACTACAACTGTAAGAATTACAAATAGCATGACAATGAGTTTTTTCACTTCCTTTTACAAAACAGGACTCTACTCATAAACTATACTATTATTGATAAATACCGTTTCACTGCTTTAGAATCAAAAACGCCTGTTCAGTCACATGGTGTTTACAATAATTCACAATTATAAAGAAATATTCCTAAATCCTGTACATCGAAACAATCAGACAGTAAAGATTGTTTTTAAATCTGAGATACACTTCCAATTGTCAATCTCTACTGAGGTTTGCATTCCATCCCAAAAGACATTTCATCTTAACCCTTATGCTGCTGGTGACTAATTTGGCAAATACAAAATGAGGCAAAAAACCTGAAAAATGATTGAAACCCTGGCAAATGTGTACTCATCTGAGAGTACTCAGCGAGAGCTTTCAAATGAATACCAACATGACTGGGTTTCGATGGTTTTCAGAAATCTTTGCGTCCTTATGCTTTGGATGAAAGTAGCCTTAGCATTGGAAGGGTTAAAGAACTTACTTTACAGTTTTTAACATGTTATTCCTCCCCAACACAGATGTATTGATATCTGATAAAAAAAAACTTGCATTACAAAGTATAAGTTCAATAACTAACTTACTTCTAACCAAGAAACTTGCAAGTTCAAAAGTATGTTGTAAGACACAATTGGAGCAATTCTGCTTTACTAGAAAGTTATGCATTGCACATATAACAAAAACACAATATGGCGGATCAGCAAAATATCAATTCAATACCTGTTCCCTTAACTCGATATCTGGTGTTATTAACTTGTCCAAGTACCTTATGTGGCATTATATACACTGAAAATCCTGTTAGTTTACCAATGTTTTAATTTGCCGATATTAACCGATCAGACTTGATCGGTAAAATAAGATTCGGAAAATTCTGGAAAGCTTCAGATCGGTAAATTTCAGACATGAATGTAAAAGCTGTTTGTCTGTGCGGTTCCTTCAGTTTAGAGGAGAGTGTCTAGGACAAATAAAAGGGACAAACTCATTACATTTTGATAGGGGTTTGTGACGCAAATTTGTAATTTGTACTGACTGGTGCCCGTTTGTTGACTTCTCTCATCAAAAGCCGAGGTGTGAGCAGATGCTAACTCGTGCCAACTCCGACCTCCTGGCTTATCAGTATCAATTGCAATTCCCTCCCAAGCCCCTTTTATACCCTAATTATAACGTAATCAAAATCCAAATCCAAAGAGTTACGTCACTCTTTCCTGCTCATTTACACTCAGAGTTCCTCTAATTCACTGTAACAGTGTTAATTTAATCAATTCATTAATTGAGTGTGATAACAACTAAAGGACGTTTTTTGATTCACCGATCACATGTGATCACGATCCGTAAATAAAATTTGGCAAATTCGGAAAAAGGCAAGATCGGCAAATTTAGGATGCGGCAAATTATAACCAGATCTATAGTATATAAATAAATATGTATATGTATATATACATATATATATATATATATATATATATATATATATATATATATATATATATATATATATATATATATATACATATGTATATATATATATATATATATATATATATATATATATATATATATATATATATATATATATATATATATATATATATATATATATATATATGTATATATATATATATATATATATATATAAATATATATTTATATATATTACAAATAACCACAAAAACGTTGAAAATATTGACAACCAGTTTCATATGTATACAGAGCTTGTAAAAAATCCTTTCATATATTATATATTAGGAAAATGACTGTTTTCTCTTTCCTGATGCGCAGTAGAGTATCCTGATATGTCCTTGTAGTCAATAATAATCCATAGTATAAAAATCACGCAGATAAAAACGACTTGGTGAATCCTCATTCTTGTATCTCCTAGGGCAGCATGAAAAAATGGCTTTGTCCTTGATCCTTTGCAGGCATAAATATAGAACATAGCAATTCCACAAGCGGAAGCAGTTTTGCTTAATTTTTGATGCACTTTATTCACTATTAATTGTAGCTCAATAGGCCTTTACACCTATGTTATATATATATATATATATATATATATATATATATATATATATATATATATATATATATATATATATATATATATATATATATATTATATATATATATATATATATATATATATATATATATATATATATATATATATAAATATATATATGTATATATATATTTATATGCATATGTATGTGTGTATATATATATATACAAGAAATTGCAAAGATTTACATAATTAATACACAATATCTATTCTTTCTCAGCAATTGATACTCAATTATATCCTATATACATTACATAGTTACAATTCCATTCCAATAATAATACATCTGTTTGTACCATAACTGTGTGAATTGGATACCAATGAACCATATGATAAAGATAAGCTACAAATTACATGTCCTACTTTTCCCTGGTTTAGATGGTTTTCAAAGATCTTTGCGTTCTTGTGCTTTGAGCGAATGTAGCCTCAGCATTGGAAGGGTTAAGTTATAGAAACGATTATAATGAACCAGCATTAGTGTCAGGTTATTTTACTTGTAAAATCTGGAACACTAAAGGTATATCAATTAGGAAATAACCGCTACCAATGAAGCTTGTTATATCAAGGCTTAATCCAGAACTACCCAGCTAACACACTCCACAGGAATATAGGACATGCAGTTTGACCAACAGACAGATGAAGATTAAACTAGTGGCAAAAATCATTGACATTGTTCATTACACAAAGCATTATATTGTTTAGCTGTACAATGACTTGCCACCAGCTCATTGATTAGTTTTACACTCAAAACCAGAACTTTAAATGATATACCAGTATTAGTATAATTTGTAAGTATTAAATGAAAAAAGAATATTGAGGTTACAGTTAATTGCCAGTAATTTGCAAAAAAATATCATAAGTGCAATTCTAATAGACTGGGTGTGGCTCATTTTCTCTGAAAATTCCCACAAAACCAAGGCACAGTATCTCAAATTTGCCAAAAACCTCTGAAATAAATATTTAATGAAATATGAAAAATTCATGTTTCTATAATTAGATATCTTATGAATGTGCTTAGTTAAATTACAAAGTGAATGATAATCACGTAGTATTATAGCCTTCCATACCAAAAAAAGGTCTGGTTTTGAATATTTACAGGATATGAATTCCTCAACACTGCTTTGCTATAAAGAAGCGCTAATAAAATGTATCCTCCGCAGCATGAAAAAATACTTTGTCAAAATTAACGTATCAAGATGAAAGTAAAATTCATTAGGAAATCACCCTTCAAAAAACTATAGAGGGAATAGGGAAAGGTTGGTGGATTCACTTATTTTTTCTTTTGATTTGCACCTCAAATTTTATTTGGATTCACTCATTTTTTACCTTTCTATTTAAAACTCAATCTGAATTTCAATTTGTTATGTTTTATGTGCTCAATTCGTTGGTTGATTCTTACTTACCAATAAACTCAGTAAGATCCATGGAGGAAGGGACATGCAGTATACACAACCAACTGATAAGAAATTTAAGTTATGTAAAGACTAATATCCCTCCTTCATTAGTACAAAATATATCCTAGTATAAATAAATGTATCTTAGCAAAAACCTTCCTCATGTCCATTGGTGAATTGACTTCACATTCAATACTGATTCCTGATAAAAAAAATAATTCAATATTGACTACTGAGGATATACGAGTCTACAACATAACAAAAGATGGCAGCACTATCTTACGTTCAACGGGTGCTACCACCTACCAACGATAAGAGATATTAACACATGGGATTATACTTTCAATGGTTCAAAATTGCTGTAATTGAAAGCATGTGGTTGTCGGTGAAGAGAATTCTTACCTGTGGGATTTTTGGTCTGCATTAATAATTCGTCCACCTGGATGGTTGAGTTTGGTCCACTTCTTGTGAACCTGACCACATGGTACTCTCCGTCGTCCACTCTCTCAAACAGCTCCCCTATGGGGTGGTCTGACGTGCCCATATTGTACACAGCAAACACATTGCCATTCACCTGCAAGTTTACAATATTGGTAAGTTTACAATATTGGTAAGTAAGATATGTTGATATCTTGACAAAAGAAAAGCAATACTGGTATTATGTTGTTTCTGTTGGATTTATCAATCCATTTTTATCTCTATGAAAAATTTCAGGATGATTAGGGAACACATTGTTATTTACCTCTAAATAGAAAACAGGAAATATCCATGACAAATAGTTCATACACAGGCAGATGGATTATCAATACGCTGTTATATAACTATAGGAAACACATTTCATATAGGTCACTACAATTTAATTACTTGTCTTACAAGCTTTTTATGGAAAAAAAAATTCTGTCAGACTCCAATAAAGAAAAAAAAAGTCAACTTTGGTGTCTATTGAAAACTTTATTGTTGCCATTTCCTAGTTGCGTACCAATTCTAGTTCTAGGTAGTCGTTGGTGTGTCCGCTGTCTATCCTGGCGAGGACGCCATCTGTCTGTCGCGTGATGAAGCCGAGAGCGAGCTGGTCACGCTTGTTGTCCGGACGCTGCTTCTCCGGGTACGTAAACGTGATCAAGCCACCCTCATCGCCAAACCGATACGCCGTACTTTCTGCAAGAAACGAACCACACAATTTTTAAAGATTCATAAAAAAATTGACACTTACATGCTGTTCAAACCAACCAATCAATGTTTTCTTTTACATGAAACACAATGGGGAAATGTTAATAACATAAACTATGTTAAATCTAAACACCAAATATAACTTGAAAATGCATTTGATAAATAAACATTAGCACACATCTGAATCAACTGATACATTAGATATGTATTACTTACCGGTAATCTATATTTACTGATTTTAAATTCAAACTTAAAGCCTGTGGTTGTACCATTATCGTAAGACACAAAATAGTTTGAACATAAAAAGCATTTCTTTTCCCGGAATATCAATGTATGATCATTATTATTATATCATTTTTCTTACGTCTTTCCATCAATTAAGTAGTAATAGTTTGGTGAAATAGTTTCAACTCTGTAATCTCAGTATGGATGGTATTTTTCAACAATTATATAGTCTTCATTTCGTCTTAATATGGAGCTTAGCTGGGTGATTTTCCCCCCAGAAGGGGTTTAACTCACTATGAAATGCATTTTCAGCCCTTTCCTGGCACTTGACTTAATCCAAAAATAGATAAATCATTTCTCTTTTTTCCAGCATTAGATTATTCATTTTCCAAATATTTAGAGACAGATTATTTATTTTGCCAATTTTCAGGATATCTTTTCCCAAAATGTACAAGCCCTAAGAGTTCCATTGTTTCTTACTTTAATTGCACACCAGATCATAATTCTATTGTCTTTTGCTATTTTCTTACAATCAGCACACCAGATTATAATTCTATTGTCTTTTGCTATTTTCTTACAATCAGCACACCTGATCATAATTTTATTGTATTTTGCTATAGTCTAACAATTAACACACCTGATCATAATTTCATTGTCTTTTGCTATTGTCTTACCATCAGCACACCTGATCATAATTTCATTGTCTTTTGCTATTGTCTTACCATCAGCACACCTGATCATAATTCTATTGTCTTTTGCTATTGTCTTACCATCAGCACACCTGATCATAATTCTATTGTCTTTTGCTATTGTCTTACCATCGGCACACCTGATCCCAGTGTAGGACGTCATATCACAGTCACAGGTGAAGGAGTTCCACTGCTGGACACACTTGCCGCGGTTGAAACAGGCATCTTGCGTACACTCCATCGTCGGACCTGCAACAGTATTACAAGATTACAATAAGCTCTCCCACTACTGACATTTACCAAATGGAGCTGAGACTTACCAGGAAATCCTGAGATTTTCCTGTGAAAATCCTACGATTTATAAGGTATTACTAGATAGTCCAAGTTTTAGTTGGTAAGAGTTATAAACCCTTGCCAAATTAAGTTGCGAATACCAAGGAATTCCTGGGATTAACAAAGGAAAATTCCACAATTTCATAGGAAATGTGAGCTACATTTGGTAATGGTAAAGTCAATCTACTGGGAGAATGTCCCTTTTTTACATTTATTACAGAGGGTATAGTTTTGTTGATATTTTACAAGCTGAAACATACATCACCAGATGATTCATTTACTACATCAAGCCTCAATTGCACTTCTATCTTTCAGTGAGTGTCCTTTCAATCTTTTATCAATACATTTGCATCTTTTTTTTAAATTTTCTTAAACAAAATAGATAAAAACCATTATAATAAGTAACTAATGAAAGGGTATTCCTTCTACTTAATTATTAATAGTTGACTAAACACTAGTACATAATTAATGAGAACTCATGCTTATTGGCTAAAAGGCTAATTGATTTCAATTTACTTCTGATAAAAATCATTGGGTGTTCACTACGTTTTTCAGCTAGAATGATTCTATTCAAACTATCATATCGATGATTCAAAATCAATAAATCATTATAAAGTCTACTGAACTATACACACATATGTGACTTTGTACATATCTAGACTAGAAAACGAGTCTATGTAGCTATATATAAAGAGAGTGAGCGAGTTTAAAAAATAACACAAACGGCTCCATCTGGTGGAGAAAAACTGAACTAAATGGCAGCACATGTTTGACATGATGTACTGTATGTAAGAGTGGAATAGATAAGGTGAAGAATAAGGAGCACTTGTATCAAAATGAACATTACTTAGCCGGTCAGAGGATCCAGTCGGTTGAACTACGAGTGACACTAAGTGAAAAAAGAAACAGTGAGGAGGATTCATAGAAGGGTGCTCAACCGCTTCTGTATCGTACACAAAGTGTTGGCCTTGGAGCTAGGAACTAGAGAATCGTAAATAGCATCTACGCTAACGCTAAAAACTCATGGCAATCCAAAAACATGCTGGAAGTATATGGAGATGCACAAAATAGTCGTGCTGAGACAAGTCTATATTAATTAAGAAGTCGGTGAATCTGGACGAATAACGCTAACGGCAAAGAAGCGCTGTCTACTTATTTCTGTACGAAAGTGTGCCATCGTGAAACGGCAGAACGCCGTGATTGAGAACAGTGGAAGACACACGCACACACACACGCACACATGCACACACGTTGACCCTGAAGCAGCTGAAGAGGCTGGAAGGAAAGCCTTCTTCCACATGCAGTATGCTGGCTACAGGGCCTTCAATCTGATGTCATCTAGATATGGCCGATGAGGAACTCTTCAGGGGAAATGATGCAAGAGAGGAAGAAAAGTACAGGAGAAACACATCCACTATTTAAGAGAAAATTTCTTTTTTTTCGACAAGAAGAAATGATGCATTGCAACATATAAATACATTTTCCAGCAAAAAAAAAGTAGTTTCATTTAAGGTATATTCTGTATTTTAATACTTGAATCAAATAGGAGGCATGTCTCACATTCAGCAATATATGTGCATAATCAAGAGACATAGTAATCAATTCATGTATGGAAAAAACAAACATTTACACCATGTTTAAATGAGATAAGATATTTTTTCAAAGTCTGAAACATCATATCTTTAACCCTTATGCTGCTGTTGGCGAATTTTGCCAATACAAAATAATGCAAAAATCTTGAAAAATTACTGAAACACTGGGTACTCATATGAGAGTTCTCGGTGAGAGCTATCTAGTGAATACCAACATGACAGGGTTTAAATGGTTTACAAAAATCTTTGCGCTCTTGTGCTTTTGAGGAAAGTATAAGCTTAGCATTGGAAGGGTTAAGGTTTTTTTTCAAAATTTTTTTTTCAATTATCTTTGTTATATTTCATCCTCCTGTGAATCCTTTTGATATCTGGTCTCTGTGTGATATTGCCAGAAGGCCGTTCGTATATCCAATGCACAGCAGCTCGCAAGGCTGATGCATGCATCCAGCAGGTGGCTCCCCCTGAAGGGCACTCATGAAACCATTATCTAGATGAGACCTTATTCTACTCACTGGTCAACTGAGGCATAGCTAACACCAAAGAACAAGAGTTTCAAAAAGGACTCTACTCGTAGGTATACCTCTGGTAAAATTGCTGGTGGAGCAAAAAACATGACCTTCAACAATGTGTGCTTCAAAATTTCCCACCAGCCTTAGAAATACAGTGGTTAACTGCAAAAAGGGTTTATCATACTACAGGCTAGTAGTAGAATTAGGGTTTGGCTCCCCAAAATGTGTAAATAGATAAAAATGTTAGCAACAAAATGTCTACCAAAGAATGTTTAAAAGTGAAGTCCACATGTACCGGCCTCTATGAATATGGACATTTGGTAAAACAGAATACATTTTTTCACTCCATTTAGACATGTTGATTTTTATCAAAATTTGAAGCCAACATTGCTCAAAGCGCTAAAGACATTTCCCTACATATGGATCAAAGATAAATCCATTTGAAATGTTTTATTACATTACAAATCTATGTTTGTGAGTAGTTCCTAAAGATTACACTTTTCAAATAGTTACATTTTTCCCCAGGAGACTGGCAGAGAAATGATTATACAAAAAATAGGTTTGAAGTGTCAGGAACAGACATTGTGTCATTACTCAATTTTGGCTGGCAAAAAAGCTGAGCCAATAGTTTAACATATTGAGAAGATTTCTACTTGAAAATTACAAAAATATAAATTGTAATAGATGAAAGAGGAGCCAGAAAAAAATTACATTATTAGATTTCATTATTATGGATATGGAAAATCTTGGCATGAATTTCCCAAAATATCAAAAAAAAGTATAAAGTGGATAAGGCTTTTTGTAAACTTGTTCTCATGATCCTTATCAGAATGGACATACGTTTCACTTATCAGAAAACTCTTCCAATCAAAAATAGCTATTAATGGGATTAATCCCTGCATACATGTAGCACATATTAACTAGTTTGCTTTATACGAGAGAGATGCTAATATTTCAACCCAACAGGCAGATAGATTAAATGGATGATAGGGATATTGTCACTTTTGATGGCTTTCTTTATTTCACACGTAGATTGCTTCAATGCCTTGTCAAAGTCTCTCAATGTCTCATATTCATTCCATCTGCTAGACCAATCAGCTTCTAGCTGCTGCTAGCGACATTGGCATTGCATTATCTTTAAATAAAAACAGGAAACATTGAATAAATAGGATTAATGGGATGACCAATCACAAAATATAAATGGCCAACTGTATTTGGAACTTAAGTTAATTGTTCCTCTCAAATAGAATTCCACATTATGTTTAGATCAAAATTAAATCAAAATTTCAAAAAAAATCATGAAGTATTATTTTGCCTGTAAAAAGTTATGTTATTGGAAAAATTATAAAATTTGATAGAAGCTATTTTTTGTCAAATCCTCACTTATATCCCCTACCAAATGTGGCAGAGACTTCCTAGGAAATCCTGGGATTATCCAAAGAAAACCCTAGGATTTCCTTGTAGGTATCCCAAGCTTAATCTTAAGAGCTATCTGCAATGTACTATTAAGCATCATTATTTGCACTGTTTATTTTCTGACCAGTGATCAGATGAACTATGACACAAAGAAACACAACAACAAAAACAGCACGCATTATAGCTCCACAGTAGACTAGAGAACAAATGTGCTCGCAGCCCTTACCAAATGTGGCTGAGACTTTCTAGGAAATCCAGGGGTTTTCCCTAGGAAATTCCAAGCTTCATTTGGTAAGGGAGCATTGGTGTGGTGGTGGTGAAACACAAGCTGTAGAACTGGACGCATAATTAAGCCTTACAACTCACTGGACATGGCCACTGTACATGTGAAACACGCAGTGCTAACAAACAGCTCAGCTTCTACTGCTATTACTGCTGCTACTGCTGCAGCTAAAACGCCACTACGGCTTGACTGGAAAGTCCCCATGACATGATTGTCTTAGAAATCTGAGAATTCTGCCTTTTAGTCATGTTAACCTCTTCTTGCCAAAGGAACATTCTAGGAGCATACACAATTGCATAGCAAACATACACCTATGCTTGTCGCACCAAAGAAACTAGAAAATCACTCTCAAGTCAGAGATATCGGGTTGAAAACCCTGGCCCTGGCATGGGTATATTTCATTATTCTCCCTGATTAGGAACTGCGGTTATACGTCTTCCAATGTCTCCGCCTCACTAGCTATAGGGATGCACCATGGCCTCGAGGTTACGGCACCTGGCTCTTAAGCATCAAGTCCCAGCTTCCAGACTCTGCTGCATCACTATGAGCGGGGGTGCCCTGGTCGCTTTATAAATGTGCGGCTTTGTTTATGGTGCTTCTGCAACTGACAGACCCCTTGGAACTACTCATGGAGAGAAGAGAATTTCTTCCTGGTTCCAGGTTTCTATCTCGTAGCAATATGACATGAAGATGCTGAAAACGGCATAAAAAGTAATTCCTTCCTTCCTTTCTCTACTCTAGCCATAAGGTTCAGATGAAGTGTTGGTCTAGGAATCTGTCATGTCCATACATGTGTCCAGCTGGACACTAGCCCCATAGCCAATGGCTATAGAAAATTATGTTGGGCTTTAACCCATTAACATTCAGAGCAGCCAAAACAGGCCTGACAAATTTGGAAATATATTACTTTCAAAAGCATTTTCTGGAAAACATTTGATGGAGAAATGTTTATCAGAAGCCAAACTACAACTCTCCTTCAAATATTTTGTGAACTTTCGCTCTGTTCTCAAGTTATTTTCAAAAGTATGAAAGTAGCAGACGTTAGGTTCTGGTGGAGCTCTAAGTGTGAATGGGTTAATAATATTTGCCTTTGTTGCCCGGCTAGCTATAAGAAGAGTGAAATTTTAAGATCATGCTCATAGCAATTTGACATATCAGTTGTCCATTGGTACAATTCAAATATGCTATAGAACAGTGAAAAGATAGCTTACACCTTCAAAAATTGTTTTTAGGGAAGCACTGCAGTGAGACTGCAGCATTTAGAAAATCTAGGGCTATGAGATCTTGGGTTGGGCTATGGTAAATTGAAAACCTATAGTTTTTAACCAAAGCCTGACCCCTGCATCAGCCTTCCTTCTGCAGTTCAGCAGACCCTCCAAGGATTTGACCACTTGACCGCTAGTTTGTCCTGACAGTGAAATATTCATAACTTCATTGCAATAGTCTTGACCACCTGCCCTATCAGTGCTACATGGTCAAGCATGGATGACCAGTGGATTTTCCTTTGACCACACAGCACAACTGAATACACATCTGGAAACCTTATTCATAAATGTAGTTTGAACCTATGATACATGAATTCTATAAACATTTGAAGTCAATTCTATGTTGATTAACCAGCACAATTAACTGTCTGTATGCCTGTTCTTTTCCTTTATAAGTTTGATTAGTCTATGATAAATCTGAAAATAGCTTCAAAATCAATCATGATTTCACAAGTAAATATTGATCCATTTTCCATTGACTAAACTGCACAACTGAATACAGTCGCCCAGAGGTCTCCAATATGTGTACTTTTAGCCTATGAAATCTTTGAAAATAAATCATAAATCCATCAAAAATTCACAAAATACTGATAACCCATTTTCGATTGACCAACCAGTGCAACTGAATACATGCCTGGTGATCTCCTTAATAAGTATGCTTTCAGCCCATGATTTTTTTGAGAACAATTTATATTATTCAATCGAGAAATCACAAAATATCTGAAGGAGAGATATCAAATGTTTCTGACCAGAATTTCTCCTCCAAATTATTTTTTCTATACAAGAGTCACAAAGATAGTGTTACAATAACAGTCAGGATTTTTTGGGGTATGAATGGGTCAATACATTCAAACTGGCAGCACTCCATAATGGTTTGTCTACTTGGAGACATTTTTGTGACCAAAATTTTAGATGGAAAAATTTAATTCATACCTTCATATTTTTGAAGTACCAATTTTGTATCCATAAAGCACTTACCATGCATGGAAAAACTCATGAATGGCATATTGATCTGACAAGAATCTATGACTGAAGTCAGTGCTTACAATTAAGTGGTCACTTGTACAAAGTCGAAAAATGACAAGGATAAGCGTTCTCTTGTTAAGAAATTAAAGTGATGAAGTCATAAAGAAAAATTGCTCAAGAAAAAAAAGGGATTTGCATACTTACTAATTGAATGTGAATTATCAAACACCAAACATTTAGGAAAGAATTAACTTTAAATCCTTAAAGAAAAGCATAATTCAAAATATATTTTAGGGAAAAATATTAGCAAGAACCCAACCAGAGATCAAATATCTCATCTATATTTGGATTAATCTTAAGTTATTTTCAAAAGTATCGAAAGTCCAGAGAATATTATTTGTAAAGGTTTTCTATAAGCAAGATTCGTTTAATGTATCGGTCAGTAAGCCAGCCGCCTGACTGTACCTAAGCAATCTATTACTGCCCTATGGCATACGTGTGTACAGCAAAGCATGTAGGGAATTCCAGATGGCTGTCAAGTACCGGCGCAAGGGAGCCGGGGAGCATGCATTATCCACACCCCCATTCATAATGCATCAGGCGTTCAATTAATGCACAGTTAACCTTATAACTCCGACGCAACTAAACAGTGGATTTCTATGTAACATAGAGTTTTCGCATCTGAGATGCCTTTGGGGGAGAAGAGGTAAGGTCAAGACAGGTGAAGGGAACTCTAATTGATTTAAAACAGAGAATATTAAATTGACACATTCAATTTGATTTAAAAATAACGCATATTTAAAATATTTTGGAAATATTTGAAAGATGAATAAGTTATTTGAATCAAATTAACAAATGTCTTTCAAATATTTTGTGAATTTATGGTTGATTACCACTGATTGCTCACTGTCTCTCACCACTGGGGCCTGCCCCGACGGCAGAGTAAATCCATGGCATTGCCACTGACTGCTGGCTGTCTCTCACCACTACCCATGTTCAGGGTATGTGAGGAAGTTGCCAGTGATATGGTATTAGGTGATGGTGTTTGCCAGTTACTCGGGTTCCTTCACCACTTACAACTTATTGGTCATGATTTAGACTCACTACGGCAGAAAAAGTGACGATAATTAAAATTCCAAAAGCCAAATTGATGCAAGGTGAGGAGTGTTGACTATTCCCAGACATGTTAAAATCCATCCTACCCTATCACTCAATCCAATGATATATTAGGCTGACACGACAGAAAAATAGGTTATGGCTTAAGAAGTATTTTCTTCAAAACATCTACCAGAATTATGCTGCTTTTTATTCAAAGTATCATTTACTTCTTTAAAATACATGCTCTTTGACATTTCACCCTAAATCCTTAAGATGTCCAAAAAAATACCAGATTGTATAATTAGAATCTGTTTTCTTATCCTATTCATTGCAGTCAATAGAGAAATTACCATTCCAAAAGTGTTGATATTATAGTTATGAGGACATTTTTATGCATTATCATAAAGATCATATCACGTACACGGTGCAATGTTGATTCTTGTATATCCATTTTGCAAAGTTATTCAAAATGCACATGCAATTTAACTTGAATTTATCACGCCTAATTAATTCAAAAGGACAACTGTAAAAAGTCCAATATTTAGACTAAGTACTATTCTTAAGAAAAATAGCATATGATGTACAGCATTTTATCATCTCATGCCTGACTTCGTAAGGGGCGGCAGAGCTTAAGGCAAATGTAGAGCTTTAATTGAAGAAAGCATTAAGCTTTTATCACTAATCCATAACTAGCTGTGTAAAATGATATCCTATTAATCTCACAACATATAAATCAATATAGACAGACAATACAAATACATTAGCTTATCTTTGATTAATATATTATGATTGGTCAAACAACCATTTACTGGGGAAAAAGATTAATTACATATGAATTAATAATATGAAGGCTTATCAAGGCCTGAATTATATTGGTCAATGTAAGATAGATTTCATTTGACCAAAATCCATAGATTACTTTATTCATCCGTAGAGGACAATTCTTAAGTTGTTAGAAATGCATTTATATATTTAAAAATTATACACTAAAATACCTACATGTTTCTATAATCAATTCTAATTCTAATTTTCATCATTTTTCTTAAAGATCAATTATTCCTTACTTCTAAGATGTGTTAAAAATCACAAAGTCCTAATTACTGAGAATTATTCTGTGCTTCAAATCTTGATGGGTTTAAAGACTATCAGAGAGGATAAAGATTTTTTCATAAATGCATGTCAAGCAAAGCTGCAACAAGCGCTTATCGATCCTGGCTAGGGTACATACCTGTTGTAGGAGGCTCTTGGACAATGTCACCCTCTACATCTACTACAGCACAGGAAATTAAGTCAAGTTATGTCCTGAATATCTTATCATTGCTCATCACTGCTGTGACAGCAAAGCACAGTTATACTGCAGTCTAGTCAATGAATTCTTTCAATGACAAGGCAAGATTCAGAAACTAGATAATTGGACAAGGTGTTTATACCGTTATTTTTTTTCTCAGCTGCTGATGCTGCTGATGTGGCTGTTGTTGTTGTTGTTGTTGTTGGTGGTGGTGGTTGTGTTGTTGTTGTTGCTGTTATGCCTTTGAAGTTGTTGCTGTTCTTGATGTTATTAATATAGGTTGTTTAGTGTTGATGTTTAGTTTTGGTGCGCTTGCTTTTTCCTATCATATTACTATCATAATTAGAATTGTAATCATTATTATTTCTATCATTTATATTGTAATTATTATTATTATCATTATCATTATCATTATCATTATTATTATTATTATTATTATTATTATCATTATTACTATCATTATTACTATTATTATTATTATTATATTATTATTATCATTATTATGATTATTATCATTATAATTATCATTATTATTATCATTACTATTATTATTAGTATTATCATTATTATTATTGTTATTTCATTATTATCATTTTCATTATTACTGCAGATATTATAATGACAAAATTATCTTTATTATCATTGTCACCTACAATTATCCTTATTGTATTTCAGTCTATGTTACTCTTAGTCTTCATGCATGCTAGATAACCATTGTTTACTGACACTGTGAGACCCTCAACAAATGTCATAGCAGAAGTGTTCAAAATATCAAATTGATATCAAGAACGGAGAACTACAGATAAATATGTTGAATTCTTGGTAATAATAGTTTCTGAAAAATCCTCATATACTACATAGACATAAGCATGATCCAATGCAATCAGCATTGTGACTAACAACGATAGCCTGCTAGCAAAAAAGCTTTGCATCGTGATATTTCGGGAAAATTATGTCTATTCTAACGACTCAATGATATAGTTACAGAACAGCTATAGACCAATACAATGTCTTAATGGCTAGTCACAACAAGCTGTAAAGTGGCAGAAAAGATGATGATGAATAGAATTCTAGGTGTCAAATACCCTGCCTTCCATACTCTGGACATGTGAGAAAGTTGCCAGTGACTTGGGGTTAGGCGGTGGTTTTCGCCGGGTACTCCGGTTTCCTCCACTACTTACAACTGGCTAGTCACGAACTAGCCACAATTGGCATAAATGTGACGAAAAACAAAAAAAAATCCAAATTCCATAATCTAGTTTTCTGCTTTTGGTGCCCCACCACGAGTGTTCTGTCTCAAGTGATTTTGTGTTGGTGCCGTACACATGCTGGCGCTATAATGTATTACCTAAGCCATGCACTCTAACATATGGTGAGGTGTCTAAGAGCTGCCGCTGTCTATCAGGAGATTTGGAAATCCATAAAGTCTCTATGCTGGTGACACTAGCTAGCGATATGTCGTCTAGTGGTGCATGCTAACTAAAGGCCACTACCATATTAAAGCATGGAGATAAAAAATCACAACTCGGAAACATGATTGGTTAATAAAGTAACAATGGTTAATCTCCTCTCTAGAAAACTACTTAAACAATTTTTGATTATCTTTCATTAAAGAGTTACTATTCAAACCATCTGTGATCAATCTCTTTATGAAATACTACTTGAATCATTTGCGGTTAACTTTCTTACTAAGACTACTCAAACCATTCATGGTTAATGGCTACATATAAGTTTTCTATTGTTAATGACGTGAAGCTTTCTTTGGATGCTTTTTTTCACTAGTCATACACTAATATGTCTTTAATTGAAGAACTACTGAGTAGAATAGTTAATAGGATAAAAGCGATTGCTAATTGAATGACTGCACTATTCTGACAAGGTTCCGCTAGATTGTTTTCGACAGCTGACTGACACACTTAAGTGCAACATTTAATACGGAATTGTCAAGACAGAAGCAGTAAGCCACTGGATCCAAGTCTACATATAAAAGGTACACAGCCAGGTTAAGAATATATACTCATACTGCCATGGTACAATTATGAGTCAGCATGGAAGAATTATGGTACATACCGTCACATCCCTCCACAACCAAATCGTCCTCGGGAATGGTTGCATCCTTCATTATCTCGGGTCTCTCGGAGTTTAAATCCAAGGACGCCATGCAGCCCTGGTAGCCATGCCTTGACTTGATTTGTTTCGGCAGAGCGTTGTACATGGATTTCATTACTCCCCCGATGTAGAGATCGCCCTCTAGGTCGTAGTGAACGGACGTCGAGTCCGGCAAGTTGTCCGTCTTGGTGTAGGAATAATCCACGCGAAGGATATGCTGCTGAAGGGTTGGTCGTAATATCACAATATCGTGCCATTTGTTATCATTCAGAGGATCCGCGATATTCGTTGTTACGGTCCGGGGACCACTCCCGACATTAAAAACGTAGTTGATGTTTCCGTTGACTAGTTCAACTGCAAGGAAGTCGTTGCCCTTGCCGGCATTGTAGAAGAGTAATCCGTTACTTTGTATGGTTTTAAATTGAAAATTCATTGCGAATGTGGAATAGGCTTTGAACTGAGGCAACATCACATAACCTTGGTTTGATTTGAAGGTCACAGGGTGCTGCACTATTTTTTCCTTTTTGTCAAATTTAGCGGTCACTTCAATATTTTTCACCTGTCCTGTCCGAGCCATTTCAAAGAAGTGGTTACCATTGAATATAAATTGTTGTTGATGCCCAACAAAGTTAGAGGGCTTCTTTTTCGCTGGTTCATTTTTAGGTGTCATTCCAACATTCACATCCTTAAATTCCAGGATTTTCGCATCTCCTTGCATTTTTTCTGAAAATGAAATAAATAGATGAGGTCAAAGTTCAATAGACATTGAAATATCTTTAAGTGCAATTTACTTCTAAGAAAATTTACTTTTAAGGAATTCTAATATAAACCAATTTCAATCTTAAATCACCCCTTACAAATACAGGGAAATATGAACAATAACTGCCGAATAGTGGTTGATACATTTACTACATAACAAATTATTCCTTTAGTGATTGAAACTCTGTGTGATCCATATGAAATTACTTCCATTTTTCCTTTTATGCGATTATCTTAGGTTGAGGGTTATATAATAAATCACCGAATAGATTCTATTTCAGACCTGAATATATTGCATGCGTCTCTGCTGATCATGTGGGTCAAAGTTAAAACATAACAAAGAGAGCTGCTGTGCTTTGGAAGTCCACAAAACAGCTTCCACCATTTCATGTAATAATAGATATAACAAGAATCTTAAACCAATCTAAAAAATCTAGTCTATACATGGACTACAAGAATCAGTCATGTAATGGACAAACTGTGACAGTAAGCACATGTACTACACTAATGCAGGCATGAAGTTGTTTTAAACCCTTCTGCTGGCTGATGTTACTTTCATCCAATGAACAAAAAAGCAAAAAATCATGAAAACCATCTAAACCCTGTTGTGTTGGTATTCATTGGAAAGCTCTCACTGAGTACTTTCAGATGGGTACCCATTTGCCATGGTTTCAGTCATTTCTCAGCTTTTTGTCATCATTTCATAGCCACCAGCAGCACAAGGGTTAATAGATAAGAATTGATTGGTTCATAAATAAGCTGAGTATCATATGAGTTATGGAGATTCTTGTTTCTAGGTTCTTGTGAAAGTGTATTTAACACTTGACCAGTAAGAGGTCAATAATCACATTCTTATATAAAACAGGCAAAGAGTTCTAACTAAGGATGATGCAATGCATGTTTTCTAACAACAAGAAAAAATATGTCACCGTTATTCAAAATTTGGTTATTGTAGGAGTATCTAATAACAACCATTACAACGTAGCCAATTGAAAATTGCAACTGCATGCACAGTCTCAATGACGATATGGTAATATTAAAAACCATAAGTGAACCAATAATCCTACCTTTACCAAATGTAACTGAGACTTCCTAAGAAATCCTCGCATTTTCCAAAGATAACCCTAAAAATGTCTTGGTATTCCAAGCTTCATTTGGCAAATAGTGAACAGGCCCAATCTATGTCTATAATTCACAATTGGTATCAGAAAAGAACCTTTTTAAAACAAAGGTTCCACCCTGGATACAATGAAAGCATGAAGACCAATATAGTGTCTTCCTATACTTTACTGAAGATGAAATAGACATGTAACATAGCAAATACTTAAACATAAAATATCCATGAAATATGTCATAGTGTGATATAATTGCTTGTTATTCAATGTTTAAAACATCCTCATCAAAGTGTTTTTCTGTTCCCTATTAGGGTATTGAGTAGAACATGATACCACATGACACATCAAAGGGCATGAGCTAATTGTGACATCCAGGTTTTCACGCTGCGCCTAGAACTAGGTGATCCAGGTGTTAATAATGTATGCCCACCAATCACAGAGGGGCACGCAGAGCAGCCTTAACGAGCATGAGATACACCTGGTCTTCTCACCTGTGAACAGGTAAAACAGTAAAACATGTGGAGCCATGGACAAGAAACCACCCTTAGGCCTAAAAAAATAAATTGCTTGTTTCCTGTAACGGCCCATAAAAAAATAGGGTAGGTAGGTCGGTAAAAAGATTTATTTTTGCATGATTTTTTTGGTCAAAAATGTGTGTTTTATGCATGTTTTACGTTGATTGGGAGTTGGGAGGGCGATAAAAACTTTAGGGTAGGGATTTTTTTGAATAAAAACTTGTTAGGGTAGGGTTACAGGAAACAAACAACTTTTTTTTTTATGCCTTACCAAAGAAGCTGGGAATACCGCAGAATTTCCAGGATATACCTAGGAAAATTCCAGGACAGCGTGGAAAGTCTAAACTACACTAAGGTGATTAGGCAGCATGGGCTAATTGGAATGTCTGCCTATACTAGGAGATAATCCCTGATTTGTGTAGTAGCCATACTAGAAACATTAATAGGGGCTTACTTTCCTTACCAAATTAAAACTTAAAATACCAAGAAATTCCTTAGATTTGCATAGAAAAATCCGCAAATTACCTAGGGACACTCAGTTGCATTCAGTAAGGGTACAGGGCTGTCTACCAGTATACGGGGATAATCCCACAGGATTAGCAGGTGGATAATCCTGACATTGTGACAACTGAATTATAATGCTGTGTCTGGAGCTAGATGATACAGGTTTTTATATTGTATGACCACCAATCAAGGTGGAGCTCACAGAGCGGGCTTAACGAGGCATGTGATACACCTGATCTTCTCACCTGTACACAGGTGAAACAATAAAACAAGCAGAGCCATGGTAGACACCATTAGGGGCTTACTCAGGGATTGCTAGCTACCTGTTAACCCTTCCCATGCTAAGGCTACTTTCACCCAAAGCACAAAAACGCAAATATTTTCGAAAACCATCCAAACCCTGTCATGTTGGTATTCATTAGAAAGCTCTCGCTGAGTACTCTCAGAAGAGTACCCATTTGCCATGGTTTCGATGATTTTTCAGGATTTTTGCGTCAATTTTGTATTGGCCAAATTGGCCACCAGCAGCATAAGGGTTAAGGAGATTATCTCTCGGGATTAGCAGGTTTGTAGCTGACAATGCAGACAGGTGAAACAATAAAAGGACGGGTGGCCATGGTTAAAATAATAGGAGATTACTGGGATGTCTAGAAATATTAGGAGATAATCTCACAGGATTAGCCAGGTGGCAGCCGCTAATCTCGACAATGCGTCTAAGCATCCCTAAGCATACCCTGGAGTAAGGAATAACTGACAGTGTCTTTCTTACTTCTTCTTCACACAGGATAATCTTCTGGATTATCTCACCAGAAATAAATGAAAGAAAGCATATTTTCTATGTTTTCATCTTACTGTTTAATCTTTTGGATTATCTCCACAAAGGAGTAACAGAAAGCATAATTCAAACATTCTCCTTCAGAAGAAAATGTTGTGTTTAATCTCCACAAGGGTGACAGAATGTGCCTTCCTTACCCTTTCTTCTTACATGATAATCTCTGTGATTATCTCCCCAAAAAATGACACTGATGTAGATTTCTTTTTTGCTTGTATCCGCCCTCCAGAAATAATGAAATGTGTAAATAAGTCTTTTTACTGACATCTACCTCAATCTTAGCTCATGTTAATATTTTACCAGATTTAAAAAAAAATTGGTGTATGAACTAAAACAAATGAGAAAAACATGTCAAGTCAGTTTCTTCAAAATTACTTCAATCCTTTTGAAGTTTATTTGCAGCACATATTTAATCAAAAGGATAACAATGCATGGGAAAAAAACAGACCGACAATAATTACTGCCTTGAAGGAACTGAGGTAAAAAGTTTAATAAGATAATCATTTTCAAGCCGACCCGCTATTGAAATCTTAATTAAGTTGATGAAAAACTCATGAGCCTGCTGGAGGTAAAGAAAGAGTGAGCTGATTGTCTGTGTCTGTAAATGTGTGTGAGTGAGTGTGTGTGTATGCTGGCAATTAGCTGTGCACATGCAACACGATCATTATGTTATTGGAAAGCCATGTCTGTGTGTGACCCGTCGCATCCCAGCAGAATACCAAGTAGTCCGCACAGACAGACCGGTCCTTTCTCTGCAGGCCCGCTGCAGCAACCACTTATACCGCAGTCAGCAAACCCAGTTATCTGCCAAGTCGCAGCTAAGGGCATGTGATATAGTTGCCAGTGACTTGGGGTAGTGGAATATTAAGTAGTCCTCACAGACAGACTGGGCCTTTCTCTGCAGGCCCGCTGCAGCAGTATCAGCAGCAACCACTTATACCACAGACAGCATACCTAGTCATCTGCCAAGTACCAGCTCAGCTAGGCATGTGAGATAGTTGCCAGTGACTTGGGGTAGTGGAATATTAAGTAGTCCTCACAGACAGACTGGGCCTTTCTCTGCAAGCCTGCTGCAGCAGTATCAGCAGCAACCACTTATACCACAGACAGCATACCTAGTCATCTGCCAAGTACCAGCTCAGCTAGGCATGTGAGATAGTTGCCAGTGACTTGGGGTAGTGGAATATTAAGTAGTCCTCACAGACAGACTGGGCCTTTCTCTGCAAGCCTGCTGCAGCAGTATCAGCAGCAACCATGCAGTTATACCGCAGACAGCATACCCAGTTATCTGCCAAGTACCAGCTCAGGGCATGTGAGATAGTTGCCAGTGACTTGAGGTAGTGGAATATTAAGTAGTCCTCACAGACAGACTGGGCCTTTCTCTGGCCCGCTGCAGCAACCACTTATACCACAGTCAGCATACTCAGTTATCAGCCGCCAAGTCGCAGCTCAGGGCATGTGAGATCGTTGTCAGTGACTTGGGGTAGTGGAATATTAAGTAGTCCTCCTCACAGACAGACCGGGCCTTTCTCTGCAAGCCTGCTGCAGTAGTATCAGCAGCAACCACTTATACTGCACACAGCAAACCCAGTTATCTGCCAAGTACCAGCTCAGGGCATGTGAGATAGTTGCCAGTGACTTGGGGTAGTGAAATATTAAGTAGTCCTCACAGACAGACTGGGCCTTTCTCTGCAAGCCTGCTGCAGCAGTATCAGCAGCAACCACTTATACCGCAGACAGCATACCTAGTTATCTGCCAAGTCGCAGTTCAGGGCATGTGAGATAGTTGGCAGTGACTTGGGGTAGTGGAATATTAAGTAGTCCTCACAGACAGACTGGGCCTTTCTCTGACCTGCTGCAGCAGTATCAGCAGCAACCATGCAGTTATACCACAGACAGCATACCCAGTTATCTGCCAAGTCGCAGCTCAGGGCATGTGAGATAGTTGCCAGTGACTTGGGGTAGTGGAGTATTAAGTAGTCCTCACAGACAGACTGGGCCTTTCTCTGCAAGCCTGCTGCAGCAGTATCAGCCGCAACCAGTTATACCACAGACGGCATACCCAGTTATCTGCCAAGTACCAGCTCAGGGCATGTGAGATAGTTGCCAGTGACTTGGGGTAGTGGAATATTAAGTAGTCCTCACAGACAGACTGGGCCTTTCTCTGCAAGCCTGCTGCAGCAGTATCAGCAGCAACCACTTATACCGCAGACAGCATACCCAGTTATCTGCCAAGTACCAGCTCAGGGCATGTGAGATAGTTGCCAGTGACTTGGGGTAGTGGAATATTAAGTAGTCCTCACAGACAGACTGGGCTTTTCTCTGCAAGCCTGCTGCAGCAGTATCAGCAGCAACCACTTATACCACAGACAGCATACCCAGTTATCTGCCAAGTCGCAGCTCAGGCATGTGAGATAGTTGCCAGTGACTTGGGGTAGTGGTGTACTCCGAGTACTCCATTCAGCATACTGATTACTCATTTATCTATCAAGTAGCTGCTCAGGCATGTGAGATTGTTGCCGGTGACTTGGGGTAGTGGTGTACTCCGAGTACTCCATTCAGCATACTCAGATATCTATCAAGTACCAGCTCAGGCATGTGAGATTGTTGCCAGTGACTTTAAGTCAGGCAGTGATTTACTCTGGGTACTCCATTTATGATCAGCATACTCAGCTATCTACCAGGTATCAACTAAGGGCATGTGAGAAAGTTGCCAGTGACAGTGGGGTTAGATGTGGTCTACCAGTTAAATACTGAGGTCTACGCCATGTAGCGTGAGTATATTGAAGAACTGCCAGGTACACAATTAAGATGCTGCATTGAAAGCTGCAGCCAGCTTCCCCTAGCATATCCAGTGGCCAATCATGTAAATACTGTACATAGTACACAGACCAAGCAAATCCAGTATTATACTGAATCTGCTGCAATAGTAGCTGCAGCCATGTTGGCCTAACAGACAGGCAGGTTAATACTCTAGTATACAATGTTGACATACCAGGTAATACATTCTGAATATATACAGGCATATATACAAATACATATAGGTATATATCTGCTGCTTGGCAGCAATAGGGTAAATCAGAGGCCAATAAGATAAACACTGTATATTAGTATGCAATGTTGATTTAAAGCTATTGCCAGGTATTTTCTGAATCAACTGTAATGTAAGACCTTTAACCCTTATGCTGCTGATGGCTAATTTTGCTGATCATACAAAAAATGCAAAAAAGCTTAATAATGACCGAAACCCTGGCAAATGGGTACTCATCAGAGAGTACTCAGCGAGAGCTTTCTAATGAATACCAACATGACAGGGTTTCGATGGTTATCAAAAATCTTTGCTTCCTTGTGATTTGGACGAAAGAAGCCTCAGCATTGGAAGGGTTCAGCCAAGCCAGAAGATGCCTGAGATAAACACTGCAGAATATGAGAGCATCAGCAGCAGAGGCAGCCCCCCTCAGCCACTGGCTGTATCTCGTTAGACCAGGTGTGTCTTAGAACAAGAAAGAGAGGTATTAATGACAGCCCTTGACAATGCCAAACATATGATTAGTGACTAGGCCAATTTGTGAAAGAGGATCTAGCAAAGACTGGAACCTGCGTCCACCAGCTTTAGCTGCCTCATAATCACTGAGGCAAAACGGACCTCTTTAATTTCTGTTCAAAAACGATGGCATGACATGGTCGAGGGGCTGTCCCCATGTCTGAGTGGTCTATTGTACAACACAATAACTAATATCCCAATTCCCATGTATGGGAAATTGCATTACAAGAATCCAAGTAGTCGAGCCAAAAGACATCATGACAAAACTAAGTTTTTTCAGTGATCGATAGTCAATATAAACCAACGTATTGAAATACCAATTTGAAATTTTGTTTTTCATCACATTTATGCCAATTGTGGCTTATTTGTTACTAGCCAGTTGTAAGTAGTGGAGGAAATTGGAGTACCCCGGTGAAAACCACCACCTAGCCCCAAGTCACTGGCAACTTTCTCACATGCCCAGGCCGGGATTCAAACCCGCGCAGGCAGTGGTATGGAAATATCAAAACAAAGAACACTTTTGCATTGTATAGGTAAATAAATGCCTGTCAATATGGCAGGCTATTGCTTGAACATACTGTCTGCTACTGGAAACAGATGTACCTGCAAAACACTCATATCCAGGCCAAGGCTTCTTTTGGAACTTACTTACCAACAGTGGGTGACTACACCTGATAGAATAGCCAGGCTATTCCATGAACTTAACAACAGCCCTAGCATTTAAACAAACAGGACCATTTCAAACATTTGAAAACCTGAATAACATTTAACCTCAATTTTTAGATGTAGTATAAACTGATATTGAAACAGCACTCAATAGAAACAACACTCACTATAAAAGAACTACCTAACAAAGATAGACAGCTAAAGCAGGGAAAACTATCAAAGTAACATGAATGCACAGCCAAAATTAATCAGAACTAGCAACATGCAAACATGCAATCACTCCACTAGCTGTTCATCAGGCATGGATCACGCAGCTTATCATACATGGTCCATGGCACCGCATTTTTTGCATGGATTACAGAACAAGGATATTGATGATGGCGTAAATCAATTATTCATGCCATTAGTAGTTGTAATGGATTATTGTAGCATTGCAATGTGATGATTGGAGTTGTTGCACCTGTTAATCCGGCTTCCTGTAGGACATAGCCGGGGAGCTGGTAATACATCACTTTCTTCCTGCAAATCTCAACCCCCTAACTCACATGGCTGCCAATCATGACATCATCACCATCAGGCCACATAGTACAAACAAAAGGCATTGTTTTTTCTAAGTCTAGAACAAACTTGCACAAAGTAAAAAAAGATTTCTGAGCAATAAGGATTTCTTTAAAAAAATAACACTATCCTTGCAGGAAATGGATATAATATTTCTGAACAATTGAGGTCAGTTCTTTTACAGCCTTGAAATATCTTTGCAGGAAGTAGATATAAGACTTCTAAGGAGTTGTTTTTAAACAGAATTGATTGAAAAACTGTTTTCATAAATATTGAATGGACATAAAAGGATAAAGCTTCCTTTCCAAAAGAAGAATGGAATACCAAGGAAATATCAGGATTTGTCCTTGCAAAATCCCAGGATTTCCTAGATAGTCTCAGCTACATTTTGTTAGGGAGCATTCTCTATATCTATAAAAATTACATATGTTCTTAGCTGGGTCAGACATAGGATTTCAGGGTGGGGATTTCCCTTTCCAACAGGCGCACCATTTTAAGAGATTAACTAAAAGATTAAATATTTCACTAAAATATAGAGGTTCATGATACCCAGTGTAGCTTAATCTTAATAGTGGGAAATCCTTGGTATTCCCAGCTTCATTTGATAAGAGATGTGCATTAGAAGGAGTACAAAGCAGTCTTGGTGCAGCTTTTATCCGACTGGAGACTACGTGACCTGAAGCGCCTGCCAGGAAGGTCAGGTAAAGGGGGCGTGGCAGACAGAAAGAGAATAACAGGGGTGTGCCCAGAACAAATATGGAAATTGCCAGTTGCTGCTGGGAGGGGGAGACATCGCAGCCAGCGGATCAGCCAACAACATGGCTGTGATAAAACTTCATTGCCTACGCTGCGCACACAAACCCTAGGGCAGCAGCAGCAGCCGCCACGGATGCGGTTCCTGGATCAATGACTACCAGATCTGGTAGCTAAGACGGCTAAAATTTCACGAGCAGCATCGGAATTCTTTGATGCCGCCCAACAACACATCGGTAGTTTCAAAGACATTATTGTCGTATTTGAACTCGGCAGCATCCAAAGTAGCTGATCCCATTGAAAGACTATTCTTGTGTTGTGTTGCATGCCGGGGGATTTCTAAGACGCTAATTGCAACATGCCACCCGAAAGACATCCCTCACTTCCTGAGCTCTATCTCGCCTTTCAAACGTGATTGATTGCGTAGTTATGGGGAAAAGCTCACCTTGCCCGCTTCTTCCCCTGAATAATTCAAACTCAAACCTCTTCTTCCACGGCCTACCATGTTCCACAGCCCCATAATACATCCCAGGCTACCCACAATAAATCCTACACCCTCCCTTCTTCTGGCGGCCCTATAAAATATTACTCATTTCCACCTTAGATGCACTTGCAATGAAAAACATTCCTCTATTTTCCTGATACTTTGTATCCCGGTTCATTAACAATATATTCCATCATAATCTTTTAGCCAGAGCCTTGCCTTATAAGGCATCTTGGTAACGGGAGACTGCGGAAGATTCATGGCTTTTCTTTACCTGCAGAAGTCCAGGTAATTCCTTAATGCACCTTGAGCCGGCCGCAGAACCCGGTGTTCTAAAATCCATCGAACTGATGGATGTGTCAGCGGGTAGGCAACGACAGAGCTCTCCAGTGGAAAGAGACAAGAAAATAGACCAAAGCGAGGACCATCTACTGCAGAAATCTTTCAAAGCAATATGTATGCCCCTGTCACACTTTGTTTTCTGTCACAAATCAAATTATTAGATAAAAGTGTAAAAATTGATAGCTAAAATTCTCATATGATATACCTATTATTGCTATGAAATAGTTTGTAATGGTAAGGTGATCTACAATATTGCAAAATTATACACCTCTAAGGTGAGCATCTCTCTAAATAGAACCTGATCAATTTTTCTTAGCCCATTAGTATTCAACTCCTGAATGATTTACTTGTGGCATAAAAATTGTTAACACAAATTGACCTTATAATTTATATAAATTATGAAAGACACAGCTATGATAAATATGGTGTAAATCTGTAAAATAATTTCATAAATGCACCTGCTCAACAAATCTGATGATTACAAAGATGAATCAGATCACAAAGAGGCAATTCTAATTGTCTTTGATTTATAATCGCTCATTTCGCTAAATCAACTGAAAATGATATGGCTAGTGAGAGAACTTAGAAAAGATGTTAAATCTAATAATTTGCTATTTTTAGCAAAAGTTTCAGGAACAGTTGATCACTTGAAATTGCATTGGGAAGGTATTTGTGCTATCAGCATTTTTACCACACTGTAACCCTTTCATGACTATTGTTAACTGTCTGGAGAACTTTTTATTCAAAAAAATGTACTTAATTCAAACCCCCTAAAAACCTGTCTGCATCTATAATACCTTTGATAATAAATTCAGAATGAAGCATTTATTTTGCAAAATATTTGCTAGTGAGTTGTAGGTTGAGTTCTCATTAACATTTAACTTTAAGTTATTTTACAATAACACATGTGGTCAGATAATATCGCCAAAATAACGAGGCTGTGTTGGCCACACCTGTCATGAATGGTTCAAGGCTAAGCTTCATCTCTCCAGTAGTGCAAATTTGATTTTGGAATCGCTAGAGCTGCACTCACCACTCACGAACTCGAGTGGCTCGAGCCCTGGGGCAAACTCGCCGAGCTCGAGCTGAAATGTTCAAATCGTGAGCTTGTCTATGTTGGGAATACAAACGTAACACAAAGCACCTAACACACATTATTAATATACATAACTGCTTATCGCTGTCATGTCTTCTTTACAATCTCAAATGTATACATTCAAGCGGTGTTGATTGTTATACTGACCTTTGTACCCCGTCAGCATGTTTCAAAATTAGATAAACATGGCAATCCTAATATATCTCCGCCAATACATATTGATTTCTTAATAGCGGGGCTGGAAAATAAGTATTTCTTTGGAAAAACGGAATCACGAGTCTAACGGGTGGTGAGCTCATGAGTTAATCTCCCTCCGTGAGTGCAGCTCTAGGAATCGCTAATATTGTCACTTGGGTGATGGAGGCAACTGGTATGTAGTGAAAAACCATCACCTTACCTCAAGTCACTGGAAGTTCTCTCACATGCCTGTCCTGTACTCTACCACAGGTTTTGGGAGTGGTGGGAGAAAGGACTACTTCAGTGGCAACTCTTCACATCACTAGGCTAAAGCTATTTGCGTAGGCCCCAAGAGTACCCTACTAAGTGGGGTATGAATAAAAATGAAACCTTATACCTTGTCAGAAGGTAGGTTCCAAGTAATTGTGAAATGGTGTAGTAAAGGATTGCTACTCTAGACCCACACAACCAAGGGGGTAGCCCTCCCTTTCACAATGAAATTGTTTAGTGTGATCAGATATAAGCAAGGGGTACATTCGTTGTCCATCATTATATAATATGCAAAAACACTGATGTGTGACTAGTGGCTTCATTTAGATGTAGTATAAGTAAGAACCAGTACAGATAGCCCCATAGTCATGACTATCTAATCATGGAAAAATGGCATTTCGGGCAAGCTGAACGAGCCCCGCAACTTGCCCCTCTTGACTATCAATCATAAAAAAGGAAATTGAGAGGTACATTAATTGAATTCATAACAGGATCTTTTGCATAACAATATAGTTGACAGCAACCTTGAAGAGTCATAAAGGGTTAAGGCGGAATTAAAATGGGCGAGTTAAAATACACAATAATAATTAAATCCTATGATTTCCTTTGTACTCGGAGCTTCATGCATTTGGTAAGGGATTTGACCATGTTGATAACGCCTATAAGTAGATGCTCTATTAATCTGTGCTACTGTATATTATTTCTGACATGTTATGCTGTATATTATTTCTGACATGTTATGCTTTATATTATTTCTGACATGTTATGCTGTATATTATTTCTGACATGTTATGCTGTATATTATTTCTGACATATGTTATGCTTTATATTATTTCTGACATGTCATGCTGTATATTATTTCTGACATGTTATGCTGTATATCATTTCTGACATGTTATACTGTATATCATTTCTGACATGTTATGCTGTATATTATTTCTGACATGCTATGCTGTATATTATTTCTGACATGTTATGCTGTATATTATTTCTGACATGTTATGCTGTATATCATTTCTGACATGTTGAGCGGTGTCTTGTGCTGAGTAGAGGCCCTTTAGGAAGGCTGTAATCATGGTAGTAGACATGTGCCGATGCTCTTAATTAGGGTTTATGCTAGCACATGTTCTACGCCGCCGCGGCTTGCCAAATTATCAAAGGTATAGCAAACTCTAATCAAACCATCAGCTAATAGCGCGGGGTGGCGAACCCTTCCTGCTGCTGAATTATGGGTAATCTCCCATGTGCCGTTCTCGACACCTTCACCCAGAAACCAAGTGCGCGCAGGAAGAAACTCACCAGGGAAATTACACCTCCCATAAAACAGCTTCCTTCTCTTGTCGGTGGAGGTAGATTTATGTCTCATAACCGGGAATTAATAAAAACTAGCAGGCCCCCGTGCACAGCACGGGTTTGGATTCGAAGTGTTACTCAATGATGTGCAGGAGGTTTAGAGGCATAGAATAATAAAAAATAAGTAAATAAATAAAAAAACACAATCAAACTACCCTAATCACTTACTGAACGATTGGCGTTGCTCTTGTATCTTTAGTTTCTAGTTCTCAGTTATGAGTTATCACCAGCATCAATCAGAAAAAAATAAAAAGTTCAGGCCCCCCTAATAGCAGGCCCCCTGCTTGCAAAGAATAGGTACGCTTTAGTTTTTATAGCGCGGCATTGATTATACACTGCAGACCCCCCCCCCCCCCCCCCATGTTATCAGTGGGAGACCAACAGCATGTGCGAAAAAATATAAAGCATGATAAATAAGTAGTGTTCACAAAGTTGCAAAGTCAGAACAAAATGTTGCAAAGAGATGCAAAAAGGAATTTACAGGGGATAGAAAAGGAAAAAAGGAAACATAGGATGTAATCACCACCCCCCCCCCCCCCCCCCCGCCAATGTTATCTGTGGGAGTCCAACAGCAAGTGCCAAAAAATAGAACGCATGATAAATAAGTAGTGTTCATAATGTTGCAAAGAACAAAATGTTGCAAAGAGGCAGTCAATAAAGGGGCAGTAGAGTGACAGGGGGAGGCAGTCGATAAAGGGGCAGTACAGTGAGGGGCAGTCAATAAAGGGGCAGTACAGTGAGGGGCAGTCAATAAAGGGGCAGTAGAGTGACAGGGGGAGGCAGTCGATAAAGGGGCAGTACAGTGAGGGGCAGTCAATAAAGGGGCAGTAGAGTGACAGGGGGAGGCAGTCGATAAAGGGGCAGTACAGTGAGGGGCAGTCAATAAAGGGGCAGTAGAGTGACAGGGGGAGGCAGTCGATAAAGGGGCAGTACAGTGAGGGGCAGTCAATAAAGGGGCAGTAGAGTGACAGGGGGAGGCAGTCGATAAAGGGGCAGTACAGTGAGGGGCAGTCAATAAAGGGGCAGTACAGTGACAGGGGGAGGCAGTCGATAAAGGGGCAGTACAGTGAGGGGCAGTCAATAAAGGGGCAGTAGAGTGACAGGGGGAGGCAGTCGATAAAGGGGCAGTACAGTGAGGGGCAGTCAATAAAGGGGCAGTACAGTGACAGGGGGAGGCAGTCGATAAAGGGGCAGTACAGTGAGGGGCAGTCAATAAAGGGGCAGTAGAGAGACAGGAGGAGGCAGTCGATAAATGGGCAGTACAATGACAGGGGGCAGTCAATAAAGGGGCAGTAGAGAGACAGGAGGAGGCAGTTGATAAATGGGCAGTACAATGACAGGGGGCAGTCAATAAAGGGGCAGTTGGGATACAGGGGGCAGTCAATAAAGGGACAGTAGAGACACGGGGCAGTTAATAAAGGGGCAGTAGAGAGATAGGGGGGCAGTCAAATAGAGAGGAGAGTTGTAACACCACTAATGTCATGTCTGAGTACACATGCACTCCTTCTCCATATCAGCCTAGTGCTGTATTGGTGTAGAGTTGGAACCTTTTTGCAACATTGTATAATTTTATAGATAGAGTTGAAAGAGGGGGAGAGCAACATTGTATAATACTTATAGATACAGTTTACCACAGTGTATGAAATACATTGTATCAGGCAGGTAGAGTTGAAAGAGGGGGAGCGCAACATTGTATATCATTTCAGTTGCCATTGACAACGTGGCATTTTTTCGCAAATAAAGGCATTAAATGCCCAAAATTTAAAAATATAAAAGTGTTACCTACTGTAGGAGACCCAAGGCAACCATTTCACGGCAGCAGCGTGACCCGCACATGCACAACCGCCGAGAAAAGCTTGTCCTACGGCTGGGGGAAGTGCGTATTTATATGTAGATTTCAAGAAAGCAGCACAACAACGAGAGAGAGATCTACATGTAGAAGTGGCTAACTCATGAATGTTTCATCGTCAAAATAAACTTGACCTGCATCTCATATGGCGCAGAAGATACCTCTCTTGAATATGTATGCCTCTTCAAATCAGATTAGCCAGCAAAACCGATTGCCTCTTGAGCTGGCCTTGAGTTATTTACCTGACCTCCATACACTATGCTAGCATCGTAGCTTAACTAATCATAATGCTTGTCAAAAGCCGAACATGGAAAAGCTTTGGTGGAATATTTTATATTTTATATTCTATATTCCACTTTGGTGGAATATGAATCGTTGATAGAGCTCTTTAAAAATATGGCAACTCAAAGATCATCAGGAGTTTTCTCAAAAGCCCTATGCCCTATATACTACTAATCTGTGATTAATCACTAAATCCACAGGATTTTAAAGATAATATGGCAACCCATGTATGTATGTTTAACCTAATTACACCAATTTTACATAGTTTCATTTTGTATACCATAAGGATATATTATGTATCATCTAGTCAGACAATAAGGCTTTGGAATTGGACATAGCATCAGCTGATGACATTTAATCCATTCACACTCAGAGTTCCTCAGGAAAGTATCATCTGCAATTTTCATACTTTTGAAAATAACTTGGAAATAAAGCAAATTCTCACAAAATATTTGAAGGAGAGTTGTTGGTAATATTCTGATAAACATTTCTCCTTCAAATATTTTTGATAAAAACGCTTTTGTGAGGAAAATATCAACAAAATAGCCAGGCCTGTTTTGGCCATTCTGAGTGCCAATGGGTTAAGTGATAAATGATAGTAAAGGCCCCTTATATCAGAGATAAAAGATACATATATCTATGAATGCAAGAAGTATTTTATCTAATTCATGCATCATGCAGTAGTTTATTTTTTTCAAGACCATTATTTTCAATGATCTTATTTTTGCAATATGGTTATCATATCCTACATTGCATGTGTTATTCAGTGGGCTTACCATGCAAGCTGGACTCTTTTTTCGATGTTCAGATTTTCAGGAGTTTATATATCTATAACAGACATTTTGGAGGAGAATTCCACAAAGCTATTCCAGGCAGTACCCCTAATGTGCTTTTCTTCTTCTTCTTCCGTTATCCCTTTCAATGCTGAGGCTACTTTCGTCCAACGCACAAGAACACAAAGATTTTTGAAAAACATCTGAACCCTGTCATACTGGTATTCATTGGATAGCTCTCTCTGAGTACTCTCAGATGAGTACCCATTTGCCAGGGTTTCAATCACTTTTCAGTTTTTTTGCATCATTTTGTATTGGCCAAATTAGCCACCAGCAGCATAAGGGTTATGAGTGCATCACTCACTGGTTGCACTGTATAGATTTGGGAGTGGGACCATGTGATCAGGGTTTCCCTCTACTCTTCATCAAAATATCACATAGGTTCTTTTACATGCACAGGGGATTATTCTACCTGCACATGAGACCGCCATTTTACGTCCCCCTCTGACGGACGAGGCAATGAAGAGTAAACTGTCTTGCCAAAGGACAGACCACAATAGCCGCCGACAGGGCTCGAACCCGCAATCTCTCGATCGCCAGTCGAGCGTGTTTGCCTCTAGGCCATTGCGTCACCATGTTAAGGACTAGAAAGAGACTCAACACCAGATGCCAAAGCCCTACAATGAGATACCTTGGGACACGGGGAAACAATCCAAACCTTTATAGCAGTTGTAGCCCAGTGCCAGAGGGCAGTCACATCTAAATACCCAGAACAACTTTCAAATGCCGTTACCCTGAGACTAGTATAAAAGTTAAGTCCTACATTATTTCTAAATCAAACAAGACTCATGCTTGGAATAAATATATCTAAACAAGGCACGTGCCACTGACAACAAAAACAACAACAACAACAATATTGACTAAGACAACAGGAAGCCACATGCTGTGCATGATATGAATATGAAGATTTACCCTCTTCGGTAGAGGAGGAGTAGGAGGAGGAGGATGAGGAGGACGAGGAGGTGGACTCAATAGGAGCCTGATCGACATTTACTAGGGACCCCAGGTGAACATCGGAAATGTGAAGGAGGGGATCGACCACATCCAGTTTTTCTAGAAGGAAAACGGGTCAAGAATTATACTGATGATGAAAACATTGTTACAATCATCCACCAATCACATCTCGGGAGCCTTTCTGGCGGCCATTTTGTAGCAATGATAAATCGGCACATGCATTCACAAATTGATGTTAGAATTGGGTTGAATGCATTCTTCTTACAGACCTTACCAAATGAAGCTTGGGATACCAAGGAAATCCTAATATTTTCCTAGGAAAATCCCATGATTTCCTAGGAAGTCTCAGCTACATTTGGTAAGGTTTGAACTCCTATCGATAGTGCATTCATTCAAACAATCATTATTCAGATTTTAAAGAATCCTTAAGATTGATGAGTTTCCATGGCAACAAAATCACAATAATCATTTATACAATTTCTGTTGTTCATCATAATCAAATGCCAGTTTTGGCAATATAAATACATAACTGCATTTGGATTGGTTGAGGGTATTTTGGACACAATTCATGATTTTTGATAGTGGCAACATACATAGGCTACATTTCTATTTTCTACAGATAATCTTATGTCTGGGAGAAACAAAAATATCTTGTAAATGTGAATATTTTCGAAAAAGATAATAATTAAAATTGTATGAAATAAATGTAATATAGTAGAGCTTTCAATGATGAAAAAAATCAATGAATACATATTTTATCATGATCATCTTCCTAAGATATTGCAAAGCATTTGTTATTTCATCATTTTGCAATTATTTTACTGTAGCAATATATTTTTTGTATCCAAATTATGCATTCTTCAAATGCTGTTGTCCCTGCATGTTTTGATAAGACATGAGTTTGAAGTGATATTTATGAAAGCTATATCAATATGTCAGCCATACAAATATGAAATTGTCAGACAAATTATGTGACATGTCACAAAATTGATCAGCCAACATTTAGGATATCAAGTGCATCGCAAACTTGTACACAAATACATATGACAGTAAATCTCTCAGCATCAACTCTAAACTTCACCAAATGTAGCTGAGACCTCCTAAGAAATCCTGGGATTTTCCTGAGAAAATCTAGGATATCCTTGGGATTTCAAGCTTCAATTGGAAAAATATAAGAATAAGAATAATCTCCTTGAAATATTTTTCAATATGGAGCATTATATAAGAATGAAATACCCTTAATGGAAAGACATATTGCCCACATTCATCTTTTATATCTTGCTTTGACATCTTTTAAAATTTCTGCAAAGACTTACGAAAATAAAAAAACATACCAAATGAAAATAAATGCATCCAAATTGAAAATAAATGTATCCTAAAGTAAAGTAAATATATTCCAATTGAAAATAAATGTATCCCAATTGAAATTAAATGTATCCAAATTTTAAAAAAATGTATCCTAAATGGAAGTAAATGTATCCCAATTGAAATTAAATGTATCCCAATTGAAATTAAATGTATCTCAAGTGAAAATAAATATATCCCAATCAAAACATGTACAATGTTCAGTAAAACTTGCCAAATTTTGAAATGCACGATCAAACCTGCTTATTAAACCACTTGTTAAAATGGACCACCTCTCTATAAAGACTGACTGAAAATTTCCCAAAAAGAAAAAAAAATAGTTTTCACCTTGAGTATAGACCACCTGTGTAAAAAAGCACTTCTGCGTCACTTCACTATAAGTCTTTCTTAACAGATAACATTGGATCTCATGAATCAGGAACGTCTGAATTATTAGAATTCCAAGTATTTATTGGAAAGATGTCATTGTGTTCTTCAAAGAGCATTGGAAAACAGCATTCACATCCGATCTGAGAGATTTTCTCTGTCATATGCTACAATAACATAGCCTTATCAAACCTAGTCTGGCTGACAGATCATGGAACCCTGAGGGAACCAATAGTGTACTCAAACAAATCCATCTTCTACAGCCAAGGCCAGGGGCGGATATGCAACAGTGATCACCAACTACTACACTACTGAATGTTGGGGAAATGCATTTAACCCATTAATGCTCAGAGCGGCCAAAACAGGCCTGACAATTTTGGAAATATTTTTCTAACAAAATATTTTTTTGGAAAATAATTGAAGGTGAAATGTTGAAGAGAAGTCAAACAACAACTCTCCTTCAACTATTTTGTTAACTTTTGCTTTACTCCAAAGTTATTTTGAAAAGTATGAAAGTAGCAGACGATACTGTCTAGAGGATCTCTGAGTGTGAATGGGTTTAAACCTGCATTCACTTCTGGAGGGTACTATTCCAAGCAAGTAAAGCAGGGAATACCCAGGAACGCCTAGGATGATGCTAGGAACTCCTGAGAAGTTTCAGCAAACAATTGGTATAGGAATAAAAGCATGAATTTAGTTTGGCGATATCATTTTGCTCAAAAGATCTTTGTGAAAAAACTGAGAGTAGAAAGGTGCACTAGAACCCAATTCAAAACTCTCATTCAATTATTTCGTTTATTCACATGCTTTTTTCTTACACTAGCTATTTTCTAGTATTTTTACAAACCCAGACACCTGCTCAGTTTTCTGGAATTTTTTTGTCTGGGGCGAGGATACTTTTGACAGCGACTTGGCTATGAAACACAAATTAACAATACTTCAAGGGGAGTTGTTGGATTTAACCTTTATTTGACATTGTTTTAATCAAATGTTGTCCAAAAGATACTCCAATTAGAAAAATATCACTCATATATTGTTCAATGAATCTCTATCTACAACTCCTCTTCAAATAGTTTATGAATTTATGCTTCATCCAAAAGCAATTTTCAAAAGTATGACAGGTCCAGACAATATTCATAAGTACATATCTCCAAGCATGAATGGGTCGATTCTTTGATCATTGGCTTTTCAGATGGAAGTTGATATCACATTGTATACTTGCTGACCCTTACCAAATGAAGCTTAGACTTCCGAGAAAGTTCTGGAATTATCCAGGGAAAACCCTAGGATTTCCTTGGATTTCCAAGCTTTATTTGGTAATAGGGAAAAGGAGCAAGAGTCGTCATGATCTTTCAGCTGTTATCACAGTGTTGAGTACAGAACTGTGGGCTGTGTGGGTACACTGGACACTGCGCATATATCGTAGGACCGCGCAACGTACGGCAGCAACAGCAGCTGGGGAAGTGAGACAAGGAACTGACAAACACTGAGAACAAGTACTGGTGCCCTGGCGCACTCCACACTGCCACACAGAATACTGGTGCTGTGCCTCGAGGTAGTAGGGTGCAAGTGCTGCAATAAAGTCTTGTTGTTTGTGTGATGAGAGGGAGAAGGGAATTGAGACAGAGATAAGGAAAGATGAGAGAATTCCAGATGTTTTAAGGTGGCAAAGAATAGGATACCAAAGGAAGGAAATAATGTAGAAGACAGAAAAGTCAATGAAACCACAAGATGAGTTGAGAAGACCCCAGCAAGATAATAAACAAAGGTGGAGACAAAAGGTGAAGAGGAAACTCCCTTTAGCCAAATGAAGCTTGGAAATCCAAAGAAATTCCAAGTATTTTCCCGGAATATCCAAGGAATTCCAAGGATTTTCCCAGGATATCCTAGGAATTCTCAGCTGCATTCAGTAAGGGTTAGAGTAAAACCTCAGAAGTGTGAATTCAATGATAGATCTAGAACCTAACATAACCTAACGTAAGACATTAACCCTTCCAATGCTAAGGCTACTTCCATCCAATGAACAATGACGTAAAGATTTTTGAAAAAACATCTGAACCCTGTCATGTTTGTATTCATTGGATAGCTCTTGCTGAGTACTCTCAGATGAGTACCCATTTGCCAGGGTTTCAGTCATTTTTCAGGGTTTTTTTTTGCATCATTTTGTATTGGACAAATTAGCCACCAGCAGCATAAGGGTTAATTAAACCCCCTAAAATGACTAACAAAACCATAAAGAGCTATAGTAGAGGATAGAGATGTTTCCATGGAGTTTATGTGTATGAGTTGGGAGAGGCAGCTTATAGAGAGTTGTGATGCTGATAGTAAAGCACCTTATCTGTAAAGGAAGAAAACTTTGCACATGAGAGGAGGGGTGTCCACCTAGAGCTACTGTATGCGGCGGCGGCCACCGCCCGGTCTGCAGCGGCGACGGCCACGGCGGTGGCGCCATAATAAATACCTTTCACTACCACTGTCTTATAGTGGCCTCTCAAAACCATCAACTTCTCTACAACAGGGAGGAGGAAAAAGTTCTTACTTAATTAAGTACAGCACCAGACTTCGAAATAAACAACTCCCTCGTTCAATTAGCCAATGTAAGGAGGAAAAAATGCTGAATTTACTTCTAGAGGTGACTTTTATCAAAGAAATTTCCAAATATGATTCAATTCACCTTCGAAATAAACAACTTCCCAGATTCAATTAGCCAATATGATGTAAGGAGGAAAAAAATGCTGAATTTACTTCTACAGGAGACTTTTATCGAAGAAATTTCCAAATATGATTCAATTCACCAATATAATATTATTAAGATGGATAATTTTAGACTTAATTAAACTAGTACAAGATACTTTTCACAAACATTTTTCCAATAAAGGTTCAATTTGCAACTATATGATGTTTCGGAGGAAAGTGGCTAAAATTACAACTCAAAGGCTCTAAACAAACAGCTTTTTAACAAATGTTGTATTTGCCAAAGTAGTTAAAACATTTCAATTGTGGAATATCGCAATTAAATCTTACAACTTGTAATAATTGGCTGACCTGAAATTAAACTGGTGATTAAGATGCTATTGATTATGATTGCCGCTGTACTACATATCTTATCAGTGTAGTTTTGTGTGAATAAAATGAATTGATATGATACCCACTAGTGGATCATGTTAGTACTTACAGAAAAAAACCATACTATAAACCCGGCATTAAACTAGTGTCAAATACAGAAAAGTATCTCATTCATTCATATCTGGAGCAACTACCCACGGTCTGACATGATATCACAACAGAATTTTACTAAATATTTCAATGAATGTTGTTGTTCCAGTATCATCAGACCATGTGTGCACTTCAGATGCAAATGGGTTAACCCTATCATGCCTGTAGCACCCAAAATGGTTTAATCATTATAATGGTATTTTCTTAGGCAAAAAAATCTTTCAGAAAATATTAACAGATAAGTGTTCTTTTCAGAGATTCACCAACAAAATCCCTAAAATGTTTTTTTATGCTCTAAGCCTTATTCATTAGTTATTTTCAAAAGAATCATAAAATCCAGACAAGAAATAACAAGGGTACGCTCTGGGCATGAAAGGGTCAAACGATACACTATTTGTATTCATTTCCATGATAAAGCATTGTTAAGATTTTGTCATTAATTTTCTTTCCACCACAAATGTTAAGGCAAGCACAAACACATCTATGTGAACACATAATATCAATCTCTAAGGATCTATTGACATCCATATATAATACATGATAAGAAGATATCTGGCCCACACTGCAGGCTTGGTTGCTGACTGATGAGTTTATATTACCTTTCTGTGGCTCGTGCCCGTCCAGGGTCAGCTCCAGATCCTGGGCCCGACGCTTTAACTTCACCGTGTGCCATCTATTGTCATCCAGGCCACTACCCGCAAACAATGTCTGCAACAAAGGAAATACAAACAATAAGAACAAAGAAAATGCAATTAATTTATTGTCTTTGTGAATCAGCCATTTTTTCATCATTCAGAAATAATAGCAATATTGATGTGAATAAAAGATACTTGTTTTTCCAAAAGATGCCAAATATGAACATTTTTGTATTGTTATACCATACAAGAATTTGATGATAGGTAAATGGGAACGTAAGAACACAAATCATGGGAGGATGAGAAAGATTAATTGTGTTTGTCACAAAAATGGGTTGTAGATAGGAAATTGTATAAATCTGGACATGATAGGAACTGTTCTTTTAGGTGATCCATAAAAGTGCTATCTTCATGCAGGACAAATTGGCCAATTTCCTAAGAGATGAGAGCAAATATCAATATCAGGGATACAATCCTCTAGAGTATGTAATGAGGGAAATAATGCCCTACATCATTCTCTCTCTCTCTCTCTCTCTCTCTCTCTCTCTCTCTCTCTCTCTCTCTCTCTCGCTCTCTTCTCTCTCTCTCTCTCTGACTCTTTCTCTCTCTCTGACTCTCTCTCTCTCTCTCTCTGACTCTCTCTCTCTCTGACTCTCTCTCTCTCTCTCTCTCTCTCTCTCTCTCTCTCTCTCTCTCTCTCTCTCTCTCTCTCTCTCTCTCTCTCTCTCTCACACTCACTCTTTCTCACTCACTTTCTCTCTCTCTCTCTCTCTCTCTCTCTCTCTCTCTCTCTCTCTCTCTCTCTCTCTCTCTCTCTCTCTCTCTCTCTCTCTCTCTCTCTCTCTCTCGTGCTGCCCCTCTTTCCTTTATGCTGTGCGTGTTCTATCAGCAGGAATGCATCAGTTTTAATCCTGCAAGTCTCCTCGGAGGTAGCCTACATCTGGCCCTCAGATCTGCACCCCACACACAATTCCAACAATGCTCCACTTCTCCCTCAAAAAACACTTTCTTTTTTAATTTCCTGACTTGGGGAGCAAAAATCCTTCGGGAAATTAGGAAAATGGTTTTCTATAAAGACATTGATCAAGGCACAGCCTTTCATACAAAAAACATGTATTTAGTCACACAAAAAAATGAATACCTTTTGCTGGGGGAAATCTGGGCAAATATTACATGTGTGGGAATGAGAAAGGTCAATAATTCAACCTAGGGAATCAAATGTTATTTCCACTGCCGCCCTGCGTCATAACTATATTAGCAAGCATAATCTGTAATGAACATAACAGAAAATTACATTCCTGAAAGGGGGAGTAGGAGAGGGTCTGACTCTGCATCAAGATGCTTCAAGCTAAAGCCTACTCATGATGATTCATACACTGAGCAGGCCATGTAAATAATCTAGATGAAATGGTCTTTTACATCTCTCGCTCTATCTCTCATTCTTTCTCTGTCATTTATTCTCTTTCTTTATTTCATTTTTTATATTCCTTCTCTGAATTCTCTCATTCTTTCTCTCTCATTCTATTTAAATTTTTCTTTAAATTCTCTTGCATTCTTTCTCTTTCTTCTCTTTCACTCTATCATTCTCTGAATTTCTACTCATTCTCTCTCTCTCTCATTCTCTCTCTCTCTCATTCTGTCTCTCTGTCTCTCTGTCTCTCTGTCTCTCTCTCTCTCTCTCTCTCTCTCTCTCTCTCTCTCTCTCTCTCTCTCTCTCTCTCTCTCTCTCTCTCTCTCTCTCTCTCTCCAACCCCTTTGGGGCCTTCAGCAACACCTTGTAGTATAATAGTTAGAACTTTACAAGTCAATGCATGTCATGTATTGTATTAGTGTGCGCACTTTCGTCTTTCACAAAAAGTGATGTACATGACTTTCTACTTTCTAAACTGCAATAAAAATACTTACAATTTGATAAGCCTTGGGCATCTCACCAGTACAACAAACACTTCTAACAATTTATAAGAGATAAGAAACCTTACAAGATTATTTTCCACATAATTTGTCCAAAAAGACTAGCTAAAAGTATCAAGTATACATAAAATCCTTTAATACTCCTTAGAGACTTGGTTCTCTTTTGTAGAGCATCTTGTAAAGGATTTTAAGAGGTACTTTTATGTTCTTCCATTAACTTTTGGCATTTCTATAATCATTAACATATTGCTCTCTGGAGAAATTTCATGACGATTTTATCTTCACCTTAAAGATTAGATAATCAAGAACCTTAAGTGGAATGGTATGTTTAACGATCCTGTTTTTTAGAGAATGGAGGTATTTATGTCAATGCTGATAGCAAGCCTGTGACTGTGATATTTATTGGCACTGTGAGTCTCTCTCTCACTCCAGCCTAAATAATTATTAGGCCTTAAAAAAAAAGTTGTTTGTTTCCTGTAACCCTACCCTAACAAGTTTTCATTCAGAAAAATCCCTACTCTATAAAAAAAATTCTGCCCTTCCAACTACCCATTATTGTAAATCATGCATAAAACACACATTTTTGACCAAAAAAAAAAATGCAAATTTTTTTTTTACCCTATTTTTTTCCAGACCGTTACAGGAAACAAACAATTTCTTTTTTAAGGCCTTACACTTATTGCCATAAAATAATGCCTCTTGTGCTTGATAAGGAAACAATCATTAGAAAGTCATGAGTACAATGCATTAAATCGCCTATCTTATCACGTGTGCCATTCCTGTAGCTGCAAGTATTGTTTAATATCGAGAACCTCTCCCCAGCCTCATCCTGCCTGTCATATCTACTTAACCAGCACTCCCTCCCTCCTCCCTTTACGGCCGTCGCTGCAGGTCCCGTAGCAGAGATGACTCGTAAAACGCACCGTAAAGTGTGTACCAGCAGTTCCTCTGTGAGGAAACAGTCGGGAGCGGGGAGGACGATAAACAAATCCCTCAAGCAGAAAAAACACAGGATGACTAACTCAGGTTACAAGAAAAAACTCATAAAAACTACACTTCAACATTATAGTCAGGTCAGCTACCTCTTCTAGAATGTATAAATCAAACTATGAGTTTAGACTTTCATGTGCCAAGCTATTGTTATCAATGTTGCTGGAATTGTCCTTTGTTATAGAATTTGGGATTTGGAATTTCATTTTTCATCACATTTATGCCAATTGTGGCTAATTCGTGACTAGCCAGTTGTAAGTAGTGGAGGAAACCGCAGTACCCGGCGAAAACCACAGTCTAGCCCTAAGTAACTGGCAACATTCTCACATGCCCATTTGTTATAGAAGACCACCAGTGTCTACCCTAACTGAATGTAGCTGGGAATTCCTATGATATCCTGGGACTTTGTGGGTAAATCTATGGAATTCCTTGGGACTTCTAAGCTTCATTTGGGATACTCAAGCCAGTACTGTAAGATTCCTTCTAGTTATTACCGAATGTGAAATTACCAGCCAACCGTCCTTGGCTGAGCCTGAGCTGTATAGAGGCTCAAAACACATTCCCAATTTTGTTTTCACTCTCTTTGTATATAGCTTTCTGATGTAGCTAAACCATGGGTTGTGTTCAATACTGAGCCAGTACCAGACCTGCCACTCACCGCCACCAAACCAGCCGAAACTATCAAATGTTTAATGTTTATCAGGATCGTGACTAAATCACCATCAGTATGTGTGCGGGTTATTTCCTGAGCTTTATTACAGGTGAGCTCAGGTGATCAAAGGCTACTACTACAGGTGTAATAGCCCTCTTCCTACAGGTGTCGATCTTTTCCATGGCCTGCATGTGGAAAGGTCATGCAGGTACCACCGCCCTTGCTGAATAGTGCGGAAAACTATAGCAGCTAGGGGCTGCTGCTGGAGGGTGGAGATAATCACAGTTGCACCCCACTCTAACATTGCAAAATGTTGATTTTCTTGCTAAGACTTGTCAGTTTCCTTAGGTTTTGTTTATAACCAATAGGATAATCTATCTATATTTGTAGAAATGAACACCCTCACCTCGTACAGAACAACCCCTTCAGAGAAACCCTCAATCCAATCCTGTAGCACGTACCAGTCCCAGGGACTTAGCCAGGATTTTCATAACAGGGTGTCTAAATTAGGATTTCAAGAATCTAGGGTGTCCAAAATTACGGATTGAAAAATTAAAAATCATTACACTGATTATGTACATTAACAAATAAAGTAGTTATATGTTTAATTCTTCAAGAGATGTCTTTGTTATTATTTTGAAGTTAAACTTTTTAGAAATTTAACTTGGAACTGATATTTATAAAAAGATTACATGTGTCTTTTTACCTAAAATCAGGTGGTTTTCATGAACCAGGGAGTCTAAAAGCCACCCAGACACCCTGCTGGCTATATAAGACCCTGCGTACCACTGACTCCTCCTGGGATCTAGTTTTTCTGCAATAATAAACTCGATTCCTGAATTTTGTCTTTCTTTGAAATAATGGAATTACAATTCACTTGATAAGTATCTACCTCTGACTCAGAAATATTTGAAGACTGACTCTGAGGAATGTCTAACTTAAATTGATATACCGTAGATATCTCACACCCTTTGTATCAAATTGATTCTCAGCAGCATTTTGTGATAACTGCAATAAAGAAAACTGCAATAAAATATACCTCAATGGATTTCAAGAAATATTGTAAAGGATATCAAATCTATTATGTTCTACACTGCAATTTAGTTTATTTTCCTATTATTCAACCCAATAAGTGCCAGGGGGTTAACCCATTAATGCTTAAGATTTACTTTTGAAATTGTCGTCTGGGTCTTTGACATTTTTGATATTAACTCAGAAATTAAGAATGCTTTTAGAAAACATTTGAAGGAGAGTTGTTGGTAATATTCTGATGTACATTTCCCCTTGAAATATTTCCTGAAATATGCTTTTGGCTAAAAGATTTCATCAAAATCATCAGTCTGTTTTGGCTGCTGTGAGCATTAATGGGTTAAAGTATGAATGTGTGTTGTATAGCAAATGGAAATATCTCTATCACTATTGTTATCTTCTATTGTTGGCATGTGTTGAACTTGACTAGAAGCGTTTTCTTGTTCATGTCTGTCTCAAAACATAAAGAAGTCTGTTCTCTCTGTATTTTAGAGTGTGTTTGTTGAAATGGACATGTTTACCACAGATGGCAGGCCGGTACTGATATCTGGAGGAGGAAAGTGTGTGGTAAACTCATTTTTAAATGCTCACAGAGGCCAAAAACAGCCGGACAATTTTGATCAAATCTTAACTCCTAAAGCATAATTGGCAAAAATATTTGAAGGAGAAAGGTTGATCATAACATTATCAACAACTCTCCTTCAAATATTTTGTAAAATCATTCTCAATTCAAAAGTTATGGTCAAAAGTATCTGAGTTCCAGACAACAATTTCTAGAGGAACTCTTTAAGTATTAATGGCTTAACTCATTCTTGCTAGAAATACCTACTGAAAATGTGATCTCATTGCTGTGAAACTTTCAACCCATTATCACATGCTAAAGAGTTACTCCAGAAATTGTCACCTAGGTCTATGATACTTATTAATATAACTTCGAAATAAATGATGATTTTACAAAATATTTGATAGAGAAGAGTTGCTACTGTTCCAATCAAAATTTCTCCCTCAAATCTTTTCCAATTATTGCTTTCACCTGTAAGCTTTCACTGAAGCTGCTTTTGATCGCTCCCAGCAGACATAATTGGTTAAGCACAATGACTATGTGAACTTTGGCCAAATGTTTGAAGAACAGTTGTTGATCAGTACACTGGCTGACATTCTGTTTTTAAATCTTTAAATCTTAAAGATATTCCAAAATCGCTTTTACCAAATGTACCTAATACTTTCTAGGATACCCTTTGATTTGTCTAGGAACATCCCAGGAATTCTTTAGTATTCCGAGCTCCATTTTGTAAGGGCAGTCAGGCCTGTATTAGCTACTGCAGAGGTGAGTGTATTGGCATCAGAGTTAGAGATCGGGGAAGCTGTAGGAGATGATGATGATGATAATAATAATAATAATAATAATAATAATAATAATAATAATAATAATAATAATAATAATAATAATAATAATAATGATAATAATTATAATAATAATAACAATAATAATAATAATAATGATAATAATAATAATAATAATAATAATAATAATAATAATAATAATAATAAAAATAATAATAATAATCTTTATTTAAAGAGGGTAACTCAGTCCAATGGTAAGGATCTTCCCTGTCAGCCCTCATGCAGGGATGATGGTTTTCAAAGGCCAAAGGCAAGCAAATAATTCATTCACATTACATTTGTACAGCATCATGGATGTTTCTTAAATAATGTTTACAGCATCAAAATGGGGCCAGACACCTACATTGGAAAACACAGAGTGATCAGGGAGCCCATACCAATTAGAGCTTAGAATTCCAGGGAATTCCTATTACTATGCCAGAAAGATCCCATGGTTTCTTAGGAAGTCTCAGCAACATCTGCTAAATAAAGGTTGTACCAAATACAGCTTAAAATACAAAGAAATGATTAGGATTATGCCAGAAAAATCCTTGGATTTATTTAAGGAAGTATCAGCTACATTTGGTAAGTTTGAGAGCCTGTAACAAATACAGAATAGAATACCATGGCATCCTTAGGATTTCTCTATGAATATCCCAGAAATTCCAAGACTTCTCAGCTTTATTTGTTAACCCTTCTAATGCTAAGGCTACTTTCTCCTAGAGCACAATGATGCAAAGATTTTTGAAAATCATCTTAACCCTGTCATGTTGGTGCTCATTGGAAAGCTCTTGCTGAGTACTCTCAGATGAGTACCCATTTGCTAGGGTTTCGGTGATTGTTTTAAGCTTTTTTGCATCATTTTGTATTTAATAGCCAAATTAGCCACCAGCAGCATAAGGGTTAAGGGTTAATGTCTGATGCTGCTGTATCAATAGGTTAATGCAAACCTCAGAGGTTTCCCAGAATTTGCATGTATGTATGTGGGAATAATAAGGCGCTCGCTCGGCAGCATACAGGTCACATGGCAATTAAACAAGGGCCGTTTGAGATGAATTGGTGCCAACGGCAGCGCTGTAAGAATAGCAGCAGACCTGCAGTGTTCACAGGATAAGGAATCCAATGCCCGGCAAAGCCCCAAATCCCCGTACAGTGAAGAGTGGAAAATCATGTAGTGTCTAATGGGATTAGCACACCGTGCCTTCATTGTAGAGACACTTGATAGTGGAGCATTGTCCAAGCATGGTTCAGGGCTAGCCCCGTGCCACCCTGGAATATCCTACATCTGTCTTCAAGGCATGCCATTGGAGCTGCTCCTGGCCTTTCAAAATCCTCTATACAACTTGCTCATCAAACAAATTATATGCCATGGGAGTCATAAGGTTAAGTTGTAAGCCAATGCTTTGTTAAGTGAAGACAATAGTTCACCATCAATCAATTGTTCTATGATCAGGATGTCTAAATTCAATTACTGTTCGTCTTGTGTTACCAACTCTCTGCTACGGTCATTGAATCTAATCTTAAACTTGCAGCTTATCTATATGTATTGGATAATTTGGGCCAAATGCAGGGACCGGGAGGTATAGTTTTAAATAAAAGGACAATAGTGCTGCGATTAAATAAAATGCCAAAATTTAAAGCACTTTTAGATATACATATTGTCCCTTACCAAATGAATCTTAGAATGCCAAGGAATTCCTAAGAAAGTCCCAGGGTGTCCAAGGAAGTGTCACCTACAGTTGAGATTTGTTTTGGGGTTTTTTCTTCTCAGCAAATGAACCTGGGAATTCCATGGAAATTCCTAGGATTATCCTAAGAAAATCTCAGGATATGGTTTCAGCCACATAACAGTTAAGGATTGTTTTGCTCCTAAATGAGGCTGCGAATACCAAATGTTGTATTTTCCTGGGATTATCCTAAGAAAATGCCAGCTCAGCTAAATTAGTTAAGGATTGTTTTGTTCCCAAATGAAGCTGTGAATACCATAGACTTCCTCGGATTTTCCTAGGAAAATCCAAGGACTTTATCGGAAAATTCTGCGCTACATTTTTTTAAAGGGAAGTAGGCATCTTTTGACTGCTGTAAGGATGAAAAGTTAAGAATACAAGGGCCCAATTCACAATGGAGCCCAGGTACAGTGCCAACTTCCTGATGGCGGCTGTGATATATATAGTCAGGAGAAGATTCAGAAAAACATGTAATGAAAAGAATGGATTTTACATGTTTGACAGGTTGGAATTACCTTAAGTGCACTTTTTGTCTTCAAGGCTTATGTTATACTATCTACTCCTTATTTACATAAGGAATACAAGCATGGTCTGACAAAATTGAAAATCTATTAAAATCTGTCAAAACCCACAGAAATATAACTGAAAAAACTATTTTTTGTAAAGTACTTGCTTTAATATCAAGATATTCCTTAAATGCATCAATGATAAAGAGTTGCTGCAGACATTCGTGTCTGGAACTATGGTACTTTTGACAATAGTTTTGTCAAAAAGAATTATTTAACAAAACATTTAAAGGTTATAGTCATTGATAATGTTTTATTTAACATTTCACTTTCAAAGTTTTTCCTATATATGTTCTGGCCTCCAAGATTTCATCAAAATTGGCAGGCTGCTTTTGTAGGTTGTGAGCAGTAATGGGATATATGTCAGACCATTCAGTACATTTCAGATGCAATGTGGGTTATAAGCCTTCACAACACAGTAACCTGCAGAATGCAAAAAAAATTTAGAACAATTAATATTTTCTTGAAACCTTCCCATGAGAAAACACCAAAAGTAAGGTATTCGCGGTCAGTACCAATCGTACAAATCATCCGTGCCAAAAGACGCGAGGAAACGTCTGCTTTCCTTCCCAACAACTTCACCCGCTACGTGCGCGAAGTTCCCCTGGCACTCCCAAAACAGCGGTCCGCTCCGCATCTGCCAGAGAAGTTGGCAGAAGGCATACGACACCTGCTGGTGTAAGTGAGTTACGACAGGCCCCCCATGCCCTCTCCACCCCGACTTAGCCAATCAGGATCACCCCTAACCCAATTAAACATGCTAATGAAGTAACTCCAAGATTACTCAGTGACGCTCTTAAACATCTAGACGTGAGAAAACATGCTGGCCCCTTGCTCCTTTCTGGCCAGTGTCTTACTGCTTTAACCCATTAATGCTTAAGAGTTCCTCCAGCATTTGTCATCTGGATTTATGGTACTTTGGAAGATAACTTTAGAATTGACAATCATTTAAGAAAATATTTCAAGGCGAGTTGTAGGTAATGTCCTGATTAACATTTTGCCATCAATCGTTTTCCTTACTATGCTTTTTTCTGCAAGATTTCATCAAAATTGCCTGGCTGCTTTTGGCTGCTGTGAGCATTAATGAGTTAACCCTAGCATGTTCGTTAAAAACAAAAATCCATGATTACTTTGGTAATACTCATGCTTAAAAAAAAGCATCTTTTGAAAAAAAACTAAAGCAGAATTAGTGTCAATACCAAGTTAATAGTACATTATTCTTTTAATATTTTGCTAATAGGCTTGATTCTGAAGTATCTATAAAAATGTCTACCATCGCGCATTGTCTGGGTGCTCAGACGCCTGTGAGCAGCTTATGGGAATAATAAAGCTAGATTTCTGAAAAATGTTTAAGGAAAATTTATCCTTTGTGTTCCGAATATTCCTCTTTCAGCAATATTCCAAATTCTGATTTTTATAAGGGAAAATGCTCTGCATGATGGTCTAAATTAATGATTGAATTGGTAATAATTATCAATCTAAGAAGAAACCAAATAAATCTTAGAACACAAAGGATTTCTTAGGAAAATCCCAAGAATTCCTTGGAAGTCTCAGTTGCATTTTGATATGGATACCAAAACAGAAATCTCTTTTTTACAAAAAGCACTTAAAATCTAAATGGACAATCCACTTTATTAGTTCCTCCGAAACAAAGTATTGTTGTGACCTTCTGATCCACTCGATGGAAAGGCTCCCAGGAGTTCAGTACAAAACAGCCTGGTATCTAGTTCCTAACCCTAATTATGCTGCTGGTTTCTAATTTTGGTAAAACAAAATGATGCAAAAAACCTGAAAAATGAATGAAACCCTGGCAAATGGGTACTCATCTGATAGCACTCGGCGAGAGCTTTCCAATGAATACCAACATGACAGGGTTTAGATGATTTTCAAAATTCTTGGCATCCTTGTGCTGAGAACGAAAATAGCCTCAGCATTGGAAGGCTTAACTAGTCTACAAAGAGATCTTGACAGGTGAATCCCAAACCCACACGCAGAAGGGGAGTTCAGCACTAAAACAGCCATTGGAGTGTCAGACAATGAATACAGCTCAACTTGAGGAACGCTCGGGTTCATCAGGCAAACATACCGGTTCAACAGCCGCCTGCGGCTCATCGGAGAAGCCACATTTACCCCCGAATGGAAATAAAATTTTCTGACAGCTACGTTTCTTCTGCTCTCTTCATTCACATCTTTAAGCCATGGGCAACTAGAAATATTTCTCTAAATTCTAAGGATTTTCGTGAGAAAAACACGCTTTATCATAATAATTACTACATTCTCGAAGAAAGTATTTAGTATAAAATCATTAGCAATTCTTTATTATAATAATTAATACAGTCTCGAAGAAAGTATTTAGCATAAAATCATTAGCAATTCTTTAACTACGAATGAAATAAAATCTTATTATCTAGAAGACACAATTATAATTGTAAGTCATACCAACTTAAAAAGGAGACTGACCTCTCAGGTAATATCAAATTTTATGCAATTATGATTTTCCTCCTTTTCATATCTCTTTTTTTATGAATTTAACTGATTATAATCAATATCAATATAACTTCCAATCATTTATTGATATCCTTAAATGTCAGTGCATTGCCAATATTGGGCTAAATATATAGTCAGAAGCCACTCATCTCATATGTTTCTAGGAAGTCATAGGTATAACCAAATACATTATTTCGCAAGAGGAAAATTATGGGAAAATATATCAAGAGACTGTTACTCTGAATATTACAAGGATGATATTATCATTCATTACACTATTAAAACTCTTTTTTTTTCAAAAATACCTGCAAATGTGTCAATTTATTTGAGCACTCAATATTTTGAAAATATGAAGAATTAATAACCTGAGTCACAATTCTGACTTTATCGATGATCCCCTGATCTTTATTCAAACATGCAATATCCATATTGTTCAAGACATGAAGAGTATATCTCCAGTCACAAAGAAGAATGAAATAGAAACGATTTGTATAAAGTGCCATTTCTATTACCTAATGAAGCTAGTATTAACAAAAAAATCCTAGGATTTTTCCAGGAAATCCTGGGAATTCCCTAGGATGTCTGATGGTATTTAGGGTCAGGTTGTAGAGTCAATCTCAGCAACGTTGTGAGTGTGAGGAGCTGTCTTGCTGTACGTGGTAGCTATGCTGACCGCTGTAATATAAGCGACGTCATCATCATCGATGTCGGTGGTCTACACAGAATGATTTATGACCCTCTGGACGTCAGCCCACGGACCCGGGACCCGGCCGCCGCCAGCAGCGATATGCAGGTAGCCGATTAGCTAATAACACATTAACACATTCATGCCTGTAGCACCCAAACATGTCCTGACTATTAGGTAATATCTTTGTGACTTTAACCCTTCCAATGCTGAGACTACTTTCGTCCAAATCACAAGAATGCAAGATTCTTGAAAAACCATTGAAACCCTGTCGTCTTGGTATTCATTTGAAAGCTCTTGCCGAGTACTCTCAGATGAGTACCCATTTGCAAGGGTTTCAGTAATCTTTCTGGGTTTCTTGCATTTTTTTTGTATTGGCCAAATTAGCTACCAGCAGCATTAGGGTTGAGAGAATTTTGATGATTTTTTCCCATTCCTATGAATATGACTGTGTTGAAATATGTTTAATGATCTTTCCTAGTTTCAAGAGTTGAATTCATAAGATTATAATATCCTGTACTGACAAGCACCACCTACAAGCAATAAGTCAGGCCCTACTATATTGCTGGATGAAGCCAAGACTTCATAGGAATTTAGGAAATCCTAGGATCCTGCATGGAATTGCTTGATATCTCAAGCTTCATTTCATTATATAATTTGAGTAATATATAAGTTTGCCACATTTTTAGGTGCTGCCTATGTGTACCTTGCAACAGAAAAACACCCTTGGCACCTAAAATGCTATCAAATAGATAAAGGAGATGTCTTCCTCCCTGACTCCCATGTCAAATTCTCATTGTTGCTGAATGCCTCCAGTCAGACCCTAAAACAGACAACTCAGGTGATGTGGAGTAATTCACACGCTCAAACAACATCCATTCTCAATGCTTAGACTGACCGAGTCTCATGTCAAAGTCTCATTGTTTCTTCATGCCTTGTAACACCCCTCACCAAATGCGCAAATGCATCTGAGACTTCCTAGGAAATCCTTAGATTTACCTAGGAATATCCTAGGAAATCCTTGGTAATCCAAGCTCTATTTGTTAAGGGTCAATGGATTAAACTGCTTTGCTATTTTGGCTGCAGGTGTGTGCATCTGAGACTTCTTAGGAAATACTTAGGTTTATCTAGGAATATCCTAAGAATATCCTTGATAATCCAAGCTCTATTTCTTAAGGGTCAATGGGTTAACCCTTATGCTGCTGGTGTCTAATTTGGCCAATACATAATGATGCGAAAAACCTGAAAAATGACTGAAACCCTAGCAAATGGGTACTCATCTGAAAGTACCAATGAATACCAATATGATAGGGTTTAGATGGTTTTCGAAGATCTTAGCGTCATTGTGCTTTGGGCGAAAGTAGCCTCAGCATTGGAAGGGGTCAATGGGTTAAACTGTTTTGCTCTTTTGGCTGCAGCAGCTGTGTTCCCTCGATACCCCCCTCTCTCATTGCGCTGTGGTGGCTTTCTAGCGCGCCCCACGTAGGTGTGACTGCCTGCTCGCAGGTGCCGGGGAAGCAATCCTCAATGTCAGGGGACCCACCAACCTCACACCTACACACAAATTACCCCCACAGAACAGTGACAAGATTGCCATTAAGACAGAGTTTGTTGCTGCTGAGGTGTGTGGATTCTTACCTCAGCCTCCACCGGGTGCTATTCTTGTGCGAGATACATGCAGCCCTCTGCTGACAAATGGTTCAACAACCCTAGCTGACAGACATTGATATCCCTGCCAAGCAAACTGCTGGAAAAGTTTCCCAATTTTAACATCCTTTTTTGTAGAAATAGTTCTGACAAAGTGTTCTCATAAATTGTTGGGATTCAATTGTTAAAATGCTTTATTTTGTAAGATCAAAGTTATTAAAGATATTTTGAGAAACTTAGCTGCCAACACAATTATTTAATGATCTTAACAATGCAATATAAAGACACATATATTATGTGATGTAAACACATATGTGATATTAAAAAATAATAATGAAATAAATAAAGGGGAAATCTTTTGACTGTAATGCATTTGCAATATTTTTCTTTCAAATATCATCAAAACAATATCAAAAAGAAAGTCCAAACTTTGCAGGGTAAGCACTCTGGGAATGAATGGGTTATCCCTTATCAGAAAGCCCCCCCATTACCTAATGAAGCCAGGAATAACGAGAAAATCCTAGGATATTTCTAAAAAATCCTGGGAATTCCCTAGGAAGTCTAAGCTACGTTTGGTAAGGGCCTGCACCCCACCCCCTGCCAAGAAGGGGTTCTGGTTGTAAGTGAGGGTAGATAAGGGAGTCCTGCAGCAGCAGCCAGCAGCCCCAGGTGATCAGGGACCACTGGCTGATTGATGACCACTGCATGCACTAATTAGAACCCGACGCCGCCACCATTGCCATGATGGATAGGATGCTGCATGTCCTACTCCTCCTCACACCTGGCTGATGCTATTATAATTAACACTCATTGTGCACCAGGGAACACCTCTGCCAGAGGCAACACGTCCAAGCTACATCGCTGCTCCAAGTCACACTGGAGAGGGGGGGAGGGGGTAACACTCATTGTCCAATTATCTACCAGGCAACACAAGCTACAGGGCTGCCAACCCAGTCACACTGGAGGGGGTGGGGGGGGGGGGGGGTGGAGGCGGTAACACTCATTGTCCCATTGTCTACCAGGGAACACCTCTACCAGAGGCAACACAAACTACAGGGCTGCTGCTCCCAGTCACACTGGAGGGGGTGGGGGGGGGGGGGGGGGGGGAACACTCATTGTCAATTGAATTGTCCAGCAGGGAACACCTCTGCCAGAGGCAACACTTACAAGCTACAGGGCTGCTCCTCCCAGTCACACTGGAGGGGGGGGGGTCAAGCCCGCATTATGGATCAACATTTTCTAGAAATAACTAGAATGGAGCACAGCTCATGGCCATTATTTTTACATTTTTATGCATTGCACAACCATATAAAATGTAGCTGGGAGAACTTAGAAATACCTGGGCCTTTCTTAGGAATTTCCTAGTAATTCCAGTTAAGCAAATGAAGTGGGTATTTCCAATAGTAATAATAAATAATAATAATAATATTAATAATAATAATAATAATAATAATAATAATAATAATAATGAAGTGGGTATTTCTAAGACAAGGAATCCGAATGATAAACCAATAAACTTATGAAATTCAGGATTTCCCATTGAGGCTGAGCTACAATAAATAAGGGCAGTTCTGACCTTGCACGTTTTTTTACTTGGTTGCCAGTATCCAATTGGCCGAGCTTCTCTGAAGCATTGAATAGGACCATCTTGGATGAATATTTTTTTTTTCATGTATTAAAGCATTATTTGAAAAACATATCTATAAGGCCTATTATTATTATTATTATTATTATCATTATTATTGATATAAAAATGACAATATTAATAAGGAGAAATGTTAATCATATCAAAGCATTCCAACACTGAGTGAGTTAAATGTTCCTCCTTCAGATATTCTGTAAATTTATTCTGTAACTGTAAAGTTATTTTCAAATATTTCAAATCGACAAAATTTAATACTATTTTTAAAAGTGAGTCTTCCATATTGATGTTTTAAGAGAAGACGTGTTAAGTGGTGTGAAAGACGATAAATCTGCAGTCTGACCCAATCCATTGACCCTACTCTAAGGCTGACAAATTTCACTTTAACTCTGGAAAAACCTGTCATCCATTTGCTGTTCCATTTCCCTCCCCCTTCTCCCTCTCTCCTCCCCCAACGCCTCTCTTTATGGGCCTTTTAATACTTATTCACACTTAAAGGGTCATACGAAAATTGTCGTCTGAATCTATGGTAGTTTTGATAATAACTTTGGAATTAAGAAAGATTTTACAAAATATTTGAAGGAGGGTTGTAGGTGAAGTCCTGAACAACATTTCTCCTTCAAATAGTTTCTGAATTTTGCTTTTGCTTACAAGATTGCGTCAAAATTGCCAGGCTGTTTTTGGCCGCTGTGAGCATTAATGGGTTAAATACCAGAGTAGGTCAAGGCCCTGGGATCCCGCAGGGTGATGAGGAAAGATCTACAGCCCCATTTATAGTTCCTCTTAATGTAAATGAATGCTTATAGAAAGCTGTAGGTATTGCTCAGGTGGTATAAGAAAAGAACTTGACCTAATTGTAATCTCAATCGGACTATACCATTTTCTCTCCTCCTTTCTTGTGATATAATGTTGTTGTTTTTGTTTTGTAATTGATCTGATCACTGGTCAGAGTAATGAACAGTGCAAATAAATGATGCTTAATTCAACTCCATTGCAGGTAGTCCTTACCAAACAAAGCTTGGGATATCATGGAACTACTAGGATTTCCCTTGAAAAGTCCATGGATTTCCTAGGAAGTCTCAGCCACATTTGGTAAGTGCTGTGAGTATGTTGTTCTCTAGTTTGCTGTGGAGCTAATTTTTGTTATTGTTGTTGTTTTTGTGTCGTAATTGATCTGATCACTGGTCAGACTAAATTAACGGTGCAAATATCAATGATGCTTGATTTATGAGCATTGCAGATCGATAAACGTTACCAAATAAAGCTTAGGATACCAATCAGGAACTCCTAGGAATTTACATGGAAAATCTCAGCTACATTGGCAAATTTAGGAGATGAATGATTTGTCAACAATAATAGACAGTTCTTTGATTCACTCCTAGCAGGAAGTGTTAACTATTCCCATCTCCCCCTACTCAAACCCTGCACCGCATCAAACCCTTCACCCTCGGAAATTCTCTCTTCCCATTCTATCCTGTCTCCTGAACCCCTTCTTTCCCCTTTTAGTCCCCTTCAAGAGTAATGTATTGTCAAAGCTGTAGGTTCCTTCCAAGTCATAAAAACTAACTTGATCTCACTTACTTGCTCTCGTAAATTATATCTGATTTAATCACAAAAAAATATGTGTCAGAGCTGTATGATCCGTGCATCATGAGAATAGAACTGAACCTCATTGGGCTGAGCTTAACCCTTCCAATGCTAAGGCTACTTTCGTCCAAAGCACAAGGATGCAAAGATCTTTGAAAACCATCTAAACCCTATCATGTTGGTATTCATTGGATATCTCTCCCTGAGTACTTTCAGATGAGTACCCATGTGCCAGGGTTTCAGTGATTTTTCGTTTTTTTTGCATCATTTTGTATTGGCCAAATTAGCCATCAGCAGCATAAGGGTTAAAGTTCCTTTCAATTTTGATTTCAATATGATTACTCCATTGTCTTTCCCATCCCCTTTTTCATGTTTCCCACCATCCTTGCCCTAGTTTAATTCACACCTTTTCAGGGATCCGCCCTGGCCTAGTGGTTACGATGCCTGGCTCCCAAGCGTGATTTCGCAGCTTCGAGTCTCCGCTGGATCCCCAAGCAGGTTGGCCTGGTCGCTTTTTTTAATGTGCGTCGTTGTGGAGGACTGCCTATGGTCCTTCTGCAACAGAAAGACCCCTTGGAACTATTCGTGAAGAGTAGGGAATTTCTTCCCGGTTCCAGGTTTCTATCTCGTCGCGATATGACCTAAGCTGTTGAAAGCGACGTAAAACCCAATTCCTTCCTTCCTTCCCTCCTTCCACACCTTTCCAAGTGTTAGTCAATGCCGTAAAGCTGTAGATATTCCTATAGCACAATGGAAGAAGGGCCCCCTGTAGTCTGGCCCACTCCATTTGACCTCACTTTGCCGCTGTCAATTCCAATGCAACGTCTTATAAATAACGTGGTGCTGTTCAGCTAAGACTTGCCCCCTTAAGCTGAAGCAGGTCTGAGCTGCAGCAGAGAGTTAGTGGGAAAACTGAGTGCAAAGTCACTTTACAAGTACACACTGGAAAATAGTGCATCAGGCATTCTTCATACACTCATTGTCATGCACTCAGAATACTTTCAAGACAACTATGCAGTCTAGGGAACGGCTAGCTCTTCTATCAGCTACTGTATAACTGGTTAATTTGGCGTGTACTTAAGTTGGCGTTTTTTTTTCAAAAAAGTATTTTCCCTGTATTTATTTCGGCGTCTGGAGCAGTCAGAACAACGCCATCTTCATGTAGACATATTTTTTTGCGATCTTAAATTTGGCGTTGATGGGCAATCGCCCAAAACACCAAATTAAAAACCACGCCAAATTATATAGGTCTGGTAATGGACTGCACAAAGTAATGGAATGGAGTTCAATTTCAGGTATCTAAGGTTTAACCCAGGGCTCAACATTAAGAAAAAACTTCATAAGCCCAGCAGGGCTAGTTACCGTAACTTTTACTAGCCCTGAAATATTTTTGCTAGCCCTGATATTAATAACAATTTTTTTCAAATAGTGACCTCTGTTGATAACATAGCCTCTGTTGAAAACATGAAAAGAATACAGTGTATTGTGTTAAGTTGAGTTATATTATCATCCAGGTATGCAGAGCCAAAGGAGGGCTTCATACTTTTCTTTTTTAAGCACAGATATTCTAAATCTATCTAGCCCCTCAGGGCTACTCACAGGTAGAACATATTAGCCCTGACTTTCAATAACTAGCCCGGGGCTACAGGGCTAGCCTAAATGTCGAGCCATCCAACCTGAGCTAAATAATTCAGCAATAAATATTAGAGGATACTGGAAAACTTAGTGAGAACCTCTGACTTGCCTACGCAAAACGCTGCTACAATGGCAAGATATGTAATTTGGTATGAATTTACTTATGGAGTGACACCCAGACAAAGGGAAGAAATTCACAGATTTCCACTTGTAGAAGAAAATTTAATATAAAAGCCATTTTATTGGAAATGACTTCAAAAAAGTGTGATATTTAGGTAAGGAATTATATAATACACCGGCCTGCAGCTTAATATAAGAGTTTCAGCATGCTCTTGAGGGTTTAAAGTTGTATCTGCTGACTTTCAAAGTCTAGGTGGCCATTTCCTGTCATGCTTGCTGCAGGATTGCAATTACTCGGATGCATCGCTTCCATTACAGTGACCGCTCCCTTTAAAATGGCAACTTTCTGGAATTCCTTCAGTGGGAGTCAAACCCAGGACCTGAATTCTGTTATAAAGTAAGGCAGTGCCCAAAACTCCACAACCCTGCATCTAGCCTTGAAGGCAAAAAGATCTCATTTGATTTGCATAAATATCTTCTGAAGAAATCTATGAATAATTATGAGCATTAAATAAATTCCTATAAATCGCATGGAACAAAATAAGCAATTATGGTAACATTATAGCACATACTACACTCACTTTGGGGACTTCCTGTACCATACATTCAAACAGCATGAACTTCTACTATTAGCATATACATGCTTAAAACTCCCCAAGCAAGCTTAAGGTACCAAGCAAATAGCACTTTTCAGTAACACATTTTAGGGCAACACAGCAGTTATTCTCATCATATTTCATGCTTTATTCCTGAATGAACCATTTACATCCTTGATGTTTTCAAAAATTGATTTTTTTCTTAGGCTTGATTGATGTTTTCCGGTTGTTAATAAGCAGTCATTATAAGTACAAAGCCCTACAAGGGAAGCAAAGCACAATTCTAAATGCCAAACCTTCTCCCATTATCATATTTATTACACAATCTATATGATTAAGTATATACTTAAAGGTAGAGTAATCTGACAAGCTCTGCCCTAATCTAATTATGAGAAAGTGTTGGGTTAGGTATTGTGTAATGAGTTATACCTGCATGGCCTATCTAATTGATAAGGTGAGCAGCGGTTAGTGGCAACGCGTCCCGTGGGATGGATGCTGACAGACCTAACCTTGCTGATTAAAGGTGTGCTCTTACTATAAGGTACAAAATGAGCTGATCGCATTCACTATAGAATACCATCGCACAGTGGTTAGTGGCAACGCGTCCCGTGGGATGGATGCTGACAGACCTAACCTTGCTGATTAAAGGTGTGCTCTTACTATAAGGTACAAACTGAGCTGATCGCATTCCCTATAGAATACCATGGCACAGTGGTTAGTGGCAACGCGTCCCGTGGGATGGATGCTGACAGACCTAACCTTGCTGATTAAAGGTGTGCTCTTACTATAAGGTACAAACTGAGCTGATCGCATTCCCTATAGAATACCATGGCACAGTGGTTAGTGGCAACGCGTCCCGTGGGATGGATGCTGACAGACCTAACCTTGCTGATTAAAGGTGTGCTCTTACTATAATGTACAAACTGAGCTGATCGCATTCCCTATAGATACCATGGCATGCCATTCAACCATTAGCACCCTAAAACTAGTGTAATTTCAGTTACACAGATATAATTCACTATTAGATAGTGACCACAACACATCCATTAAGTTGGAATTACCTGCTGGCTGATTAAAGGTGTGCAGTTACCGGTTAACCCATTCATGTCTAAAGCAGCCAAAACCGCCTGACTATTTTGGTGATATCTCTCTAATAAAAGCAATGATTGGAAAACATTTGATGGGGAGTTATTCATTTAAACCTTATCTACAACTCTCCTTGAAATAGTTTTCAAATTAATGCATCATTCTGAAGTTATTTTCAAAAGTATGACAGGTCCAGACGACACTTGTCAAGTAGATCTCCAGACATGAATGGGTTAAACATTCTCACACTCCTGAAAGAGTAACCATGGCAATTGCCATTAAAAGTTTATCATCTCATACCTTGCATTAAATCAGACTTACCGTATTCGCCCGATTAAGCGCACCGTGCGGGTGCAAGTTGGGAATTTTTTCTGTAGCAGGGGTTTTGTCAAACATTCGTATAACCGCAACCCCCAATGAGTGCCGATCGTGGTGTTGCATACCGCAACAAGAAATGGCCGATAGATGGCAGTTACAGTCGCCATCTATATACCTTCTTTGTTCTATTAAAACAGTAGAAATTTAACATGAGGAGATGATCTTTGGCGCTTGCTGGTCCCCCAAAAGCGGCAAAATATTGGGGGAGTGCGCTTAATTAAGGCAGTGCGCTTAATCGGGCGAATACGGTATATAAATAGTATCCTTTAAAATATTGACAAGAAACAATCTCTGAAAATAAATGTGGTAGCAAATTACCTTAAGTTTATTTATCTCAAACAGTACCTTTGAGGCGTTTAGTAGCAGGAAATATCACTTTCCTATCTAATATTTACTGGGAATAAATGATTGTTTTTATATCTAGTCTTCAAACTAATTGTATTACCCTTCTCATTATTCTCTCATGTTTTTCTAGCTATACACCCATCATCACAGTGCTATGAAGGTTTCCAAACGCTCTACCTTTTATGAAATGTGATAAGGGAATATTAACCCTTATGCTGCTGGTGGCTAATTTGAACAATACAAAATAATGAGAAAAAAGCTGAAAAATGACCGAAAACCTGGCAAATGGGTACTCATCTGAGAGTACTCGATGAGAGCTTTCCAATGAATACCAAGATGATAGGGTTTAGAGTTTAGAGTTCTTGTGCCTTGGACAAAAGTAGTCTCAGCATTGAGAGGGTTAATGCAATACTCCTGAGTAAAATCTAAGCTGTTTGGTATATTAGCATCAAGTGAGAAATTGGTTTATAAACTTTTAAAAGTTTTCTGATATCATGCAGTGGAAAAAATATAGTCATCCCGAAAATGCTGATATTCCATTTCCTCTCGTTATCTTTGAAATAGACGCTGCAGATTGCACCTCATTTACAATGATGAGATCAAACAGGATTCTTTTTGCCATCAAATACTATGATAACGGTGCTGGAAAATTGCTACAATCAAGGTGTCATTAGATGAGTCTGGACAGGTAGGAACATAAAGAGGCATTATCCATCATAATTTGCAAATGGTATTCTATTCATCACACTGTCTCTTCTTTTATGGGGACAAATTATGATAGCCGTACGCCTCTCTCCATAAGCTGTTAAGTGAATGTCTGTCACTTCTAGCATCCAGGACTTTAACCCATTCACGCTCAGAGTTCCTCTGGAAAGTGTCGTCTGCTACTCTCATACTTATGCAAATAACTTGTGAATAAAGCAAAAGTTCACGAAATATTTGAAGGGGAGTTGTTGTTTGACTTCTGATCAACATTTCTCCTTCAAATGTTTTCAAAAAAATGACTTTGTAAGTAAAATATTTCCAAAGTCGTCAGGCCTCTTTTGGCCGCTCTGAGTGTAAATGGGTTAATGATTCCATTATCAGGTGGTGAAGGCATTATCCCACTCTCCCATAGCGCAGGTAACGATGGCGCAGGTCAACTGGAAATGGTTTTCTTACGATGTGGCGCTGATGGCGTGTGAATTTATGTCTTATATCGCAGCCATCTCAGCACGACCCTGTTTTAACGAAACCATCAGCCCGGTGCCACCATTGTGAAACTGGCGATTAAACGTAAATGCTGTCCTAATCTCCAGCACATTCGGCTCCACGCTAGACTGAGCGTTCATGAGATACAGCACAAGAACATGGAATCACTTTCTCCTTGTGCGACGATGTACCGGTCTCCACAAGAAATACGGCCGCGGCAATTTCTCGGCACAAATTGTTCTCAATTAGATAAAGTCTCTGAGTCGCGTGGAATGCAGTTCCCTGATCTCCTTTTGCTGGGCAAATCGCCGGGAGTCATCAGAGGTGCTCTCTCATGATGAAGGTAGAATAGTCTCCATGAGCACATGGTCGTGTGGGATAATCTCGGGATAGATCACTAATAGATGGGACAAGAACACAATGCAAGGGAAATATTGGAGGTAGGCAGTGATGGGGGTTGAAATACACCAAGTGAAGGTAGTATAGGTAGACTGACAAACCTCCCCTCATGCTCTTCATGAAGTTTTGTATTATTCAAAATGAATTTTTATTTTTATGGAATGTTAAACTTCAGCAAAATATTTTTAACATGTGTTTGATCATGTATTTATGTCTCAGATGCAAATGGTGTAAGGGTATTTCTTTGTAATCCGGGGGGTTGAAATAGAAGCGTCAGTGGGGCATGTAGGTTTTCAGGTTATCTTGCCCTTACTCAGGTTCAGTAAAATTATTTGGGCATTGCGTGACCCAGCTATAGCCAATCAGTCTTATCTTATATTTAGAAAAAAATATTCTTTTCTTATTTCTGTAGAGCGTATCTGAGGTCAGGGCTTACCTCCCACCAGAGTGCTAACCGGAGGCCATGGGGAAATCAGCCTGAGCCCTGGCAAGGCAAAGACCATGCATGTAGTCCCAATACAATCATTCTCAATCTACTCAATAAATCCATGAGTGCAGCTACAGCTTGTAATGTATTTAATATACATTTGCAGAACATCAAGCTCTAAATATATCAAAGGAATGAATAATTAAATATAGACACTCTAATTCCAAGTTTGCAGCATGAGTGCCATAATGTACATACAATTCACAGCTGCCTAGCAATTTCTTATGAACCAGCTATTAATGAAACATTTTCTATAGCATCATGTGTTATATCCATTTAAAATGAAAAATTTCCAAATGAAGGTCAGACAGTCTAGGATATCCCAGTATTTTTCTAGTTTATCCTTGAAATTGTTTTTGTTATTCCTACTAAGCAAGGATCATTATTGAAGCTTTCAAGCTTGACCTTTTTTTTCGCCTCTGTACAATTCTGTTATGCATCCTATAGTTTCAGGAATAGATGCATTATTGGGTTAAACCTATTCTTACCTATTTCTTTGGGGCAAACATAGGCTGACAACCTCAAATATGACTTCCCAAATAGATTGGTATATGAAAAAAAGCACTAAACATGTATTGTTGAATTGAACAGGAGCAACAACTCCTGAGTCAAATATATATTTAATATAACCCATTAATACTTAGAGCGGCCAAAAGCAGCCTGGCAATTTTGATAAAATCTTGCCAGTAAAAGCATTTTAAGAAAAATAATTGAAGGAGAAACGTTCATCAGAACACAACCAACAACTCTCCTTCAAATATTTTGTAAAATAAAACTTAATTCCAAAGTTACTTTCAAATATGACTAATAGCCAGACGACAATTTCAGGAGGACCTCTTAAGCATTAATGGGTTAAAATGTTCCCTTGTAATGAAATATTTCCACATGTGCCATACAGCGTGCACAGATGAAGGAGAAGTGAATGGGTTAAATGCAAAAGTAAATAAGAACACCTATTGAGCCCTCAGTAATGACAATAAAGAATTGTGGGATTAAACGCAATTGCGGCTCTGAAGCAAATGACTGTGTTCGAATCAGCCGGGCACTTAATCCTCCGGGAATGGCAGTGGCTCCATTTGTTTAGCTTGACCCTGGCCACATGGCTCATTTGTGCAGCGTTACAGGAGTCCCGTCGGCTCAGCCAGACGCGGGATGGAAATGCGGCCAGAATGGTGCGCGGAAACACGACAGCCCTAATATGGCGGCATTTCCACCGGACCAATTACCAAGCACACACACACTCATCTCCATGCTAAAGTATGTGACCAGAATCTAAAACAATTGCTGTGAGTAATAAAAATAGGGATTTGTCCTCCCCGCTGATTATATTCCTGGGCCAATGGACTCTGACACTGGTGCAATTACTAGTCCTCGCGGCTCGGCTACTACTACTCCTACTCAGACCACCTGACCTGACTCACTATTGGTGTGCATCTACGCTGCTCCGCGGTCTTACAATGTCCACAACATCCCTAATACTGTGGAACCCTTACCAAAAGTACCTAGGACTTCCTTGGAAATCCTGGGATTTTTCAAGAGTAATCCTAGGAATTCCTTGGTATTCCAAGGTACATTTGGTACGGGAACACACAATGTACGCGTCTGTTTATATATAGCGTACATAGCGTGTGGTTCCGCTTCGCTATATATAAGGCCTAAAAAAAAAAGTTGTTTGTTTCCTGTAACCCTACCCTAACAAGTTTTTATTCAAAAAAATCCCTACCCCAAAGTTTTTATCGCCCCCCAACTCCCAATCAACGTAAAACATGCATAAAACACACATTTTTGACCAAAATTTTTTTTTTTTTTGCCGACCTACCTACCCTAATTTTTTCCGGACCGTTACAGGAAACAAACAATTTCTTTTTTTAGGCCTAATACTGTGGAACACACAATGTACGCATCTGTTTATACATAGCGTGCATAGCCTGTGGTTCCGCTTTGCTATATATAAAAACGCAGTACTTTATGGTGTGCATCTACTCTGCCTGTCTTACACTGTCCATGACATCCCTCATACTAGTACAACCATATACGTTGTATCACTAATAAACTCTTATCAAATGTAGCTCAGACTTCCAAGGAAATCCTGGAATTTCCTAGCATTATCCTAGGAATTGGAATTTACAGTGATATTTGGATAAAGGTGTCTGCATGGCCTGATCCACATTGACCCTAAATGCTGCTGAAAGCTCAATAATGTTGCAAATACAAAATGACACAAAAAGATTAAAATGACAGAAACCCTGGAATATTGGTACTCACTTTAGAGTACTCAGTGAGAGCTATCTGATAAATACCAAGTCATGACAGGGTTTAGAAAAAAGTTTTTGATTAATTTTTGCATCCATGTACTTTGTACGAAAGTAGCCTTAGCATTGAAAGGGTTAAGTGAATAACTTTTTTATTTCAGCAAAACAAAATTAAATCATTATAACGTACCGCCACTCATGCAGTTTGCATGGATTGACTCTCTATTTGAAAACCATCTAAACCCTGCCATGTTGGTATCCAATCACGAGAACACCTGTGCAAAGGTTTCAGTAATTTTCCATTGTTTTGCATTGGCTAAATTAGCCACAAGCAGCATAAGGTTTAAATTTCAAATGAAGCAATGACAAATCAATTTCAAATTCAAATGCAGCCAAGAACTTCCTTGATGTGCGCACCTTCATATTTGAAATTTGGAATTTCAATTATCGTCACATTTCTGGCATATTGAAGCAAATTTGTGACTAGCCATTTGTAAGCGGTAGAGGAAACTGGAGTAATTATGGCAAAAAACAACACTATCTAACTCTAAGCCACTGGCAACTTTCTCACATGCCCTGGCTGGGATTTGAGCCCAGGCAGTGGTGGGAGACATATAGCAGTTAACTAAAGTGACGTCTTAGACCACATGGCCATCAGGGCCCCATACAGCGACTTCGAATTCAACAGAAATTCCAGCAACATCCATGCTATACCTCTACTAAGCCTAGGAACTCACACTTTGGGCAGCTTGAAGGAGAGTTCAATGGCGGCCATTTTGAAATTCAAGATGGCCGCCGGTTACCATGGCAACTGAGATGGGTACCTGGCGTTGAAAAATTCCCCGTCTGCACATGCAAACTACACCTATGCCAATTTTCACGCTTTTGTCAAAAAAGTGAACGATTTTCGCCCTTAGTCTCCCCACTAGAATGACTGTTGAGGATGTAGGGGTATATCAATAAGGTATGTACTGAGAGCAGTACTTCATCCAGTTACAGCCCTGCTGATCTCCTTGCCATCCTGAATGAACCACGGAGGAGGACTACAGGGACATCAGGTTAGCATCCAAATGTCTGCGCCATTTCTTTAATGGCGTGTTCCCTGTCCTATTAGCTGGCTCGCGTCCTGCGTACATGATCCCCAGGGTCCTTTAGCAAACCAATCAGATCCCCAGCCTGACAGTCACCAGACTGGCCACCTCCCGGATCACACACACTACAGACCCTGAGTAGCAAGTGGGTGCAGCAGACATAAAAGCCTCTACTTTGACCAGTAATGGTCACTTATTGGCTAATTAGCGTCTCCTGTGGTGCGTCTCACAAGACGTACTTGTCATCAGGTCTACAAGCTAGCTAGACCGGTGAGGGCAAAAACATCAGCCATGAAAACACAGGTCAACATTGTAAGAGAATTCAAATTCACATTTCAAATTACATAAAATTTTAACTTAAATTTTGGTTCAAATAACATGAAATTAAACTTGAATTTTGGTTCCACATTTTTTCACATCATTATGGAGTTTCATATCATAATTTCAATTTTAGTTTTTTACATTGAATAAGAATTTATATTACCCATAATACTCTTAGGGTAATATTAAAATTGGAATTTGAATTTACGTGAGTCACATGTTATAACTGAAAGGAAATTGAAATATTTATGGCCAAAGCAAGAGCTGTAACTGATCCTTGTCAGGCCATCCACAAACTCTACTGATGAAGATCCAGTGACCCTTACGGCCAATACAAAATGATACAAAAAACCTGAAAAAAAGACCGAAACCCTGGCAAATGGGTACTCATCTGAGAGTATTCAGCGAGAGCTTTCTAATGAATACCAACAAGACAGGGTTTGGATGGTTTTCAAAAATGTTTCGTCCTTGTGCTTTGGACAAAAGTAGCCTCAGCATTGGAAGGGTTAAGGGTAAACCTAGGAATTTCTTGGATTTCCGGACTTCATTTGGCGAAGGGAATTGCTACCTTATAATAGTGGTTTAAATGTCCCCCTAACTATTTGCTTTGAATTACATTGCACCACCCCAAGGATAAGAGTGTATAGTCAGGTGCAAATTCCAGAAAAAGTGACTTATTAAGGCATTTTGTGTTAAAAGTTGGTATCCAGTGTTTCTAGCCTAATTTGAGGGTGCTGAATCTGAAAATGACTGATACCAAGCTGAATTTTTGGGTTTTAACCTCCTAATTACCATTTTTGGGTGATTTGGGCACTTTTTTGTATGTTAATTTGTATAATGTAGCAAAAAATAGCTGCATTCATCCCAGTATAGCAGAATGCTGACATACATAAATTAGTGTGATAATAGATACCAACATATCTCTATAATGATACTACAGAAAACAAAGCTTTAAATAAGGGGTATTTACATGTTGTACACAAATAAAAGGTAAAGGTAATTTAGGTATTTGGTTCATAGTCTTATATCCACCGAAGTGCTCACACGACCTTCCTCCCCTAGTAGGCACTGTACACACGGAAACCATTTCAATCCATCCTGGGGATATTCCAGAGCAACTGGCAGCATATAGCGCACAAGCTCTAAGCACTGCCATATTTATGCTAGGTACCCATTTTGCAGCTGGGTAGACTGAAGCAATATGGAATGTCTTGCCAATTTAGGACAGACCAAAGTGCCCCGGCCGGGAATTGAACCAGCGACCCTCTGATTACTAGTCTGACACCTAACCATTCTGAGCTACTTCGTCCCCTAGCTAAACACGAAGCAGAAACGAATCCAGATGTTTTAAGTGTATAACGATGAGGTGATAAAAGTATTCTTATAATGTATAAAGAGAAGTGAAGGTATATTATATGCCCAGGCTGCACCTAGTGTTTCCACAGCATTAGTCACCTTAGGCTGGGGATATCACCACGTAATAACCAAGGATACATTACCCGTTATGGTGCTGGTGGCTAAATTGGCCTGTACAAAATAACGCAAAAATCCTGAAAAATCACTGAAACCCTGGCATATGGGTACTCATCTGAGAGTGCTCCACGAGGGCTATCAAATGAGTACCAACATGACAGGGTTTCGATGGTTTTCAAAGATGTTTGCATTCTTGTGCTTTGAACGAAAGTTAAGCCTCAGCATTGGAAGGGTTAACCGTTATGGTGTCTACTGGTGGCAGATCTCTTTCTGAATACCAGGTCTACTATCAACCAATCAGTCTGAGTGTTTTCACACATTAACCGTCGCTAAATTGACAATATTAGGCAAAAAATGATGTTATACAGTAATGGTATCAAAATAACATCTGCTTTGATGTTGAGTTTCATTCTGCAGTGCATTAACACAGGAGGTTCTCACAGATGGAATAAAAAGCTATATTGCCTTACTGAATATAGCACAGACTTCATAGGAAATCTTGGGATCTTACTTGGAAAATTCCTAGGAATTCCTTGGTATTTCAAGCTACATTTGGTAAGGGTATAGCACAGGGAACTATTTCCCAATTGTGTTTGGATCTGGGAAATAGGCTAGTTTATTGTACAATTAGAAAATACTGACCAAAACAAAATAGGTCAAATAAGATGATTCAAATGTAAAGAGATTTTCACACATCCCAGGTTATTTCTTTTGCTCTAATCGACGACTGCTATATAAAATTGCCATGCACTAATAACTTGTAAGTTTGTACGGTTAATGACACGAAAGAACACAATCCAGTTTCCTTAATTGTTACATCAATTATCATTATCAATGCAAATCTCCAGGTAAACTCCTCCAGATTTTGCACACAAATTGGTATTGTAATCAGTGATAGGGCAGACAATAGATTGGTTTGCTTACATCTCCCCGGGGTCTTTTCACAGGTGTGCTTCTCATTAATTATTCTCTTCCTGCTGCTGGCAGTGGCGCTGCTGCAGCACAGGTAATCTGATAGAGCTTCACAGTGCAGCCCACTCAGCACAATGGACCAGCAGCCTCAGCAGCTTGCCCGTTCTCACTCAATTTAATAGCCAACAAATATTGATTGATACACCTGATCAGAATGCCTGTCTTTACAAACGATGCTGCTGCAGTGTTCTCCTTCACATCCTCTACCTGGCCGCACAGGTAAGGTGATTAAAGACATTTATCACCTGATCAGAATGCCTGTCTTTACAAACGATGCTGCTGCAGTGTTCTCCTTCGCATCCTCTACCTGGCCGCACAGGTAAGGTGATTAAAGACATTTATCACCTGATCAGAATGCCTGTCTTTACAATACAAACGATGCGACTGCAGTGTTCTCCTCCACATCCCCTACCTGGCCGCACAGGTAAGGTGATTAAAGACATTTATCACCTGAGCACCTGAGTCTTATTTAGATATTCTGGAATGAGCCACAAAGAATAATCATTTTGTTGACTTGTACTGAATCATCCCTTACTTAATGAAGCTGGGTATACTAATGAATTCCTAGGATTCACCTAAGAAATTACATAAGTCACTGACAACTTTTCTCAGGTGCCCAGAGCAGGATTCCAGACAGTGATGAGAGACAGTGAACAATGAGTTTCAATGCCTTTAAGACCACTGAACTATCAGGGACGGCAGTTTATTGAGTGAAATACATTTTTGAATTGCTATTATTCCAAACAGTATGTCTTAATTTGAAAGTATAACAGATTATTAGGAAAATGTTAACATTTGTTCTTTTCTTTGTGATATTCCATATAATACAACAGTAGTAAAATCAAAATCTGCTTTTTTACCATGCATTAACATGGCAAGCTCTGGAATGCTTCTTACTATCCCTTCCAATGCTGAGGCTACTTTCATCCAAAGCACAAGGACACAAACATTTTTGAAAACCATCTAAACCCTGTCATGTTGGTATTCATTGGATTGCTCTCGCTAAGTACTGTCATATTAGTGCCGGAATTTCAGTCATTTATAGTTTTTTTTGCATCATTTTGTATTTGCCAAATTAGCCACCAGCAGCATATGGGCTATGAACTCAAAAGACTACACACATACACTATGTGATCGTAAAGGCTTGCAAGTATGGAGGCCGTTGTCTTCACACGGTCTGTTTTCTAGTTTCTTCTGTCTCGTTGTTTTCACTGAGGGTGTTGTGTGTGATGTTTACAAGCTCTGTGATGATAGATAGGAGGGAGAGGTAGCAAGGGTAGCATCCCAATCTCCACTAATGAAGCTTTAACCCTTATGCTGCTGGTGGCTAATTTGGCCGTTACACAATGATGCAAAAAACCTGAAAAATGACTGAAACCCTCACAAATAGGTATTCATCTGAGAGTACTCAGGGAGAGCTATCCAATGAATACCAACATGACAGGGTTTAGATGGTTTTCAAAATTATTTCTTTCCTTGAGATTTGGACAAAAGTAGCCTCAGCATCGGAAGGGTTAAGGGGCATAGTGAGGTGAACCTCTAATACTGTCATCCTGGTTGCCAGCCCCGGCGCGGGGTTCAGTTGCCAGCTTTCTACTTATAGACCCACACAAGAATCTGCAATCCAACAGCAACAACACCCAGTAGCTTAAGCTCATCACATTTACCAGCGTCATTGTGTCTCACTTGTAGAGGTTTAACTTAGCAATGCTTAAGAGTTCCTCTGGATATTGTCATCTGGAACTATGACACTTTTGACAATGACATAACAAAATATGTGAATGACAGTCGTAGTTGTTGCTGTTGCTGTTGAATGATTTTTTCCAAAATTGTCAGGCTGCATAAAGACCTCTAATTCAGCCAAGTTTGATACAGAATGTTATACAATAAACGAATGGAAGGTTTGTTTTCGAGGAGAGGTTGGTTTGTTAAAATAAAAAAAATGAATCTAAAGAAAATTGGCAATTTGGCTGTAAAATATATGTTCTACACACTGTGTATTCTTTTGGAACCCAATACCCTAATCTAGCTCCATCCTCAACATAAAGATCACCATAGGTTTAAACTCTTCTATGTAACCAAACATTAAGCTTGGAATACTGTAAAACCCATTATTATCACGCTCCTTTTAATTTTTACGCATTTCGCGCTAGGTGATGATAACGCGTATATTACTGGCGCTGATATACATTCAAAATAGTATAACCATGCCCCATCTAGCGGTGATACAGTTGATGCATGTAATTAAATGGCCGCGATCAGATTCATACGGCAGTTGCGTGAATATAAATGTGCGTGGTAATAAAGGGTTTTACAGTACCAAGAAAGTCCTATGATCATCCTAGGAAAATCCCAGAATTTACTATAAAGTCTTTGTTACATTCAATTGGTGCTGGGACTTTTTGCAAGTTTGTACCTTTCTATATATAGGAAACTGAGACTAACGAAGTAGCCAGGTCCACCTGACAGGTGTGTTGATTATTTGGCATGCATGGGAGGCCTGAAGGTGGTAGTAATCAGACAGGTAGGGCACCACAGGGGCGTGACACAGTGATCCCCTGAGCCACACCTTGCATGCACAACACCGTTATAAAGGAGCTCTCCTTAAAACAGGGGCACAGACACCTATCTGCACAACCTCCTTAGAATACTAGCGGAGATGGTCAAGTTTAAATTTTCATCACAAGCCAGGGAAGGAATAAGCTGAGATAATAATAGCTCATTCTATGGTATCCATGCATAACAACATTGCAGCTTTACTTGGAATATCAAAACTCCAGTTTAAAAAAAAAATCCTGAGCTGATTAATTCTTACCAAATACAGCCGAGCCTACCCAGAAAATCTTGGCATTTTCCCAGCATTGAGGAGTTCCTGGCTATTCCGAGCTCCATTTGGTAAGGTGACAATTAGTGTTTGTTTGAAAGTTCTTGGGTACAAAAGCTTTAAATACTTGATTAATTGTTAATATAGATAAACTGGCTCACACAAAGAAAACATGATCTAACAACCACAGAACCAGACAATTATTCTTCTGTCAACGGCCAAAATTCACCAAAAAATTCTGTGAAAACTTACCTAAGTCATGTGACATTTGCCTGCATACCCAAAAAGACTGGAGGGCAAAGACTGAAGACCCCTGACATGTACATCACTTTTATGTCTAAGACATGCCTACTACAATTTGAGGCTTAAGATCAGAATCACATTTATGTCCAGCACATGTCTCCATCTAGCAAGTAAAAAAGACACAAGTTCAAAGACCAAGCGCGGCACATACATCAGATTTATATCTAGGACATGATGTCCCGGCAAAGTACCATTTGTGGCTTTAGATTAGACTTTTATGCCTAAGACATGGAGTCACCAAACAATCAGGACTTAACCCATTAATGATTAAGAGTTATTCTTAAAATTGTCGTCTGGATCTTTGATACTTATGACAATAACTTATAAACAAAGAATGATTTCACAAAATATTTGAAGGAGAATTTGTGGTAATTATCTGATGAACGTTTCTCCTTCAAACATTTTCCTATAAATGTTTTTTTTCTGAAAGATGTCACCAAAAATCTGCAGCTGCTTTTGGCTGCTGCAAGAATTAATGGGTTAAAGGACAAGCAAGATCTGTCCACATCCTACATGACAAAGGCAGGCAAAAACAACAACCCAGCATTTTCAGTAAAAGTGGAATATAGGGTACACAATATCCGTTTTCAGTTTTTGCCATTTAAAATGATTGATTTTTCTTTCATTCCTTATGAAAAATAACTGAGCCCCCTTAGCATGTATTTCTCTGACCCAAATATTGTATGAAGATAAGAGCTAATGTCATTAGTATCGGGATGCTTTATAAATGCACAAAAAGATGTCATGTTGACGACAGAATTTTGGTACAAACTGCACCACCTGGTTATGAACCAAATGGCAGCATGTTTAGTACACTGATTACCATCAGTACAGCAGGCTTGAGAGCAGCTGCTCTGACAAGAACATTGGGTGCATTGTTTGGAAGATTACTGGATTTATCAGGTCTGAAAAAGAACAATATCAACCCATTTACACTCAAGAGCAGCCAAAACAGGCCTGACAAATTTGGAAGTATATTACTTTCAAAAGCATTTTCTTGAAAACATTTGAATTAGAAATGTTTATTAGAAGCCAAACTACAACTCTCCTTCAAATATTTTGTGAGCTTTTGCTTTATTCTCAAGTTATTTTCAAAAGTATGAGAGTAGCAGACGACACTTCTGAAGGAACTTTAAGTGCGAATGGGTTAATTACATTCCAGAACACCATACCCATCCAGACTATCCTGAAACAAGCTGCTCCAGTGGAACAATGGGTGCATTGTTCAGATGTTTCACAAGGTCATACCAAGCCCCTTTTATCGAGATTAGCGCAATACAAACATTGCATGTTCAGTGCATAAAACGTACACGGAACTCTTTCAAACCGGAGCATGAAAGAGAAACGACCCAACAGAGGAAGTTACCTTTCACATTTCAAAGTTAATCAGTCGATGGACATGTGCTGCATTTACATTCCACCTCACCGCGTAATAAATATTGCTTTAGCTCCCCGTTAGACACCCTACTTATACCAGGGGCCATAGCGGCCTCCAACAGCAGCCTATTGAAGACATTCATCATTTAACTCTACAACCTAATTATTCGTAGAGAGCTCAACTACCGCTATGGTTAAATGCATGCTGTTCAGAGCGCAAATCAAGATTTATGAAATGAATGAAAATTGGAAGAATACATCATTCGCTGACTCTTGCAGCACCTGTTTTCCCTGCACTCCTACCCCACCTGCACAGGAAAGCTAGGAAATGTGCCTGGAAACTGAACAAAAGGATACTCAGGGTCTTTCTAATCTATCTTAAGTTCTACCCATTCATACACCTGTAGGATAGCCACATCTTTTAAAATGTTTGTATACCATACTTTTTCTGTCATAGTAAGGCTACACTGTGGCTACCTAAAATGTTGGTGATGCCCGAAAAGAACAGTGCCCATGTAATACAATCAATTAACCTAAATGCATTAGCAAATTGGCCACGAATTGCTGGTTAGCCATACAGGTAAGAATTGCAGGTAAGCCATACAGGTAAGAATTATAGGTAAGCCATACAGGTAAGAATTATAGGTAAGCCATGCAGGTAAGTAATATAGGTAAGCCATACAGGAAAGAATTGCAGTTTAGCCATACAGGAAAGAATTGCAGGTTGGCCATACAGGTAGGAATTGCAGGTTGGCCATACAGGTAAGAATTGCTGGTAAGTCATACAGGTAAGAATTGCAGGTAAAAAATACAGGTAAGAATTGTAGGTAAGCCATACAGGTGAGAATTATAGGTAAGCCATAAAGGTAAGAATTGCTGGAAAGCCATACAGGTAAAAATTAGAGGTAAGCCATACGGGTAAGAATTAGAGGTAAGCCATACAGGTAAGAATTATAGGTAAGCCATACGGGTAAGAATTATAGGTAAGCCATACGGGTAAGAATTGTAGGTAAGCCATATGGGTAAGAATTATAGGTAAGCCATAAGGGTAAGAATTATAGGTAAGCCATACGGGTAAGAATTATAGGTAAGCCATACAGGTAAGAATTATAGGTAAGCCATACAGGTAAGAATTATAGGTAAGCCATACAGGTAGGAATTATAGGTAAGCCATACAGGTAAGAATTACAGGTAAGCCATACAGGTAGGAATTATAGGTAAGCCATACAGGTAAGAATTACAGGTAAGCCATACAGGTAAGAATTGCAGGTAAGCCATACAGGTAGGAGGTAAGAATTGCAGGTAAGCCACACAGGTAGGAGGTAAGAATTGCAGGTAAGCCACACAGGTAGGAGGTAAGAATTGCAGGTAAGCCACACAGGTAGGAGGTAAGAATTGCAGGTAAGCCACACAGGTAGGAGGTAAGAATTGCAGGTAAGCCATACAGGTAAGAATTACAGGTAAGCCATACAGGTAAGAATTGCAGGTAAGCCATACAGGTAGGAGGTAAGAATTGCAGGTAAGCCACACAGGTAGGAGGTAAGAATTGCAGGTAAGCCATACAGGTAAGAATTACAGGTAAGCCATACAGGTAAGAATTACAGGTAAGCCATGCAGGTAAAGAGCCATTAGCCTGAGAGACAGGCCATCAGCTGCGGTAATTGAGAGTAAATCCCTGTGTCGCGTTGCATGTTTATGTCTCGTTGGACTACACCTGTACCATAATCTATATATCCCGCCTTAATTCATCCGCAGGTTTTAATGAAGCTCGTTGCAGGGATGTGCCCCGTACACATGCTCGCCTCCATTGCCCTGATCAAGATGGATGGCACGAACACGTGTCGGCTAATCGCATCTCACTGCGTACTGGCCCTGCTACAACACTTACATTCAGCTTCACTTCTTCCTCTGCACATCCATAACAATTTCCTACATTACATCAGAGCATGTTTAGCAAACTAGGCAAGGATGTTGTAAAAGAGTAGATAGTATATCTAAATTTGACCTGGTCATCTACAAGCAGATCCTGACCATTAAATAAGAAGCAAAAAGCAATGTGATCTTGAGAGAGAGAGAGAGGAAGAAAAAGGAGAGAGAGAGAGAGAGAGAGAGAGAGAGAGAGAGAGAGAGAGAGAGAGAGAGAGAGAGAGAGAGAGAGAGAGAGAGAGAGAGAGAGAGAGAGAGAGAGAGAGAGACAGAGAGGAAGCAGAGAGAGAGACAGACAGACAGACAGAGAGAGAGAGAGAGAGAGAGAGGAGAGAGAGAGAGAGAGAGAGACAGAGAGAGAGAGAGAGAGAGAGAGAGAGAGACAGAGAGACAGAGAGAGACAGAGAGAGAGAGAGACAGAGACAGAGAGAGAGAATGAGAGAGAGAAAGAAAGAGAGAGCGAGAGAGAGAGAGAGAGAGAGAGAGAGAGAGAGAGAGAGAGAGAGAGAGAGAGAGAGAGAGAGAGAGAGAGAGAGAGAGAGAGAGAGAGAGAGAGAGAGAGAGAGAGAGAGAGACAGAGAGACAGAGAGACAGAGAGAGACAGAGAGAGACAGAGAGAGAGAGAATGAGAGAGAGAGAGTAAATGATACACAGACAGACAAAGCATAACAGAGAGAAAGAGTGAGTCAGGTAAAGTTTGTATGTAGCCATGACAACCATTTTCATAGCACATCAATTCATACTGTTAATTTCCTGTAGCCTACAAGCAGGTCCGTTATCGCTCAATTGAATTTGTCATAAAATATCCCTAAGTGAATTTTATGTTGTTGGGATTGATGGTTATAAACCACTCTTTGTGCAGGAATTTGTACACTTCCCATTCCTACATTCTACTAAAGGTGTAATGATATCTCCACATTGCAATAAACAGCACCACAACAAAAGGAAACATTTATTATCACTGTAAATAATCAAAGTCCTTTGAAGTAAACTACCTGTAATAGGTGCTAATTTCAGACCTAGATCAAAGACTTTTGCTTTATTTACAAAGGTACAGGAATAATTCTATTGCCTATTTTCTCATACACCTGTTTGATGCTGTGGTGTAAATTACCACCCACCTGCAATTCACTCATTGAAAGCACTGGACCTTGACAGGTCATCATTAACCCATTCACACTCAGACCGTCCAAAACAGGCCTGACAAATTTGGAAATATTTTTCTAACAAGAGCATTTTTTGGAAAATATTTGAAGGAGGAATGTTGACCAAAAGTCAAACAACAACTCTCCTTCAAATATTTTGTGAACGTTTGCTTTATTCCTAAGATACTTTCAAAAGTACGAAAGTAGCAGACGATACTTTCTAGAGGAACTCTGAGTGTGCATCATCATGAGACATTAACCTTGGAGACAGTCTCTGCCACAATCAGCCACACCTCCACTGAATAGAGTTAGAATATACAGGTGTGGGTGGGTCTATCCCTCAACGCATTCTCAATTCAACCGCTAACTCTTAAATCTGAAAAATCCTGATGATTTTGGTGACAAAAAATTCCTAGCAAAAATATCATTTGAAGAAAGATAAGAGAAGAGATGTTGATCAGAATCCAAAGTTGTTTGTTTCCTGTAACCCTACCCTAACAAGTTTTTATTGAAAAAAAATCCCTACCCGTAAGTTTTTTCTGCCCTCCCAACTCCCAATCAACGTAAAACATGCATAAAACACACATTTTTGACCAAAAAAATAACGCAAACATTTTTTACCGACCTACCAACCCTATTTTTTTTCGGACCGTTACAGGAAACAAACAATTAATTTTTTTAGGCCTAAGAATATTCTCCGTAGTCACATTTTATCAGTTTCTAAGGTATTTCTAAAATAGATAGATACAGACATGGGCATACTCTTCAAGGGTCATTCTAAGCATAAAGGGATTAAGAGATTTGATTACTCAACACTCTCTTCCTCTGATGCTAGGATACATTCACTTACCAAGGCATAGTAATATGGAATTCCTTATCTTTAAATATGAAAATAGCACCGCCTCTCTCATCATTCAAGAAACTATTCCTTGAAGAACAATTTTCAACTCTGTGGCCTGAAGAATAATGAATGTATAATCCTTAAATCTGAGGGCCACAGCGAAAATCAAATCTTGTATTTGACTGTGTTACCCTCGTTAAATAAAGATTATTATTATTATTATTTTTATTATTATTATTTTCATATACATTTCACTTGGGTACCTGAATCATCAAGACTAGGAGTTTTAGGTGTTCTATTAACCCATATATGGCTGGTGGCTAATTTTACCAATACAAAATGATGCAGAAAAACCTGCAAAATACCTGAAACCATGTCAAATAGGTACTCATATGAGAGATCTCAGCGAGAGCTATCTAATGAATACCAACATGACACGGTTTAGATGGTTTTCAAAATTTTTTGCGTTTTAGTGTTTTGGATGAAAGTAGCCTCAGCATTAAAAGGGTTAAGACTTGAATTCTGATTAACATTTCACCACCGAAAACTTCAAAAAGATGCTTTCATGACATCTGCATTGCCAGAATTGTTACACCCTTACCAAATGCAGCTCAGAATTCCTAGGGAATTCCCAGGATTTCCTAGAAATGTCCTAGGATTTTTTCTTGTTATTCCTAGCTTCATTAGGTAATGGTTAAGTGCAGGTCATTTTCCAGCTATTGGAGGGATGAAAGGGTTAAGGAATAGCCTTGAATTGTCTCTAGTTGGATAGACTGAGCATGTGGTGGGTGTTGCACTAACAGTCCATATAGACACTGCCTCATAATCAGGCACAGCATGAGAACTAATGAGCAATAAGGCACACGTTAACACATTGAACCCAAATAGATTATCAGGTCAGATGGCAAATAGACAGATACTTTTCTAAAAGCTCGACACAGGGAATTCATTCTAGATAATGTTGCCATTGAAATATAAAGGACAGTTCTCACTCATATCTTTTCCGAAAAAATTCGTTCATTTCAATTTTGTTTATGCTATAATTGAAGTGTGGGCATAAGAGGGTTAATCCCGAGGAAGGGCCTGATATAGAGATAATAACGAGACAACTCACTAGATAATACAAGCCTGAGGACATCACACTCATCACTGTCATAATCCTACCTCTTTTATAACGAGAAACGTCCCCACTACTCTGCCTCTTTAACCCATCAATGCTCACAGCATCCAAAAGCAGTCTGACAATTTTGATGAAATCTTGCAGGCGTACGCACACATAGAAAAATATTTGAAGGAGAAATGTTCATCAGAACATCATTAACAACTCTCCTTCAATTATTTTATAAAATCATTCTCGATTCCAATGTTATTGGAAAAAGTATCATAGATCCAGAGGACAATTGCTGGAGGAACTCCTAAGCATTAATGGGTTAACCCATCAGCAGCCAAAAACATCCAAACTCTTTTGGAAAATATATTCACAGGAGTAATAGGTTGAAAGTGAGGTGTGGTAAAGTTCTGGGAATAAAAGTAGGTTAACCATACCACATTACAAATTGTTCTTTCTAATATCTCCTACTTGTTTACATAATTTCCCTACAAATATAGTCTTGTTAAATCACTCTCCAGTTCTAAAGAAAGGTATTAAGATTTAAATGAATGATATTTTTTACCAACAGAAAGGGAGATGATTAAATTTGTGTTTTACATCATCAAAGCTTTCTACAAAGGCAGAAATAAAAGGGACATGATCCGGCATGGCTCACAATTGTACAATCACTCTAAGTAAAAACAAAATCTCTTTTGTAGAGCAGCCAAAATCTCTCTTTGTAGTCTACTACCATAAAAACTCCTTAATGCTATAAAGGGGCAGTGCACTTATATTAGAGCATGTGTAACAATACCTGGAGGGGTTTAACTGCCTTAAGGGCTTAGAGACATATCTGAGGATAGGAGTATCCCATGGGACAAATCTATTAAAGGAGATACCGATCAAAATGATATCATTTCCAAACATGAGGGTACTGCGGTAAAGGTTTTATGCTTAACTTTCATCCAGCGTAAATAATGAAACCTCCCTCTTCCCACCACAGGCCAAATCTACAGATCCTACGCATACTCAAGGGGTTCATCTTGATTTAAACTCCAAATTATCTAAACGGCTTGGCATGAGTGGACGCCCAAATGGGCATTTCTATTAGAAAACATGATAGAGAATACGCTGCACAAGTTCCCTTTACGCTAACAGTAATTGATGGCTACTACTTGCAGGGTTTAGTATACCAGCGCTCACCAAATGTATGTCTAATCTGGCCATTGCGCGGAAGGCATCAGAGCACTACATCAATCCGCCCCCCCCTCAGAGGGCTGCCCCGACGGCCGACTCAACCTTATCTCCCACACTGCAATTGCTCCCAAATAGAACTGCACTCTGACAGGAAAAAAATCTGATTTGGACAACACTTCTGAATGCTTTCCAATCACAACATGGGCTCAACACAATCACTCTCTGCTTCAATGGTTGGATTCATTTCCGATACGTGGAATAAATGTCTCCCGCTGTGTCGGCCGTGTGTCAGAGCAATGGAACTGTAGTTCAATCAGGCACCAATAACTGTAATTGTGATCAGGGTTGGGACTAAGCACCGCCCCATCCTGCAGCACCTTCTCAACCACTAGGAAGCATTTGAAATAATTGTACAGTTCCAATATACCTTAATTTTCTCTCAATATAAATCAAAAACTTTCATAGGGGGTAAATTATAATAAGGTATCATGAATGCACACCTGCCAAAACCTAGTGCTGCCACCTACAACTGGTGTAAAAGATTTGCTAATACTTGCCACCTAGTGGCAGAACTAATAGTTAATATTGAATTTATATTATGTTAAGTTTAACGGTTCTTAGCAAGTTGTCTCAGTAAAAAGCAGTAATTCGACTGAAGTGGTGATATTATTTGAGCAACCAAAATAGCAAATCATGGAGATTCTTTTCATCAAAAAACAAACCTGACAATCATTAAGAATATCAATATCGTTTGAGAACCAATTTACTTACTCATAAATAGAGATTTTTGTATAGTTATCAAAACACTGTAATGTAACGTAATTCTTGCACATAACCACTTATCAAGATTTTTTATCGTAACATATTCTATTTTACTTTGTAGAAAAGGTTATAATAACCTAGTATCAGACTGGCCTTCTTTCAATTATCTACTGGAGCGTTGACCATGAAAAAGCACCTCTATAGCTTGGGGTGAAATGCTAATCACATTAGCAGTTTCTAGTTTCTGCACGCTTGACTAAACAATTACTCCTTGCTCACAGGGAGTCGAAATGAAAGCCATTTAAATATTGACCAAACCATTTGACTTCTGGCCCTGTAGCAGTTAATCCGATGCTTGCTGTATCCGGTTCCCGAAGGGTCTCATTTTTCATCCAATCTGAACTTAACCCTTGGCTAATTTGGCCAATACAAAATGATGCAAAAAAACTGAAAAATGACTGAAAGCATGACAAATGGGTACTCATCTGAAAGAACTCAGCGAGAGCATTCCAATGGTTACCAACACAACAGGGTTTCGATGGTTTTCAAAGATTTTTGCATTTTTCTGCCATGGACGAAAGTAGCCACAGCATTGGAAGGGTTAAGGCTGGCCATGTGCTCCATCTACACACTCAAGTTCACAGGCATATTCACCAACTATACTTCCAAGCAATAAATCAGCAATGCAGTAGTTGTTCTATGAAATTTGGTAGTAATGTGTACCGTGCCAGGATTTCAAAAATGCCTGTCCAAAACAGCAATTCCAAAATATCTGCCCATCCTGATTTAGACACTTAAATCTACTTCAATATTTACAACAACCTCATCTAATAGACTACTATTGTGTCAAAAAAGCCCATTTACACTTCAGCTATGTCCTCAAAGATGGTTTGCTTGAAAAATATTTGGTTATTACTTCACTTGGATTGTGCATGTCAAGATAATAATTGTCAACATTTTACTTCACAGATATCAGGCGCCATGCATATTTCAATACCATATATGGTATTGAATGTTTGATAGTATCATGCTCAGAGAATGATATATATATATATATATATATATATATATATATATATATATATATATATATATATATATATATATATATATATATATATATATATATATCACTCTCTGCTCATGATACTATCAGACATCAAATTAGAAACACCTATTTCCAACTTTCATTCAAAAAATACAAATACAGAGTACACTTGATTATGCATGTCAGAAAACATAGAGTCAGTGAAATAAAATAGATTGAGACAAACGTTTCCAAGATTATTTTATGAAATAAGTTTATAATGTGCATTTGAAGAAATAGCCAAAGTTATATTTATCAAACCAACAGACTTATAATGTGCACCTTTGTGCACTCTTACTTTTATGTGAAGCAATCACTAGACATTATATATAAAATAATCAATCCATCGCCCTATCTAGGTGATCTGTGATAATTGCTCACCATCCTTGCCTAATTCTGTTATGCTTAGATACAGGGGAAACAATATACTTTATTCTTGCTGCAACTACCACAATTTAGCTATCTATCATTTGTAAGTGTGATTAGATATCATTTATTGACAATCTGTCTCTATTATTTAGACAAACTGTCGAACACACATGCTACATACGCAATATCTTAAATCACCAAGAAACACACTTTACCAAAACAACTGTTTTGATGCAAATTTCCAATGGTTTATGGATTAATTAAGAGTGACTCTTATTTTAAATGGCAAGCAGAAAGAAACACTTATACATTTGCAAATATGAACTGAGATATGATGAATGAAATGATAAGTTTTTCACATTAAGAACTGCTTCTATCTATCAATGCTCTAGATAGCAAAGTCTTAATATGATACATTAAGCATGAAAAAAAGGACAACAACCTTAATCATAATTTTAATGAACAGGAAATTTCTTTGCTAAAAGACAGTGAGAGACTTAACCCTTCTAATGATAAGGCTACTTTCGTCCAAAGCACAAAGATGCAAAGATTTTTGAACACCATCTTAATGCTGTCATATTAGTACTCTCACTTAGATAGCTCTGACTGAGTACTCTCAGATGATTACCCATGTGCCAGGGTTTCAGTCATTTTCTAGTTTTTTTGCATCATTGTGTAATGGTCAAATTAGCCACCAGCAGCATAAGGGTTAAAGCCTGCAACACCATAGTGCTGTGTATGGAAAATCCTATACTTAACTGTTAGTTATGTTGGTAAAATAAGAGATTTAACAATATAATTTCAAAAAATAAAAGCATTGTTATGCATATACATATATAAAGCCTTTCACAATAATATACCTATCATTTTAACATTTGTACTATCCACTTTGAATCTCTTAATTTATAGCCCTTCCAATTTTTCTGATTTCACTCCAAATCATATATCTCCAATTTTATATATCTCCTAATACTATTTTAGATCTCTATAAAATATATCATTGCCCATACTTCTATTATTTCAAATCTCTTAACTACCCGCCCCTTTTTTTTTAGGCGATTTCACTTAGCACTTATAATGTTTGTGTTAATTGTTTGTCAGCATGCATTGGATGCATACAGCTGAGTGCAGCCTAATGACAAACATTGCGTGTTGTGAAAGCGCTAGATGGCGCATGAAAGAGGGATTACGAGGCGCATTGTAAACGCCGCCTTCCCACGGCCAGACATTAGCCAAGCCTTCAGGAACATATTTCTCAGACCTCGCTCATTTTTGTGCAAACTAATGGCGAACTGGCATATCAAAGGAAGTAAATTTATCAGTGGTTAGTGGGCATGTCGGGCTGAAATGGAATTGCCACATCACTCCGGGAACTCTTCGTACTCATGCGGAAAACACGGGCGCCGCATAATGGGCAACTCCCGCGGGCAAGGCTGTGCGCTAGGGAGGGCATCTGTGCTCTACAAGAACGCCCTCAAACCTGGAACCCTAAAATACTGCTTATGAAACACGGGCGCCGCATAATGGGCAACTCCGGCAAGGCTGTGTGCTAGGGTCGGGGGCATCTGTGCTCTACAAGAACGCCCTCAAACCTGGAACCCTAAAATACTGCTTATGAAACACGGGCGCCGCATAATGGGCAACTCCGGCAAGGCTGTGTGCTAGGGAGGGCATCTGTGCTCTACAAGAACGCCCTCAAACCTGGAACCCTAAAATACTGCTTATGAAACACGGGCGCCGCATAATGGGCAACTACGGCAAGGCTGTGTGCTAGTGAGGGCATCTGTGCTCTACAAGAACGCCCTCAAACCTGGAACCCTAAAATAAGTTGCTTATGAAACATGGGCGTGGCATAATGGGCAACTCCAGCAAGGCTGTGTGCTAGGGAGGGCATCTGTGCTCTACAAGAACGCCCTCACACCAGAAACCCGTAAAAACCAGCTAATGAAACATGGGCGTGGCATAATGGGCAACTCCGGCAAGGCTGTGTGCTAGGGACGGCATCTGTGCTCTACAAGAACGCCCTCAAACCTGGAACCCTAAAATACTGCTTATGAAACACGGGTGCCGCATAATGGGCATCTCCAGCAACGCTGTGTGCTAGGGAGGGCATCTGTGCTCTACAAGAACTGGAACCTGGAACCCTAAAATACTGCTCATGAAACTTTCACTTTCTACAAAGAAATGAAGACATTTTATGGATCTGTTTTGACAAAACATCGTCAAGTACAGCAAACTACTAGTCCTGAATGTTGCTAAGACATCCAAGGAAATCTAGGGATTCTCAAAGGAAATCCTACTAGGAATTAATTGATATTCCAGCCTAGATTTGGTCAGGAAGCCAAATAGTCTTATGCCACAAGTAAATAAGTTGGGCAATGAAATGTCATAACAAAGTAATATTTTAAGACATTAAATTCAACAATCTCTCTTCAATATTCTCAAATATTTACAGTTTAAAAGTTGTCGGACCATGTGTACACTCCGCATGTAATTGTGTTTAACCCCTTTCATGCCTGGATATGTTTTTTGACTGATTTTTGAGTCACATTTTTCTTTGAGAGAATCTTAAAGAGTTGTGGTCACCAAAATATCACCAAAAAGGTCTAGACAGTTTTGGGTGTTCTAGGCATATGGTATGAATGGGTTGAAGAGCCTCTTCTTCCTAAAGGCAAAATATGGCAGAAAAAGTGACGATCTATGGTGAAATTGCAGATTATTTTTCCAGGAATAAAAGTGAATGACTTCCTTTTTCCAGTAGGCTTATCGTAATCACCCTCAGCTGCTTGTCTGAGTCGATAACCTGGCATCATACAGAGTTACAACAGCACGTACAATATGGCAGAAAAAGTGACAATAAAATAAATTCCAAATGCCTGGTTATCCTCCCTCAGTGTATGGCCTACAGCGAGAAAGCAGGTCTAGTATGATGGCTCAAACTGGCCTTGGAGATATAGCCACAATATGGCAGAAAAAGTGACAATAAAATAAATTCCAAACGCCTGGCTATCCTCCCTCAGTGTAATGGCCTGCAGCAAGAAAGCAGGCCTAGTATGATGGCTCAAACTGGCCTTGGAGATATGGCCACAATATGGCAGAAAAAGTGACAATAAAATAAATTCCAAACGCCTGGTTATCCTCCCTCAGTGTATGGCCTGCAGCAAGAAAGCAGGTCTAGTATGATGGCTCAAACTGGCCTTGGAGATATGGCCACAATATGGCAGAAAAAGTGACAATAAAATAAATTCCAAACGCCTGGTTATCCTCCCTCAGTGTATGGCCTGCAGCAAGAAAGCAGGCCTAGTATGATGGCTCAAAGCAGACCCAGTATGATGGCTCGAACTGGCCTTGGAGATAGCCTCTTTTGCTGCAAACTGACATGACAACTGGCAGGAAACAGTTCCGGCTGAATGATCATTATGGGATGTGATTGCCGGCAATATCGCTGTCATGAGCGAGGCCTAACTCACAATTTATCTGCTTGTTCAGCCCACATCTGCTTTATGGACTTATCCCGATCACTTCCTCCATGTTCTCTGTCAAAACCACTCTAGCTAAAATGTTTGGGCAGGGATAATTCCACCAGAGACTCTGCAAATGACAGGTAAGGCCTTAGCCGTAGCGCTAAACCCATTATCTCCAGAAAGAGCACACCTAGGGAACTCGCATGAAACATCATCTCCGAGTAATCAAGAGATCTTCACACAATGGAAGGCTTTTAAGCCATTATATTACAGCACAGAGATGCATAGTATAGAGTACAAAAACCTTCCCCGCACCTTTAGAATAGCGAGTGACATCAGACATGTCTATATACAGTTATCAGTGCCATCAATAGATCATTTTATCTCATTCTGCTCGCAGGCCAGGATGAGACAGACAGGGATTGAAAGGTACAATAGAACAATGCCTGGTTTTGTGTACCAGAACATAAAGAACAAATAGTGACTCAAGGTCAAGGGAAAATATAGGTCAAGGGGAAACAAAGGTCATTCAGGTGACATACTTAAAGTGAAAGCAAAAGCAACTTGTGGGGATGTGAACCAAATTGAAATTGAAAGCAACCAGAAAGGAGAAACAGAGTCAAAGGGAAAAAAGAAAGAAAAATATCAAAAATTAAAAATATGTTTAAGGTCATAGAAATCACAAGGTTATACTTATTAGAAGTTAAAAATTTTAAATCTGTAGAAGAATTGTAAAGGGATCACAAGCAAATAAACTAAAATAGCTTGCTAACGCCTCATTCACCATATAATGACCAAATACAAACATTTCTCTAAATAGGTACATTTTAAAATGAAAAAAACTGAAAAAACAAAATGTGCTTTCAAGAAAAAAAGATGATAGGTTTTTTCAGCATTTTATCTTAGCTAAGATATTTTGGATTTGAGGAAATACCTATTGCAATGTTTTGGTCCAATTCCATCTGACAAAGTTCATCAGAAAAACATAGCTTTATCAACAACAACAGATGTTGTTTTTCTTTCATCAATGTGATCTGATCATCTCCATATCAATCAAAGGGTAGCTTCATGTATTCAATCATCATCTTAGAAAGATGGTTGTCATAATAATACAACAGTTAGTCGTGATATTTACTCATAGGAAAGTAGATTTATCTTCTGTTTGCGTTTCAATCCACAGATCAAAGACTCCCGCAGTTGAGTTCCATTGCCTTTAATCTGGGGATCGAAGGACTGGGATGAAGGAAAACCCACTAAGTACTCTGTACTCCAGACCATTGTGTAACTATCACTTAATGAAATACTCTGGCTGCATTAAACAAAGTCAGATAATAATTCATGCAGCTGTCATGGCAGCAGCAAAATATGATGGATGTGCGGAAAAGGTGAATAATGCAAAATCTCAAACTTGACACAGGTAGAAAGCATTACTAAACTCTTAACAAAAAAGAACCGGGGGAGAAGACAATTCTGCCGAGATGAGTCATGAAACTTTAATCTGTTATAACTGACAGCTAATGCCAGTGGCTGAACTAAGCAGTCTAGTTCCTTAAGATGGCATCTTAAGAATGCGGTAGTTGCTTTCCGCCTGTCAGCGGCATTATACAATGCAGCACAATCATGATGGATGATGCGATCTACGGCCCAAATTATCAACCAATCACAGAGCACTGATGAATGATGCCTTGTGGTATTTGCGGGGAGCGCCGCCCCGCTGATATTGGGACCACTTGAGAAATACAGGTAGAGCCTCCAGGAACAAATTAAAGGTCTCCCTCTCTCTTTTTCTCTAATATTTCTTTTTGTAAGTGCCGCAGGGAGTCGAAGGTCATTATAAAGCATGATAGATTACCGAGTGCTGAGGAAAATGGCAATGGACTGCCTGCACATGTAAACACTGCAATGGGGTACTAGCACAAAAATTTACTTCCACTTCACAGTAATAACCATCTTAGATTCTGTCTTCTGAAATTTTGATAGCTCACATTCAATTAGCATAAGTTAATTTTAAATTACTTGAAAATATTTGTATATATTTTCAATCATTTAAAATCACTTTCGACAAAGATACCAATTCCATTCTAAATAAAATGAAAAATATATATATATTTTTTAGAAAATTTAATACATGAAATTTACGACATTGATATCTATTCTGATCTGACAGACTCAATGTATGAATCAGGATAACACTCCTGTATTTGATGCACTCAACTTGATCATATTATAGTTCCATGCACCTTCTCCAGTGCTATATAGTTCTGGTTGAAATAGCAGATCCTTGATTGAAACTTAATAGATTCAAGTTCTCAATATTAAGTCCCATATTGTTAGTACAGTTAGGTGAAGGATTAGTCACAAGAGAAAATCTGAAGTAATGTCCTACCATTGCCTTTAACCCTTCCAATGCTGAGGCTACTTTCGTTCAAATCACAAAAATGCAAAAATATCTGAAAACCATCTAAACCCTGTCATGTTGGTATTCAGTGGAAAGCTCTCACCGAGTACTCTCAAATGAGTACCCATTTGCAAGGGTTTCAGTAATTTTTCAGGTTTTTCACATCATTTTGAATTGGCCAAATTAGCCACCAGCAGGATAAGGGTTAACAATACCAAATGCCTTATACTAGCTTCTCTTTCATTCCTTTAGTTTTGTTTGTCACAGCTGACATCAAGTACACCCCAGTGCATTTCATCTTAGTAAAGACTTTATCATCATTCTCTAATAAGTCTAGGATGTACTAGCTCTCAAGAAAAATCCCTGAGAGAGGATGAGTTTTCCATGCATATGGAGATTGTCATGTTTGTAAGTGCATTTACTGTTACACAGATATCAGGTTAGTGCATTCTATGTTTAGTGCAAACTCTTAAGTACATATTTTTGAGGCATTATCGATTGAAGAAGCAACTCAGGAGGAGACAAGAATATATTGATATATTGCTATACTCTTTCTATTTTTATTATAGAATCACCCCACTCCATAGGGCAAACTGGACATGCCTGTCAAAACGAGAGGTCAATTAATTAACATATGTAAAGAGCCTATTAATACTAGAACATTCACTTGTGATTCAGCATATTTTTTGATTTGGTGGAATAATAAAAGACAAAATTAGAAATATGAGAAAATGAAATAAAAAATGATGATTAGAAAATTAGAAATTAATCTGAAACTATTTTAGTACATTACAATAACATTGAATATATGCCACATGCATTTAAATGACTAATCATAAGGGTAATATAAAAAAGAACCATGTGGCAAAAGTGGAATTACTAAGAGTATGCTTATTAGTGCATGAGGACCTAGAAATATATACACAAATGTGAAATCATATACCCGTGCGCATTACTGCAAATCTCATTTCTTTAAATTTAGCCTTTTTACACCACTTTACCCTTCCCTCTTCCAATATAGCTCAGACTTCAGGAAAGCCTGGGATATTCCTAGGTTTGTCCGGGGAATTCCAAAAAATGGTATTCCAATTAGCTTTTAAATTTGGCAAGGATATTGCCACCTTTAATAACCAAAAGAAGCTTGGCACACCAAGGTATTCCTTGGGTTTTCCTAAGAATATCTACTATTTCAAAGGAAGTCTCAGATCTACCCAGTAAGGGCAGTAAGACATTCATTTTTCATGCAGACTTTGCATGGAAGATGTGTCTTCAGAGAAATTCACCCAGAAGGCCTAATATCTTGGCACCTTGTTGGTGTGTGCTCACCGTAACGAGCCTGCTAGCGGAACTAAGGGGTGAGACCACACTCCTCGTGAGACGGCAAGCGGGCTGACCCCCAGCGAAGGCTATTAGGGGAATGGCAGGGAGGGCAGGCAGAACAGCGCGGCCATACTTACACCTAAGCCATACACAGCACCATTAATCAACCAGGGTTAGAATAACACCACCATTGTAACCACAACCACCGTGCACCACCGCAAGCCAATGGAGTTACACTTTACTCCTCTTTAACCTAATGTAGCTCAGACTTTCTTAGTAATTCTGGGATTTTTCAAGATCAAACCTAAGTATTCATTGGTTATTGACAATTAAAGCTTCATTTACCATGGTAATGCATATATATAAACCTTAACAAATATAACGGAGATTTTTTAGGGTGTTCTTAGAATATTAGGTTATAGGGGATTATTCTGAGAAAATCTAAGGAATTCCTTGGCATTTGAAGTTTTATTTGAAAGGGATTGAATGCGGGTGATGCAATACGGAGGCCTACTGGCTCTTTTATGCAGGTATGAATGGAGTTCCAAACAAAGAGCTTTCTTCTGACGTCTATGAAACTAAAATAATTTTGTAAGAATGCATAGATTGTTGAATTATTTGAGGGAGTGTTGTTGGTTTGGTTCTGGTTAGACTTCAGCCTGTGAGCCTCACTTAAGTTATCACTGGACAACAAGAAATGCTTGATCAAAAAGTTGAAGATAAAAAATGAAATATTCATGACAATTAGAAAAGGTTTCTGTTGTTTTTTCCCTCATAGAAATGCAAATCATGATGTATGTACCCTTATAGACTCATGTAGGATTATAGATTTCTCTTCTGTTGATTGCATCAATCACTCAAGCATTTTCCAATAGATGCTTTTCGTTGAATGAAATCAACAAAAGTGCCAATTCTTTTTCGGCCACTACAATACAGACATGAATGGGTTAACCATTACAATGCTGAGGCTACTTTTGTCCAAAGTACAAGGAAACAAAGATTTTGGAAAACCATCCAAACCCTGTCATGTTGGTATTCATTAGAAAGCTCTTGCTGAGTACTATCAGATGAGTACCCATTTGCCAGGGTTTCAGTCATTTTTCAGCTTTTTTTGCATCATTTTGTATTGGCCAACTTAACCACCAGCAGCATAAGGGTTAAAAGCCCTAGCAATTAGTGAACATTATTAAGCAGAAGCTCGCCTTCTGACAAACATAACAGTTAGCCAGAGACAGCAATGGTAAGCCATTACAATGCCTGATTAACCATCAAACGCCAGCTTTACATGAGCTATTTACAGGATAAAGTTTGTTTTCTTGTTCTACACTTAACACTAACTATTCACCAAAAGATGTAGCAAATGCTAGCCCCTGGGCACTGCTTAATGTTGCCATAGAATATTCTAGTTTCCATTGTCCATGTACAGGCTGCTTTTCTTCTGTTCTCTCTGTTATTAATAACTCATTAAGTTGTATCCTTTGATCTATACCTGCGAATGCCTTTCAAGTTTCATGATGAATACCAGTTTGATAAGAAATGCCTATCACCAGCTCCACTCCAATTCTCCAAGCTAATTGGTCAATTTCTTTATTGTACTTAGCTTAATTGGGCTTCTTTTATTGAACAATTGGTGATGTTAAGAGTCCAATATCAATCCTGCATTGTTTTTCACAATACTCATTGTAAGGACCCCAGTATATTATACTACTTCTGGTAGTGCATTGGTGGGAATACCATTAAAACACTATTACCCCCAATATGATAAACCAGCATGGTGTATTTTTGGAAGATAAGATGGCAGGAAGTAATTGAGATTGATATAGGTATGTAACTCGCGATTTCAAGTGAGAAATATGCCTGAGTCGACCAGAGTAAGTTGACTCATATTTTCTCTCCACTGCAAGAACCTTGAACTTTGAACTTATGGTGCTCATCTTAACTCAAAATTAATGTGGGGAGTGGGTCAGTTGATGAAAAATTTGTTATCACTGTACAGCCCGTGCGGTATTAGTAGCTTTTTTCCTTTTTCTCTTTTGACCAAATGCATTTTATGCATACTTTCTCTTGTTCTACTTTCCCTACTCCTGGTTGCTATATAAATGTTCGGCGTTGTGGAGGGCTGTCTATGGTCCTTCTGCAACTGAAAGGCCTTTTGGAACTATTCATGAAGAGAAGGGAATTTCATCCCGGTTCCAGGTTTCTATCTCCTAAGACCTAAGCTGTTGAAAGCGACGTAAAACCCAATTCCTTCCTTCCTTCCTTCCTTCTGTTCATTCTTTTAGTTACCCTTTTTTCCATATGATCTAATTTTTTTCTTCTGCCTTCTACTTGTTCTTTTCTCTTCTTTCCCCCTTTGTGTAATTCTTCTTCTTCTTCTTATCTCCTCCTGCTTCTACTTTTTATTCATCATCATCCTCCTCATCATCAATATCTATCTTACTTATCCTTCTTCACCTACTGATTTCTCTTCTTCCTCTTCTCCTCGCCTATACCTCCGCTATTAGAGAAAGGTGTCTTAGGAACTTGTTAAGGTCATACGAGGGGTCAGAAAAAAGCTTCTCTTCTCAGCACTGTTCTGTCAAGCAAGTGCTAACAACACAGGAGAAACAGCTTAAACAATTTCACACCCTGCTGGCTAAGCTATCAGTTTACTTTTCTTCTACTCCTAGCACACTGGGTAGGGGGGGCACCTTTGAAGTAATGTTGCTGATCAGGAACTTAAAGCTCATTTCCTCAGCTTCATCTCATTCTGTGCAGGGATCTTAGTTAGAAATACATGACATGAGGTGAAGAGATACCCACAATTCTCTATGCAGTATTCTGCCATGGCATCAATACACCTATCACATGTACACTAGCTAGAGGTCACCATGTAATATGTCTCAAGCTGTTCAAAACTAATTGCTTTCATTATGACTGTAATACAAAGTACTCAATATTCATGTTTTTGTTGCATTTTATGTTTGTTCTTATAATATAAACAGTATTGAATACTTAATATCTCGAGAGAGATTAATGTTCATAAAGATTGATTTGTTATATTTCAGTGATATCACCTGATATATTATGCATAATTGTTAATCTTTGTTCATTAGTTCGGAGTTTTCTAAAAAGCAACAGACAAACTAAATCAAGCAACATAAGTCTAATGGTCCATTATAATACAATATCATTACATTTTCTACCATAAATTCCAAATCAGAAATGTCATTATTATAGGATGGAAGCTTTAATTGAAATATCAGATATATCCTTTGAATTTATGAATAGAGAATGAATGGCATCTTTCTCTGTACCGAGTGTCATTCTAATGCAAATTAAGTAAGCAAGATTAATGTGACAGGTAAACTTTAATAAAATTACCACCATTCTAAAACTTACTTTTTCAAGAGGCAAAGCAATAGCAAATATATGTGTTTTTTTCTTCACAAGTTGCTTGTAATATAATTTATCAAAAACAAGCTATAAAGATGCCAATTTTTTTAAAAGCTACCAGTTTAATCATTTCTTATAAAAGGCAATAATAGTGAATGAATGAGAGGAATTCTCTCACAGACTAGTATCATTCTACATCTAGAACCGGTTATAAAGGTACCAACTAAGGATGTCATCGATAGTCGACAAATCGATAGACCAACATTTTCACTTTGTCAATTAAATCGAATAGAATGGTTGGGTATCGAATCGAAATAATCAATATTTTGTACCCCAATAATGGCGTATAATTATTAATAAAAAATACACTTTTCCCAGACATATTCTTGTTAAACTAATGCAAATTGAAATTCTGACTAAATATTGAAGTATTTTCTATGGCTTTTGTAAGAGATATTTGAAGGAATGGTGTGCTTTACTCAGGTATATGGCCAAGACACAGGGTATCCCACCAAAAAAAAGGGATATCAATGACATCCCTATAAATACTTGTGCCCTACGAGCACGTTACGGCGTATCGAATCGAATCGAATCGAAAAATTTATCAATTAATTGAATCGATAAAATTTCATATCAATGACATCCCTAGTACCAACTACCTTTTCATCACAGCCACCATCTGTAATTACTGTACAAGAGACATGAAATGGGAAATGTTTGAAAGAATTTTTCCAAGGAAAAAGCCATCTAAGAGAGGAAAAATATCTTTCTATCAAAGGCAACATCTTAACCCCTCCAATGCTGAGGCTACTTTGATCCAAAGCACATGGATGCAAAGATTTTTGAAAACCGTCTAAACCCTGTCATGTTGGTATTCATTGGAAAGCTCCTACTGAGTACTTTCAGATGAGTACCCATGTGCCAAGGTTTCCGTCATTTTTTCAGATTTTTTTGCATCATTTTGTATTGGCAAAATTAGCCACCAGCAGCAAAGGAAGGGTTAAAAAACTAAATGGAAGATGTGGGGAGTGGATGAGAGAGCTTATCTCACTGATGAGTGTCTTCCTAGAACAAGAACAAGCACTAAAGGCACCTAATATTCTCCATCAAAGCAACCATCCTAACTATCAGTTACAAGAGGCAAGATGATGGGAGCGGACCGAGAGAATTTTTCTCGCCAGTAAGTGTCATTCTAGACCAAGAACAAGCTGTAAAGGCGACAAATATCTTTCCATCAAAGACACCACTCTACCTTAGCATTACAAGAGGCAAGATGTGGAATTGGATGAGAGAGTTTTTCTCAGCAGCGAGTGTCGTTCTACAGCAAGAACATGCTCGAAAGGCGACAAGCACTTTATGAGGCGAGAAGATGCTATTAGACTTGTTACCTCAAGCGTTGGCAATCGCCTCCTTTAAGCTGCTGCGCTCAGGAGGCTGGCATTTTAACTTTTAGCATGACAAATGGGTGACGATAATAGAGAGAGACGTTTCCATCTCATCTATGGCCCCCATTGAATGTGCATCACTTCTAGGCTGAGGTGCGAGCTTGAGGCTTGGGGAACAGAGGTTCTACCTACTGCTAGCCACGTGTGCAGTCATATGCAATAGAAGGAGGGGCATTAAGGGTTTAACTGCTCCCAATATCAATGTCTGGCCATTAGTGGCAGGAATAGCACCATTAGTTTCTCTTTCAGAAGTCTCTAGTCTTTAAGGTTAAAGGTATACCTTTAAGGTGAAGAGGTTGAGATGAGAGGCTAGATAGCTTGATAGGTTACAAGCATAGTAAAAACGGAATTACTTGAGAGAAAAAACTGAAACAGCTGAAGTTCAAACCTATTTGTCAAGTTGATTACATTCTGTAAGGACCTTCTTTTTTGCTAACATGGTAAAGAATACACAAATTAAATTAATGTTATCAGAGTGTAAGGTATTAAGAAGATAGTTTAAGCTGTAATGGTCTAAAAATGTGTTTCTGCTAGAACCATGCACCCCATAAAGGGGTATTTACTGGTGCTCAAATGACTCATCAAACATTAATATGTTTAGCTAAACTTTGCCAATTAACTCTATTGCCTGAATTCTTGCATTTGGGCTCTAGCAATAGATATTGTGAGCCATGTATTAGATAGTTCAGCAAGGGATGCAGTCCTTCCATGGAAATGACAATTTGGTTCTAAAAAACTTTAGTTAATTAAATCTTATGAAAAATAGGAATTTCTTGTGCCACATATGTGACGAAAACTAAAGGTTGTTCTGTGGTACAAGTGTGTCCAATGATCAGTTTATAAACTTATAGGGAGTACCGTATTCTACCAATTAAGCGCACATGCCCAAATAAGTGCAAAGGGCCTATTTTTCATGGTTTAAGAGGAATGGCCAGTGCAAATGTCACGAAAAACTTGTAAAACTTACCTCCAGAAGAAGTAAGAAAAGCCAAATCACCGTGTCTGCAAACCAGCGCTGAGTTCCGCAATTTCAGCAGTTCCTTTGCGCTCTCACTGTTCATATTTGCAGCATGATCATACTATTGACCAATCAACAATCTTTTCACATGCAGGGTTGTAGCTGCAAACTGAACAGCGAGAGCGTAAAGGTGCATTAACGGCCAATACTCTCCGATCGGCAATCCTTAAGCTAGGTGTGCTGTAAAAATGGAAGATTGCCAACACCCCTACTTCAGAATTTTTTTCCCAAACTCTACCCGCACTGTGCGCTTAATCAGAAGAATATGGTAACATGAATCAACCACATACTTAATTCATAAAACCTAGGCGGTGCCACGTAACTACCACGCACTAACCACTCATCATGGTATACACATGGCTGACTTGCGTTGTAATGGTGGTAACGGTCACCTACAAGTCTCCCACAGGTCTATCTGTGACCTGAGAGTAGTAGACAGGGAGTGGGCACTGGTCATGCATCATCAAATTTCGCTGCCTCTCACTATCTGACCTAGATAGGATGACATCCCCCAGCCAGCCAGTCAGCCAGCCAGCATGCTTACTGCACAGATCACGTGACCAATACAACCCCAGGCTACAGCGCGTAACCCTAGGCGCAGATGCCGTAGAGGCTAGCATGCAGTACCTATGGGATTGCGGATCAAGGTTATGCATTTCTCTGCTGTGACCTATGGCCAGATTCGCCTAGAATCTGCAACATCAACTTGTTTCTATCATGGGTCTAGTGGTGCAAATGTGGTAAACCCATGGTCAAAAAGATGATTTTTTGTAATGGATGTAAACAAATCATCATTTGGGCTAAACGATTTCTTTCAATAACATTATACTCTGTTCATGTTACTCAATGCATAATTTTGTACATTCCAAACTACAAGCAAAGAAAGCATTACATCTACAGCACATGGAATGTGTTTCCATGCTTTCCTACCTAAACCAGCAAAAGCTATAATGACTCACTCTAACAGTTCATCTACCTTGCCTATGCATTATCACTACTTTATTCCCATAGTGAGCTATCCCTGATATCTTAGCGTGCCATTTTGGGATGACGATCGAGGAAAGAAGAGGAGTGCATTGTTAGTGCGCCTCAGAAAGCAGACAATGTGTGATAGCTCAGCTCTTGAGATCTATTCTGCATTCGCGCTGGCTGTGCGCTAATAAAGGTATACCCCAGGGAGCACTAGTGGGCATCTTTTTGCCATTTGGAGTGCCGCGCTGAATTGATGCAGTGTTTTATGTGCGACCCTTGCTAGTCACGGGATAATAGAGACAAAGTCACAAGCCTGCCTGGCTGGCTGGCTGGCTGTGATCATGGTCTGCCTCCCTGTCTTATCTCATTGACACTCTGAGTTCCTCCATAAAGTATCATCTGCTACTCTCATACTTTTGAAAGTAACTTGGGAATAAAGCGAAATTTCACAAAATATTTGAAGGAGAGTTGTTGTATGGAATCTGATCAATATTTCTCCAGCAAATGTTTTCCAGAAAAAACTTCTGTAAGCAAGATATATCTAATATTGTCAGGCCTGTTTAGGCCGCTCTGAGTGTAAATGGGTTATAGACTCCTGCTCCTATTGCCAATTACATGTATGGAGGGCCTCAGCTCTGACGGCCGTGTGGTCTAAGGCGCCGCCACTGACTGCACGCTGTCTTTCACCACTGCCTGGATTCGATTCCCGGCCTGGGCATGTGAGTTTAAGTTGCCAGTGACTTGGGGCTAGGCGGTGGTTTTCGCCGGGTACTCCGGTTTCCTCAACTACTTACAACTGGCTAGTCACGAATTAGCCACAATTGGCATAAATGTGACGAAAAACAAAAAAATTCAAATTCAAATACATGTATGGAGCTTCCAATACTAAGATAATCCTTCCATTTTCTTAGAAAAATGGGAACACCAAGAAAATCTTAGGATTTTGCGGGGTTTCCTGGGAAGTCTCAGCTTAGTCTCAGAGTGAATAAGGGTCCCTGTACTTGTAGGTATAGTCACCATATAGGCAACTTTGTAAGCAGGTTTTTGCTTACAAACCAGCAGTTCACAAACTGCATGAGCTGCGTTCACAAGACCGGTTCGCAACCATCTCTGTCGGAGGACATCAAGTGACTCTGTATGGCTTGGGGCAGGATATCACACAACATCATATAAATCCCATTCACACTCAGAGTTCCTCTAGAAAGTATCGTCTGCTACTCTCATACTTATAAAAATAACTTGGGAACAAAGCAAAAGTTCACAAAATATTTCAAGGAAAGTTGTTGTTAGGCTTCTGATTAACAATTCTCCTTCAAATATTTTCTAAAAAATGCTTCTGTTAGAAAAATATCATCGAAATTGTCAGGCCTGTTTTGGCCGCTGTAAGCATCAATGGGTTAAATCACCTGTAATGGCTACCTAAAATCTTTCAAGTTTCTTTCAATATTTGAGACAAATTAGATGGAGCAGCTTGCCCTTTTCTATCATGATCATTCTTGTTATCAATCATCACCAACATTGCGTTGTCATCATCGTCATCACCTTTATCATCACCATAACTTACCCTTATCATCATCAACATCATTCCTATCACTACCACTGTAATTATCGTCATCATTATCATCATCATCCGTATCATTACCATCATCATCATCAGCATTTCATCCTCATCTTTATCCTCATCATCAACATCATCATCATCAGCCATTTCATCATCATCATCATCATTATCATCATCATCCTTATTATTATCATCATCATCATCAACCATTTCATCATCATCATCATCATCCTCATCATCCTCATCGTCTTCGTCATCATCATCATCATCATCATCATCATCATCATCATCATCATCATCATGGTCTTACAAATGAGGCAGCCCTGCCAGATGTATGATTGATTAGATAATCTTACAGCCTTCATTTTTAACACCACCTTTAAGGCTAGATGCTTAACGCTCCTTCAAAAGCTCAACTTACCACCATCCTACCTTGATAGCACACACCTAAGGTAACCATTAGCACTGACTAAAAGCCCTTTCAAGATGGAAAGTTTAGCACATATTTGCTGATATGAGACACTTAAAGCATTGGATATCCCTTAATGGATTAGGAACATGATGCTTTAATCTCAGCCATAATCATAACAAAACAATATGAATGTGCATATATATCATAAAAATGGAAACAAAGTAAAACTTCCTATTGGGTAGTTTGTTACCAAATCATTTTAGATTCCCTTTAACGGTGCTCTGATAATCAATATCAAATCTGAACATAAACAAATTTCAATATGAAATATTCATTTGAAGGGATTTTACTGAATAGCTAGGAATACCAAGGAATTACTAAGATCATCCCAGGAAAAGCTTAGGATTTCATGGGAAGTTTTGTATGTGATATGATCATAATATGCTTGACTATGATATTTCAAATATTTTTTTAATCATTAAGAACAACAATATTGAAAATGTTTAGATTATCACCATGCACTCAGCATGAAAGATGACCAATTGATAACCCCACTATGGCCAGAAATGGCCTGCCAATATTGGTGCTAGTTTTCTAAAAAAAACAAAAAACAAACATCGCAAATAACTGAAGGAGAAATGTTTACAGGATCCAAACCACACATCTAGCTACTTCAAATCTTTTTCTGATTAACCCTTCCAATGCTGAAGCTACTTTCGTTCAAAGCACAAGGACGTAAAAGATTTTTAAAAATCATCTAAACCCTGTCATGTTGGTATTCATTGGATAGCTCTTGGTGAGTACTCTCAGATGAGTACCACTTTGCCAGGGTTTCAGTGATTTCTCAGGATTTTTGCATCATTTTGTATTAGACATTAACCACCAGCAGCATAAGGGTTAATGCTTAATTCCCTTGTTAGTCATAATGACATAGGTTAATAGCATCCATCTCTCGAAAGGATTTCTAAGCATGAATGGGAATAATGTTGTATTATTTCTAATGTGACTGCAGGCATTGCTGCTTTAATAAGAACGCTTTCTTGTCGGTCTTAGCCCTACCGACTACTGTGGTATTCTAATCATCTTGAATATGTCAGCCCAAGAGAGGAATCCAAATTGACAACTCAAAAGAGAGAAATTAGTGCTAATTAAGAAAATGCACTGCCGAGGAGAATGGCATCCATCTATGCACCCTGCGATGTCCAGGTGCTCACAATCCTTGACAAGACATCAAAGAATTGCATCCCAGCCAGTCGATTTAGAGGCGTAGATCTAGAGAGATCTAGAGAGAGTACAGAGTAAACAGGTTAGTGCGCTCTTCACAATGCCGCCGCGGTATGAATAAGGCGCATCCTGGGAGGATGGAAAGAACACATAAAACAGATTGGCGAGCTTCGTGGGGTTTCTGACAGCCTTCATCTTGTGTGAGCGCGGGCGTGGGGAGAGTGCTGGCATTCTCTATCTGTCTCTCGAGACAAAACGATCTACAACCAACATTCAATATGCTACTACAGTACTACCCACCAAGGCCTCACGCGCCGCAACACAATACAACAACACTAATTGCAACTCAATAGATTTATTGCAAAAGTGTGAATTGGCAAAATGACCACAAATGACCGCTGGAAATTGCATTTTATTTCTTCCCATCGGTAGTCTAGGTCAGACTGCCATAGATAGTTCAAGGCCAGTACAAGGTTTTCTCAAACAGGCCTAGGCCATACAAAGACTTTGATGAATGACCAAGTCAAAATCACAGGCACTAAAAATATTGATGAGTTTATACTGTGTCATGCTGCTCCAAAGTTGCCCCTATCAAAAGGATAAATCGGAAGTAGTCAGATATTTTTTTGTGCTTATTCTAGAAATCAACTGAACAATGTTACTTAAATATTAAATGGAACAAGTAAGTATATAATCTAAGACTAGATTCAGTATATATTATCAAAATAACACCAAAAGGGTGTATCAAATGCTCCTTCAAAGAGAAATACCAACTTTAAGCTATATTATCTCATAACTGACTTTTCAGCTTTATAAATCAACTTTATAATCAAAAACAGCCAAAGAAATTACTTTGTAATGCAAAGGTAGTGTGTTATGAATGGAGGTTGCCATGGTAACTCAAAGGTTAATATTCCAGCTCTTGACAGCAATGTTATTGAACCCCCAGGCCATCTCCTCCTAATACAGTATGTATAGCTCCCTTTCCCCTGCCCTATTAAATAGGACAGCATTTCAATACCAGATTTCTACTGCATTATTTATATCCTAGAGAATACATTATCCCACCATCGTTTTATGGGTTTCCCTGAAAGAGTGGAAGGCATGGTCTAGACAAACGTAGTAGTAGTGGTAGTGGTAGAAGTAGTAGTAGTAGTAGTAGTAGTAGTAGTAGTAGTAGTAGTAATAAAAGTAGTAGTAGTATTAGAAATAGTAGTAGTAGTAGTAGTAGTAGTAGTAGTAGTAGTAGAACTGGTAGTACCAGTAGCAGCAGCAGCAGTAGTAGTAGTAGTAATAGCAGTAGCAGCAGCAGCAGTAGTAGTAGTAGTAGTAGTAGTAGTAGTAGTAGTAGTAGTAGTAGTAGTAGTAGTAGTAGTAGTAGAAGGAGTAGTAGTAGTAGAAGGAGTAGTAGTAGTAGTAGTAGTAGTAGTAGTAGTAGTAGTAGTAGTAGTAGTAGTAGTAGTAGTAATAGCAGCAGCAGCAGCAGCAGCAGCAGTAGTAGTAGTAGTAGTAGTAGTAGTAGTAGTAGTAGTAGTAGTAGTAATAGCAGTAGTAGTAGTATTAATAGTAGTAGTAGTAGTAGTAGTAGTAGTAGTAGTAGTAGTAGTAGTAGTAGTAGTAGTAGTAGTAGTAGTAGTAATAGCAGTAATAGTAGTAGTAGTAATGGTAGTAATAATGCTAGTGCCATGTAGTGACAATGGTAGTGGAAGCAGCTGAACAATTAGCAGTAGCAGAGGTGCTTGATCTAGAGTGCACTGACCAGGTGAGCACTGTGTATTTAACTAGCACTCAACCTATATAAGACAATTAGTCAGATGAGGCAGTGGACCTTTAATCACCCCTGGCACTGACACGCCACTCCCTGATTAAAGCTTTAAACCTCACCCACGTCACTTTTCTACCTCACTATCCTCTAACACAGATGCAGCAATGGCAGAATTTACATAAACCCATTCATGCTTTAATAGTTACCCATGAGAAGTTGTTTATTTTAAAAACAAATATTAAGGGATAAAGCATGAATTCCCTATGTCTTTCAAGGAGACTCGCAGGTTGAATTCTGATAAACAATTTTTCCTTGATTTATCTCCAAAATTATGCTAATAGTTCAGAGAGAAATCATTAACATTGACAGATCATTTACATGATCCAGACTGCACTCTTGATCTGACACCTAGTGAAATTTATCAGCCTATATTACCCCTAACCATGGCAACCAACAAAAATTTCAAGTGGGTCTTCATCTTATTTTGATGAGTAACTGGAGGGCTATATGTGTGCAAAATTTAGCGCTTTGCCAAAAAAATAATGATTTTTTCACAAATCCGCTGGACTTATTAATAAGGCTTGAAATATTAATTCTTGATGGTGGAATTTTGTTTCTCCAAAATAAATTAGTGTTAGATTTGGAAAATTGATTAACTTCCTAATTATCTAGGTTAAATTGTGACTAACAAACAGTATTGAAAGATTCATTAGAATTGTACAGCTTACAAGACACTTGTCTCAGATATGTCAGTTTTTAGAGACAGCAATCAGCCAGTCAACATAGCATTATGTTTGATCCCTCAGTCATGGAATTTCAAATAAAAGCACATGTAAGTATTCTTTTAACCTTTATTTGCACTAAAGGTGCTGGATTTTCATAAGTAGGTTTTGTTTCTTATTGTAAGCTGCTGCTTTGGGTCTATAGGGATCACCTTCATGACAACTCCTGGTTCTTAAAACCATTTACCCTGCTGCTGCTGAGGTTATTTCCATCCAATGCACAAAAAAGCAAAAAGTGAAAACTATCGAAACCCTGTTATGTTGGTATTCATATGAAAGCTCTCACTGAGTACTCTCAAATGAGTACCCATATGCCAGGGTTTTGGTTATTTTCAGGGATTTTTAAATAATTTTGTGATGGCCAAATTAGCCACCAGCAGCATAAGGGTTAAAAAAGGAAAGGAAAGCTTTTCAAGCTGTCTTCATGATAACTTCATCAAACAGTGTCAAACTAAATATGACTGCCAAACACATGCTTGATGGTTAACAGTGGGAATAAATTAACTAAAAGTCTGATTATCATATGGAAAAACAGCAATACAATTGGACCAAAATATTCAAATTTCTTTGTTAAAATTACAGCTCTAAACAATGCTTTTCCTAATTATGAAGGGCCAGCCCCCAAAACAGAGTGGTTTAAGAAGATGCTAAAGGTAAAGGTATTCAGTTTATAGTCTTGTATCCACCGAAGCGCTCACATGACCTTCCTCCCCTAGCAGGCACTGTACACACGGAAACCATTTCAATACCCCAGGGGATATTCCAGAGCGACTGGCAGCATATAGCGCACACACTCTAAGCACTGCCTTATTTATGCTAGGTACCCATTTTGCACCCTTTATGCTATTGGCTATCCACTGTCTCTCACAAATGCCCAGGTTGCTATGCAGCTCAAGGCATGAGACAGAGTTGTCAGTGACTTGGTGTTAAAAGGTGGTTATGTTGGGTACTCCAGTATCTCCCACCATTAGCAACTGAATAGTCGTAATTTTGCCTAAATGTGGCCGAAAAAGTCTTGATAAATAAATGTCAAATGCAACTGTGTAAGTTAACTAATTTAGTGTTTAACCCTTCAAATGCTGAGGCTACTTTCTTGCAAGGCACAAGAACTCAAAAAACTTCTAAAACCATCTAATCCCTGTCATGTTGGTATTCATTGGATAGGTTTCGCTGAGTTCTCTCAGATGAGTACTCATATGCCAGGGTTTCAGTTATTTGTCAGGTTTTTGCATAATTTCATATTGGCCAAATTCTGAGCCATCAGCAGCATAAGGGTTAAGCCAGCATCCGTAAGGTGTAGTCAAAAGAGCTTGATTTAGTCTGTTTCAAGAAGAGTCCCACTGCCTCCTCCTCCTCCTTCCTCTTCCTCCTGCTCTGGGACTGAGGAGAGGAGAGAGTCATGGCAGGTATACCACCAGGACAGGGGGAGGGGAGCTATAAGGTAGAGAGATAGTACAGGTGTGCAGTGGCACTGTATTTCCTAATTTTCTCCTCTTGCATGACAGAGCCAGGTGACTCACAGTCATAAATCCCGCTGCTGAGTGCGAGCGCTATGAGCTACGTGTCACCCTAACTAAGACATACGCCGCTCAGCTTCCACAGCTCCATCTACGTGACTCATCATCTCAACACAATAAATTATCACACTTACTACAAGTTATGAATGCTGATTTCACCACAATAAATTTCAATTGTGAGTACACACTTAGACCATTTTACTATGGACTCATGATCTTACCCTGATAAATTCTCATGGCGAGAATACCCTACTTTTATCATAAGTAGGTGAGATTTCCTCAGTAATCCTTGGATTTTCCTGGGATAATCTCAGCATTTCTAAGCTGCAGGTGGTCAACGGGTAGTGCAGGTTACAGACTCAGGATTTCAACAAAATACACTGGCTCTCATGGAACACAATAGACATTGAAGACAATGGACATTATTCTCAATAGGGAGGACAAGTGAGACAATCAAAAAGCACTGCTCCCCAAGTGGCCATTTGGCACACTATGAAAAAGTTTCCACTGCAATATATATCATTCCCTTTGAGGAGCCCACTATGAGAAAGATCTCAGAGGAAGAGTGTAGACGCAATTCTCTGTAGGAGCCCAGGTGAGACAATCAGGAATGCTGCCCCCTAGAGGCCAACTGGCAAACTAAGGGTAAGTACCCAGAGAAAGACTGTAGACAATCAGAAGTGCTGCCCCCTAGAGTCCAGCTAGCACACTAAGAGTAAGTACCCAGAGGAAGAGCGTAGACGCCATTCCCTGTAGGGAGTCTAGGTGAGACAATCAGAAGTGCTGCCCCCTAGAGTCCAGCTGGCACGTCAATAAAAAGTTCCCAGAGGAAGAGCGTAGACGCCATTCTCTGTGGGGAGCCCAGGTGAGACAATCAGGAGTGCTGCCCCCTGGAGGCCAGCTGGCACACTGCCAGTGCTCACCTGTCTGTCAGCAAGGCAGCATTCCCCCAGTGACGGGTGAGGTGGCGGAGGGCCAACAGACAAAACATCCTAAGTGACTCAACAACAGCTGTGGCACGTCACCAGAGGATGTCATCCTCTTGGCATAGCACTGAAGGAGCAACGCCGTTACACGAGGGGGTATGAAAGGGTCAACGAATCCCCCTTAACCCTTCTAATGCTGAGGCTACTTTTGTCCAAAGCACAAATATTTTTGAAAACCATCTAAACCTTGTCATGTTTGTATTCATTGGAAATCTCTTGCTGAGCACTTTCATATGAGTACCCATTTGCTCTAGGGTTTCATCAATTTTTCTGTTTTTTTGCATAAATGTGTATTTGCTAAATTAGTCACCAGCACCATAAGGGTTAAAAATACACACAATTATTTTTCATGCTCAGAATTGGCATTTTTCTTTACTTTTGCATTAAACCAATGAGGTACATCTACCTTTCTGTTAAAAACACACACCTTCTTACAGACTGACCTCTCACAGAGAAATCTTGTATCGGCCTGGGCTGCCGTGGGCTGCAGCTTCCAGTGATACTGACGAGAAGTGGACAAGTGCGCTACATAAGAGTCTATAGCGGAAACACATAACAATTCACTTGAAGGAGAAGAGGATGTGTGTTGTTGCTATTGCAATACTCTTGTTAGGTGGAGGCTCTTATGAATGACAGGAAATGTGACTCTGAAGCTGCTTTTTAAAAGGAGGTACATTGCATCAGGAAATCTGAGCAAGGGTGACTAATAGTAGAGCTTCAGCAAATATTTTGCCAGCATGTATATTGTGCAAACAAGAAAAATAGAAAAATATTCAATCACATAGGAGTTATGATAGAAATGAAACCATGTTTATAGAGAAAAAGATAAAGATTCCTTTTTTGATGTTTGGATTATACAATACAAACCTATACTTTAACAAATAGATATTGCTGAGTGTGCAATTCACTGGTTCTGATTGTAAATAAGATATCTGAAATGTTTTCATTGCCAAAAAGGAAATATGAGTATTGCTGGTGCCCTAAACAATGAGTTCCAATAACCTAGAAAAAAGAAATTGTTTGTTTCATGTAATGGCAAATAGGGTAGGTAGGTCGGTAAAAAAAAAATCTTCAAAAATGTGTGTTTTATGCATGTTGTATGTTGATTGGGAGTTGGGAGGGCGGGAAAAAAAACTTTAGGGTAGGGATTTTTGGAATAAAAACATATTAGGGTAGGGCTACAGGAATCAAACAACTTTTTTCAAGGCCTAAGGGTGCAACATTCACTGACACTGTAAATGCAAATAGCAACATGTGTTTACTATGAATTAGAGAGCAATGTTATCTCATCCGAGAACTGAAGTGTAAAGCAATTGGTAAAATGACAAAATCAGAAAAATCTTGCAAATTGGTTGGTCACATTTTACCAGGTATGTGATGCCATGAAGAAGATTTCCCAGAACAAAAATATAGCCTTGAACTTTATGAGGATTATAGATTAACCCATTTCCACTCAAAGCGGCCAAAAGAGGTCTGACGATTTTGGAAATATTTCCCTTACAAAAGCATTTTTTTGGAAACATTTCAATGAGAAATGTCAATCAGAAGACAAACAATAAATCTCCTTCAAATAATTTGTGAAATTTCGTTATTTTCAAAAGTATGAAAGTAGCAGACGATATTTCGAGAGGAACTCTTGAGTGTGAATGGGTTAACAAGTACTTTCACCAGCATCATCCGCCATCATCATGGCAGTTCTTGGTTTTCTTGACTTCATTTGGTAGGGTGGGAAAGTCACTGAGCTGACACCTTCCAGAACATGTACCGAAATTAAGCTTGGAATACCAAGGATATCCTAAGATTTAGCTGGGAAAATGCCAGGGTTTCTTAGGAAGCTTTGTGCAGCTCCATTTGTTGAGGGCTTGTAGAAAGCTTACGTGTGTGCCAATATCCACAGCGAAGAGAAAGATGCCGTGGGCGACACAGAAGGAACCCACTAGTTTCTCACCAAAGCAGATTAGGCCTGCTACCGTGTTTCAAAGTATTGATTAAGGAAAATTTGATTTAGACATGACCTTTATCACCGATGATTTATTGCCGTGGCGGAACACAGGTTTAGAGGAGCTGCCCAAATCCCCGGGAGAATTGTCCACGCGGAACAACACTTTCTCCTGCAAACTACAATCTCTTAACCCCTTCCTGCCTGCACACATTCACAGGTGGCAGCTCCCAATTGTAGGACATTTTCAACAATAACTTTGGAGTCAATTAGCCCTTCCAATGCTGAGGCTACTTTCGTCCTAAGTACAAAAATGTAAAAATCTTTGAAAACCATTCAAACCCTGTCATGTTGGTACTCATTGGATAGCTCTCGCTGAGTACTCTCAAATGAGTACCCATTTGTCAGGGTTTCAGTAATTTTTAAGGCTTTTCGCATTATTTTGTATTGGCCAAATAAGCCACCAGCAGCATAAGGGTAAACATTGATTCACAAAATACTTGGAGGAGAGTTGAATGAAGCATGGATGAAATCCTAGCTTGTAACCACCCTTAAGGTTCTGATACCTGTGAAACTTACTATTAAAATTACTACCATATTTCCTTGATAAAATAATGTATGGGTGCAAAAAATATTTCATCAATATAGTGAAAACAAGTAAACGTTGACACCAAACCTTTACTGACTCTAACTGAACCTTTCTAGTAAAGCTAGGGAAAAATCTATGAATTCATTGTATTCCAACCAATTAAGTTTTCAAACACTATGCTCAACAACAACAGTTTAAATGAATTCACTATTGCATGAATAGTAATAAGTTTAAATCTAATACTGCCCACTAATCCACCTTAATCAAATGTCAAAAGCACATATCTGAATAATAAAAAGTAGAATTGCCAAAATCACAAGAATCGGTGCTTAGTTTATGGAGATTTTTGACGAATGACTTTTTTCTGTGTGGCAGTTAAAACCTGCTGTCGTAACTCTGTATGATGCCAGGTTATCGACTCAGACAAGCAGCTGAAGGTGATTACGATAAGCCTACTGGAAAAAGGAAGTCATTCACTTTTATTCCTGGAAAAATAATCTGCAATTGTACTATAGATCGGCTCTAACAGCTGTTTTGAGCAGCTGTCCTGGCAGTGACTTGAAAAATACGTGTCAGCATACTGGATACATGGAGAATACAGTGCTCTTGAAAGAGGGTATCGAAGTTGTCAATTGCATATGGCAAATTCTTATTCTACTGTGCTGATATCTCTTAATTCTGAATCCTTTTACAGTGTGCAAGTGTCTTTCTCTGCATTAAATCAAAACAAAAGAAACTGCATATGACTGATTCTTATTCTACTGCGATAATATCTTTAAGATTTAAATCATTCGATAGCGCTTTCTCTTAAATTCCTTTGCAATAAAGCTTATAAACCTGAAAAGAATGCAAACTTATTGGATTTTGCCTCACCACTTAACCCATCTGCTACTGGTGGCTAATTTGGTCAATACAAAATGAGGCAAAAAACATGAAAAATGACTGAAACCCTGGCACATGGGTACTCATCTGAGAGTAATCAGCAAGAGTTATGCAATAAATACCGACATGACAGGGTTTGGATGGTTTTCAAAAATCTTTGCATTCTTGTGCTTTGGAAAGTACCCTGAGCATTGAAAGGGTTAATAAGAAATAAGTTGTTCTGTTTCTGTTCAGAGTTATTGCTGGTGACATTGGTAAGTAATGAGAGTGATGTTAAGCCACAACTACGCACGCTATAAACAGGGATGGTCAAGACTTGTCAAAAGCCAGAAAAGTCACCACAATCTCCACACTAATTACTCAAACAGACAAAAGCACAAACAAGCCTTCTTAACAAGCTTAAAATAGACAAAAAAGGTACCAGAATAGCACAATGACGCAACAGCAGGGAACAATAACACACTCTTAAAACCCACTTTAAACATAAGCAGATATTCAAATGACAGTTCTGGTATTGCCATGACAGTCCAGAATCAAGAAAAAATGCAGCCACCTGTGCAATTAGCTAGGATTACAACTAAATGCGATACTGCGATCAACTACTGGTTTATTAATTAGCTGTTGATGGAAATTTAGAACTGAAGTAGCGCTTTAAATTACAGACTTCTAATTAATATCCTTTTTCCGTCTATGAAATAGTCATTAAGCTTAATCAAGTAAAAGTAAAGTGGTATGGAATGCATATCAAAACTATGGTGGCTCTGAATAATAATTTATGCGAAGAGCTATCACTTCACCCTTATGTTGTTGGTGGCTTATTTGGCCAATCCAAACTGATGCAAAAAACCTGTAAAAATGACTGAAACCCTGGCAAATGGGTACTCATCTGAGAGTACTCATTGGGAGCTATCCAATGAATACCAACATGATGGGGTTTAGATGTTTTTCAAAAATATTTGCCTCCTTGTGCTTTGGATGAAAGTAGCCTCAGCATTGGAAGGGTTAACAGGACAATTGTAAATGGTCATTTGAATATCAAGAAAAAGGCCTTAGTGAATAAATGGAAATGGGATTTTACTGTTTTGAGAATCATGCAATGATAATTCAGAAGAGAATTTGTAGAATACATTATAAGCATCCTAGGACTATCAAACACATCACTGTAGACTTTCTTCAAAGGGCCATCATAAGGGTTTATAGGTTTGTATTATGTATTTCTTTATAGCATCCTCTGACTATATAATCTATCACATTAGAGGAGAATTTAGTCAAAACATCTTGGGCTATTAAACCCATTAGAGGAGAATCTCTTTATAGCATCTTGGGCTATTAAACCCTTTAGAGGAGAATCTCTTCATAGCATCTTGGGCTATTGAACCCATCAGAGAGGAATCTCTTCATAGCATCTTGGGCTATTAAACCCATTAGAGGAGAATCTCTCCATAGCATCTTGGGCTATTAAACCCATTAGAGGAGAATCTCTTCATAGCATCTTGGGCTATTAAACCCATTAGAGGAGAATCTCTTCATAGCATCTTAGGGCTACTTTTAACCCCATTAGAGGAGAATCTCTTCATAGCATCTTGGGCTATTAAACCCATTAGAGGAGAATCTCTTCATAGCATCTTGGGCTATTAAACCCATTAGAGGAGAATCTCTTCATAGCATCTTGGGCTATTAAACCCATTAGAGGAGAATCTCTTCATAGCATCTTGGGCTATTAAACCCATTAGAGGAGAATCTCTTCATAGCATCTTAGGGCTATTAAACCCATTAGAGGAGAATTTAGTCATAGCATCTTGGGCTATTAAACCCATTAGAGGAGAATCTCTCCATAGCATCTTGGGCTATTAAACCCATTAGAGGAGAACTTCTTCATAGCATCTTAGGGCTATTAAACCCATTAGAGGAGAATCTCCCTATAGCATCTTGGGCTATTAAACCTATTAGAGGAGAATCTCTTCATAGCATCTTGAGCTAATAAACTCATTAGAGGAGAATCTCTTCATAGCATCTTGGGCTATTAGACCCATTAGAGGAGAATCTCTTCATAGCATCTTGGGCTATTAAACCCATTAGAGGAGAATCTCTCCATAGCATCTTGGGCTATTAAACCCATTAGATGAGAATCTCTTCATACCATCTTGGGCTATAATACCCATTAGAGAAGAATCTCTCCATAGCATCTTGGGCTATTAAACCCATTAGATGAGAATCTCTTCATACCATCTTGGGCTATAATACCCATTAGAGAAGAATCTCTTCATAGCATCTTGGGCTATTAAACCCATTAGAGGAGAATCTCTTCATAGCATCATGGGCTATTAAACCCATTAGAGGAGAATCTCTTCATAGAATCTTGGGCTATTACCCATTAGAGGAGAATCTCTTCATAGCATCTTGGGCTATTAAACCCATTAGAGGAGAATCTCTTCATAGCATCTTGGGCTATTAAACTCATTAGAGGAGAATCTCTTCATAGCATCTTGGGCTATTAAACCCATTAGATGAGAATCTCTTCATACCATCTTGGGCTATTAAACCCATTAGAGGAGAATCTCTTCATAGCATCATGGGCTATTAAACCCATTAGAGGAGAATCTCTTCATAGCATCTTGGGCTATTAAACCCATTAGAGGAGAATTTCTTCATAGCATCTTGGGCTATTAAACCCATTAGAGGAGAATCTCTTCATAGCATCTTGGGCTATTAAACCCATTAGAGGAGAATCTCTTCATAGCTTCCTCAGGCTATTAAACGCATCAGAGGAAAACTTTCTGTTTTCTTAGGTGAGAACTAAGTTATAAGTAAGTAATTTTTCATGGATAACAGCATATATGGTTATTTATTCATAGAGCCCTTAGAAGGCAAACATTTTCCAAGATGCCCTTATTTCTTCATAGTGCCCTAGGGCAGATGAATTAGTTCAGTATAATTCACGCTAAAGAGAGAGAAAATGATGGCAACCATCAGAGACAGATTCAAGTGGCGATGCCTGTTGGAGGTCATCTCCCAGTGTGTATTGTGCATCAATCTAACGTCCATGCATAATGACAGCGGCAGGCTAGAGCTGACAGGGGAGAAAATACTCAAGATCAGGTGCAGGCATGAATAAAACACAAGATCACAACATTTATTCCAAACTTCTCGGCTAAAACTGGTTCCGCGCCCGAACACAAAAACAATCCATCGCTATTACGCAGATCATTTATTTTCATCAAGGCGGTTATCTGGAGAAAGAGCGAGGCAGGTTCATTTTTCCAGCTTGGGAGTGCGAGAAGATTGTAGTGATTTGGCTTATTCAGCTGATATCAGAGGCCGTACGTGAAGATGCATGCCTTTGATTAGCGGCCGCTACAGTTTCAGGGCTGATAAGGGCAGAAACACGCCCGCAAACGCCCGCAAACACCATCTCCCTGCGCCATAATCTCCCGCAGATTAGTTTTCAATCTTGCTGCTATTCGCCCATTTGAAGGCAATGTCTAATTATCCCGACGATTCTGAACAGACAAGATAGGTTTTCACAGGGAAGACCATGTTAAGGAGGATCCCTTCATTGATATGGACTCTCTTTCCACTGTCAAACAGATTCTAAGAACATACACCTCTCTTCTCCATATCTAAGCTCTGAATATGTAGAAAAGACCATGAATTAAATATAAACTAGCACAGCTTGTACTGATAAAAAAATATCAAAGATGCAATCAAACCTCTATGAATGCGGCAACTACTGAGATATCCTCTTTATTTGAGGAATGTGTTTTGTATCACATTTATGAAATAGATCGGGTATATATTACCCAAACCAGAAGAATACAGCAATTATCACTATTATCATCATCATTATTATCATCATCATCACCATCTTCTTAATCATTATTATTATCACCATAGAAAATATATTTATTATCATTAACACTATCATTATTATCATTTTCATTATTATCATCATAATTATTATTATTATTAATTTTATTATTATCATTATTATTACTATTATCATTGTTATTATTATTATTACTATTATTGTTATAATCATTACCATTATTATAATTATTATTATTATTATTATTATTATTATTATTATTATCATTATTACTATTATCATTATTATTATCATTATCACTGTTAACATCATCATCATCATAACACCATCATTATAATTATCCACATAATTGTAAGGATTCAATATGATCACTTTCATAATTCACCATCTGTATCTTCATTATCATTATCAAGATGACATTATCATTAAAAAGAATGCAGCAGATCTTAGGCATAAATAATAAATACACAATATTATTTCCTTCATATTTGCTTGGAGCAACTGTGATGATTATTAAACCAGCTCAATTATTGAACTGACCAGGGCCGTGATGAATTTGTTTACAAATAATGAACAACTTAACAGATTGATAACATGTCACAATATGACCATTATTCCTCATTAGCCTGTTTTAATGAATAGAGATCACTACCTTAAGTGTTCCCTATTTAACCTAGCCTGAGGTATGATGAGAGAAGCTGAGAGATGATAGGCAGGCAGAGGAGATGTCAGATTGGTAATACTATACTTTGTTCTGAGCTTGGGGAAATATGTCCAAGGTGACAGGAGGGGTCAAAAGTTCAAGGTTAACAAGTTCACAGGTCCATGCAGATGACAACTATGACAAACACTAAATATAGAGCCATTGAATAGAACTTGATCCTAAAACCATATCCAAAAAGACAAACTAGGATTAAAAAGAAAGTAATTCATGCAGAAAATGTACAAAACCTAATATGCATATTTCTTACAGACTTAATCAAATTCGCCACCTTTCTCAAAGCCTTCCAGAACACACATTGTCTAAATCTACATATTTGCTACATGTTGCTTTTTTATACTTGTTCTTCTCATAAGCCCCTTCTTGATAAAGAAATAAAGCAAAACACAACAAATAGAAATGTCAATACATGGTTTTTGCTATGAAACAGCTATCTCTTACTTGTTCAGCAAGTAACCCAGCATTTCTTGACTTGTTTGCTTGCATTCTATTGGCTAAATGCACACACTGGTCACTTCCCTTACCAAATGAAGCTGAGATTCAATACTAAAAAAAAATCCAAGATAAACCTAGAAAAATCCCTGGAAGTCTGAGCCCCTAACAAAAATAAAAGAACATTTTGTGACTGAATGTGACTGAAACTTATTTTTTCTGTGCTAGTGCCAAGTAATTGGCCTATAAGCTAAGGGACTACCATTGCTATACTAGATAGTCAAACACCAGTGGGGGCTCTGTCTTTCCAAAACCCCATAGTGCAACATCTATTCTTTCACCAATTAATCTACACGTGTAACAAAAGATTGAGCAGCGCATGCTCTATTGACATTAATAATCTTGGCTTATCCCTGAAGATGATAATACAATCAAGTATCAATCAGGCAGCATAGAAAAGAGGCTCAAATCCCAGCCTTCTCCATTAACCCATTCACACTCAGAGGTGCTCTAAAAACTATCGTCTGCTACTCTCATACTTTTGAAAATAATTTGGGAATAAAGTGAAAGTTCACAAAATATTTGAAGGAGAGTTGTTGATTGACTTCTCTTTTACATTTCTCCTTCAATTATTTTGCAAAAAATGCTTTTATTAGAAAAATATTTCCAAAAATTGTCAGGCCTGTTTCGGCCGCTCTGAGTGTTAATGGGTTAATATCAGACTTCAGGAACAATTAGCAAGATTGCATGCAGGAAGTTGTGATGAAGAAAGCGAGGTTAGCCGGCCACTGCTGTATCTAGCTCTCATGTCTAAACCATGAGAGGCGTGATTTATCCTCGTCATAACCATATTTGGCCCATCAGGCGGCCGGTGAGCAGCCAATTCCTCTGCTAGGGCAGCACAAGGCTGGATTAATACTTAAAGAGGCTAAATTGTCTCTAGGCGCAGATGACGTCTTGTCAAGATTAAAAACCTTGCTGGCTTTCACCTTTATTGCGATGTAAACCTCTATTTATTGTTCCACTCAAAAATCTTACTCACTCAATTTATTCTTTTTTTATTTTGAGATGGGGGGAACCTTTACACATGCACAGACACACAACAGAATCTCATATATATATATATATATATATATATATATATATATATATATATATATATATATATATATATATATATATATATATATATATATGTATATATATGTATGTATATATATATATATATATATATATATATATATATATATATATATATATATATATATATATACATATATATAAATATATATATATATATATATATATATATATATATATATATATATACACACACACTCACATATATATATATGTGTGCATGTGTGTGTGCCATGCTGTAATTGCACAATGCTAGGGTTTACAGTTTACAGCCACAAGGACATGTCCATTTTCTTTCTCTCTCCCTCCAGTTTCGCATTCTCTGTATTGACTTATTGCCTATTTCACAAGTATGACACGTCTAGCGCACAAAGTGCTGATCTTCAAAGAAACTCCAGCAGGAACTAACCCTATTACTGAGAGATATAGGGTGAAAATTGAACCACCTCAGCGGTGCTGAATTTCCCAGAGGAACTTAAGTTTGAGTAGAGCGGCATATCGCGCTGGCCTCCTTCATTTCCTCCCGGGGGCACTCCTCCCTCGGAAAGCCTTCAAGAACTCCGCATGCAAGGTAATCATATCAGCCGTAATTATCATCATCAAATGCGTTGCTATAGAGACTGTATTTGGGGCTTCCTTCTACCTGTTAGATCCCCATTTTTCAGATCATAAACCTGGTGTAAACCCACCTGATGTGATTATTAATACAGGTATAATGCTGACATGCTCAGGGCAAACTTTATTGATCAAACATCTTCAGGACGCTCACGCCATTCTTAGTGGACATGAACGCCTCTGGTAGACAATGGCATCATTCAGATATGATAAAACTTCTGCAAGAGGACCACAAAAGAGATAAATTAAGTAGTATCACCACGTTTCTTTTTGTGATTTACAATATTAATTCAGGTGATACAAGTTTATTTAGGCCTCACTTAAGCAAAAGAATCCATACAGAATGTAGTTTACAAGACTTCCCAGCAAATCCTTGGGTTTTCATAGAAATCCTAATAATACTTGGTAATTCAAGTATCTTTTTGTAAGAAAAGTTACCCTATGAGAACATATTGGCAATATTGAGCTTTTCAACAGTGGAATATTGGGACTATAAGTATTAATGGATATCACATAATCAGCTTTGATTTGCATCTGTATGAATAATTTTATTTTTTGCTAGGGCTAACATAATGTTTAGAAGCATTTTGCGAAGCAGCATATTGTATTCCGTGTCTATTGGCTTCAGTCTGACGCATACCAAAGCTTATAGTTATACATTTCAAAAGTTTGATAACACTTATTTGATAATACAAGACTAGAATTGGAATTTTGTATATCATCATCTTTTTGGCAATTCTTAATAGAATGTGTGTAATTCAAAGTGGCTTTTACACCTTAAATAGCGTGATAATGCATACCTTCATCTTTATATGAACCCCTTCATATAAAGATATTACAAAATTCTGCATATGGTTAATATAGAATTTGATTCATTTGGCTTAAATATTGCAAACATTCTAAGGTAACTTGTTTAGGACATTTAATGCAATAAATTATTCTCCATATACCTGCATTCAAGTTTTATCAGTTTTATCCACTTCCACTTCAATATTCATTATAAATATTACAAATACCCATAACTCAATTGTAATTGATGTATTAAGTAAATTGCTTTGCATGTCAATGCATACCTTCAAATTCCGTTTTATACACTTTCACTTCAATATTCTTTCTAAATATTATATATACCCATAACTCAATTGTATTTGATATTTTAAGTAAATTGCTTTGCATATGTCACTGCATATATACCTTCAAATTCCGTTTTATACACTTCCACTTCTGATATTCTTTCTAAATATTACCAATACTCATAACTTTTCGGGTGATTGATGTAAAAGTTGATTTATTTTGCATGTTGATGCATATATTCCAGGTGGCATAATGATAGGAACCCGAGCCCCCACAGATCACCTCACTACACGCTCACTACACACGCCAAACATGCAAAGCTGCCATAAAACACAAAACATAGCCTTGCTTTTCACCTGCGATCGATGAAAAGTATGAAGTAATATTCATCAAACTGCCACCTCGCAGGTAAGCACTCTGGGATAAATCTCCCGAATTAAATCTTGTAAGAGTTGAGCGCAGTTTGACCTGTGTGCAGGTGAGGTATTGAGTCCTTTATTGCCTGGGACATTCCTCTCCCCCCCTCCCCTGTAGTCTTAATGCTGCTGCTGCTATCCCCTCAGCTAACTGCCACTGCCACTCTGCATACTATACTGAGTCACCCTCCCTCCTTCTCCTCCTCCTCCTCCCATACCCCTCCTCTTCTATTCCTCCTCCTCATCCTTGTGTCTATCTGTGTTAAACAGACCACACAGTGGACATTTATACTACATATACTGGTATGCTTGCATGAGACTGGTCGCACACATACCCTCATCTTCCCCCTCCTCCTTCTCCTCCCAATTACCTCCTCTTCTATTCCTCCTCCTCCGCATCCTGTGTCTACCTGTGTTAGACAGACCACACAGTGGACATTTATACTACATATACTGGTATGCTTGCATGAGACTGGTCGCACACATACCCTCATCTTCCTCCTCCTCCTCCTCCCAATTACCTCCTCTTCTATTCCTCCTCCTCCGCATCCTGTGTCTACCTGTGTTAGACACACTACATAGTGGACATTAACTACATATACTGGTATGGTTGCATGAGGCTAGTCACACCTTATCTTCTTCCTCCTACCATACCTCCTCCTCTCCTATTCTACTCCTCCTCCTCCTCTTCCTTGTGTCTACCTGTGTTAGACACACTACATAGTGGACATTTATATTACATATACTAAGTATGCTTGCATGAGGCTGGTCACACCTCCTCACTTTCTTCCTCCTCCCATTCCTCCTCCTCTTCCTTGTCTACCTGTGTTAGACAGACCACACAGTAGACATTAACTACATATACTGATATGCTTCCATGAGGCTGGTCACACCTCCTCATCTTCTTCCTCCTCCCATACCTCCACCTATTCTACTCCTCCTCCTCCCAATTACCTCCTCTTCTATTCCTCCTCCTCCTCCTCCTTGTGTCTACCTGTGTTAGACAGACCACACAGTGGACATTTATACTACATATACTGGTATGGTTGCATGAGACTGGTCGCACACACACCCTCATCTTCCTCCTCCTCATCCCATACCTCCTCTTCTCTTCCTCCTCCTTCTCCTCCTCATGTCTACCTGTGTTAGCCAGACCACACAGTAGGCATTCCCAACATTCACATGTATACCTGCATTTGCCAGTAGGCCGCCCTGTTGACTCCTCCCCCCCCCCCCCCCTCCAGTACTCCTCCAGGGTAATCACTGATTACGCCGAGTGCTGGCAGAATATTAGTCCCCCTAGCTTGCCCTCCCTGTTTCTCCTCCTCTCCTTCTCCTCCAGGGTAATAAGTCTTAACCTGAATTCTCGCAGAATAAACTGAACACATTCTCTACTTCCCCTCCCCCTCTTTTTCCTCCTCATGTCTGCCTGCAGTAGGCCTCCCTGTTTCTCCTACCTTCCATCTCCTCCAGGGTAATAAGTCTTAACCTGAATTCTTTCAGAATAAACTGAATACATTCTCTACTTCCCCTCCCCCTCTTTTTCCTCCTCATGTCTACCTGCAGTAGGCCTCCCTGTTTCTCCTACCCTCCAACTCCTCCAGGGTAATAAGTCTACCTGAATTCTTACAGAATAAACTGAATACATTCTCTACTTCCCCTCCCCCTCTTTTTCCTCCTCATGTCTACCTGCAATTAAAGGCTTCCCTGTTTCTCCTACCCTCCATCTCCTCCAAGGTAATAAGTCTTAACCTGAATTCTTGCAGAATAAACTGAGTACATTCTCTACTTCCCCTCCCCCTCTTTTTCCTCCTCATGTCTGCCTGTGTTAGGCACAGCACTATTGTACATCCGTTACACCTACATGCATGTTGGCTCAGCTGCCTCTTGGGATGACTGATGACTTCAGGGCCATCAGGCTCTACCTCGATCACTCCCAAACAAGGTCTAACTTGAAATTTATGCTGAGCTTTTTAGGCTATCAACCACAGTGTGTGGGTGTGTGTATACAATCTCTATGTGTAGATCTACACCTAGACAGTGAATTATATTTATGGTCTCCCATGAAGGCATCAACTACATGACTGTATACCTGAAAAGACAGCAGAATATCTACTATGTACATTCATTATTTTTGACTGAAAGGGAGGACAGTAATTCAGATCAGGCTGTCTAATGTTTGTACACGCCAACAAATTACATCCTAGACTGCACCATGTATCTGTTACAACAGCAGCAATCTGCTTTTTACCCAAGCCAATGCACATTCACTGTATATGCATTTACTGAAATGCAGTAAATCCAATTCATTAAATTTTTTTGAGAAAAATAACCATAGTTTTTCTCATTCTTGGACATTTTAATCCAACTGTAGCTTACTTCCATTTTAAGTTATATGGGTACAAATCCATTTTATTTCATTTATACCTCACAGAGACACAAGCTTTTACAACTATGGAACGATATCAGTCATTTATTTGCATGTACCTGAGGATATCCATTCATACTGAGGATATCCATTCATTAGCTATGAGATATTTTTTTAATTGTTATGATGTACCATAATTATCATCTAGTTCATTAGATCCTCCCCCGCAAACATATTCTTCCCCAAATTTCCTCTGACAGCGGGATTGCAATGAGGCTCCAATGGTTGCTCATCTGAGAGTAACCTCCATAGACAATCAATTCACTGACAAAAAATCCAATTATTTTGTGCAATTGAGCAACATGGCACCAATCTAATTATAGCTACATTTTAAGCATGAATTTGTCACTGTGCTGTTTTACAGCGACTTTTTAATTACTGGAGTGAAATATGTCCTTTTAAAAAAAAGATACTGATGATCAGTATATGTTCAATCGCGTGATTTAGCGACAGGTAAATTATACTTCCTCCTGGAATCGGAGTGCGGTAAATTTCCTCGCACACAGGAAATTATTAACACCAGATTAATCTGTTCATACTTGATCACGCCAGAGATTTAATCTATGGAGGGGGAGGGTTGAGTTCAACTGCAATTCATCCTTGTAGCAAACTAAACCTAATCAAATGTAGCTGTCAAACTACCTTAGAAATCCTGGGATTTTTGCAGGAAAATCCTAGGAATTCCTTGGTATTCCTTCATCTGACAAATAAAAATTGCCTCACATTTTTAGAAATATCTTCTTTATAAAAGCAACTTTGGGTCGATTTTTGAAAGAGAAACGTTTATCGAAGCCCACCCTACAAGTCTTCTTCAAATATTTGGTGAATTTGCACATCATTCTGGAATTATTTTAAAAAGACCGCATCTTGCAGACGGACTTTTTCAAGGTGAAAGGGTGAAAATGAGGCAGGTTGCTAGACACCTACAGATCATTCTTCTTGCAGCAGGACTCGGAGGAAGATGGCTCGGCCAGCACAGGAAATTATCTCAATTGTTCCACTTTCAGACAGGAAAGGCTTAACCTGCTCATGTCCGCACTGCCAGGAAAGCTTCATGATTGATGCAAATATCTAGAAAGACACTATATGAATTCCATGAAATATTTGAAATACAGCAATCTTGCCTGCTCGTGCGATCAGATCTTCCTATTAAAAATAAATTTAGAATTTTCTTTTCTTATTTTTGAGGTGAAATATTTGTTGGCAGCTGTGTGTTCTGAGTATAAATGAGTTAAACCCTCCGTAACCCTAGTGGGAGCCAATCAGAGGGCCAATTACAACTGCAGTTTAACACTTTCAGGCCGGTTTTGCTTCAAATACGCCTAACAATTTTAAAAATATCTTTCTCTTTTCAAACTGGTGTGACAGGAGTAGTCAAAGGGCAATGCGTTAGACGGTACAGACATGGGGCAGTCCCAAGATGACAGAGGAGCGCAGGAAACCCTTCTACTGGCAGATATACGATAGCAAGTAACTCCAAAATACTCTCATCCTCTGAGGCCCAAAGGTTTAACCCATTCATATCTGTAATATTATAGAAGACAGACTATTTTAGTGATATCACATTGAAAATGAACCTTTTGTAAATTATTTCAAGGTCATGCGTTGCTTAGAACCAAACTTAAATTAATTCAACAGAAAATATTTTTTGAATTCATGTGTTTTTTGAAGTTTTTTGAAAAGTGCCCTATATCCTGATGGCATTTTTCAACTGTTAGTTCATACGGAGGGTTTATAATGGGCCAAGTCTGCAAGAGGGGGCACTGGCGGGTCACTTTAACAGCTTAACCCATTAACACTCAGATCGGCCGAAAGAGGCCTGACGATTTTGGAAATATTTTACTTACAGAAGCATTTTCCTGAAAATATTTCAAGGAGAAATGTTGTTCAGAAGCCAAACAAGAACTCTTCTTCAAATGTTTTGTGAACTTTCGCTCTATTCAAAGGTTATTTTCAAAAGAATGAGAGTAGCAGACGACACTTTGTAGAGTAACTCTAAGTGTGAATGGGTAAACCCTTCGACTCCCAAAGTGGGTGGCAGATGAACCACGGGGCAAGTGTGAGAAGAGTGTCAAGCACACAACAATTCACACCGTCAACTTAACATGTCAGATAATTGGGATTGTGGTATGCATAAATCTATAATTGTAGCAACCAGTAAGATAACAGAATACCATTAATAACCTACACATAAAAGGCACTTTTGGTAATAGAAGCAATGCTACAGCGATTTTTTAAACTCTATTCTTTTTTCTTTATCCTTTTATTGTTTGAAATTACTACTCAAAAAGGCCATAGCAATCCCCATCTGCCACTAATAGTATACGATATCGTCAAAATGTAATCATTTTGAGTACTGTTATTTTGAGTATTGTCATTATGGAAGTGCTTCATAATGTAACATTACAGTTAAGTGTATTATAATATAACTTAACTATGTTATTTTTTTGACTTGAAAAGTACCTAAAAAAATATATATATATGAAGTTCAATATTCAAAATAACAATTGTGGGATTATATTGAAATCATTGCAGTTTCAAATACTAAATTAACCACTAGTATATTGATTGAGATTTCAAAAATTACCATTTTCATTGTTGTTTGTACCATTCTCATTCCTGTAGTAAGTTGCAATATTTATGATTTATTTTTCCACCAATGCCATTCAACTAGATGTACACCATAACCATGACTATTATCAATATTCATCTAAAACCTCCCTAATTTCCATTATTCACCATTTAAACTCAGCCATCCACTTAATATGCATTGAGTTATAAACTCCCAGTGCCATCATACAGCATCTGATAGGGTTATCTCATTGTCAATCGAAGCAGAACATTGCTCGTAATTGTCAGAAGCATCGTTTTCCTGCCAAAAGTGTAAGTTGATCGTCTTGATCCCGTAAGATCTCAGGGCGCGTACAAGTTGACTGTTAGTGCTAGTCCCAGCACTGGGGCTCAGGTCCGCCTCCTGCGGCCGCCGGCCAGCGAGAGCCACCACTGCCGCCGCCGCCGCCGTCGGGAGGTGGAATATCTTCACAAAGATCATCAATAAAAGCTGCCCGACTAGTCTTTTATCAATAGGATGATCTAGGAGGCATCTCCGCACATTGACAGGCTACGCCACGCATCAAGGAAGCCAAAAACTCATAAATCTTACCCCTTCTTACAGCCTTATCGTAGCCAGACAAAAAATTGACCAATCCACTTCTAACATATTCACCATAGCTAGCTTAAAGCAGCATCTTTATTAGGAATTGATAAAGAAAAATTTACTTCATTTTTTTCAATATGAATGGTTAATTAATTTGCTGGCATTAATAAAGTCTATAGATCTATAATACATCTTACATCTTAACAAACAATCTTATAAAGCAAATTTCTTCATATTAAAAGAGTAAATCAATTTACATCACATCGGAAATCTGATGAAATTTGTAAGATTCAAATGAGAATTGTATTTAGAAGTAGGTATTAACTTAACCTATTCACTTCTAGAGTGAATATCAAAATCATTATAGATCCAGACAACTATTTCTACAGGAACATAAATGGCCGGGATAAAATTGAAATGTGTGTCATGACCCTTCCAACAATTCTCCTTCATAGATTTTATATGCTATAATTTACTCATAAGTTGTATTCTAATATCGTAGAAATCGTATTGATATTTTCTATGATAAACTCTGGGCATGAATGGGTATAAACCCATTCACACTCAGAGCAGGCAAAACAGGCCTGACAATTTTGGTAAAAATTTTCTTACAAAAGCATTTTTAGGAAAATATTTGAAGGAGAAATGTCTATCAGAAGCCAAACAACAACTCTTCTCCAAATAGTCTGTGAACTTTTGCTTTATTCCAAAGTTCTTTTCAAAAATATGAAAATGGCAGACGATGCTTTCGGGAGAAGCTCTGAGTGTGAATGAGTTAAGTAGCAGTGGGATAAAATAGAGAATTCATAGTGAGGGATTGCAAGAGCTAGGTTTAAGATTACATCAAAAATGTCCTCCACATAATAGAAGATATAAATCAAACACCATGATATATTGGAGCATGATTTGAATCTAAAGAATTGTTCCTTAACCCATTTACACTCAGAGCGGCCAAAAGAGGCCTGACGATTTTGGAAATAATTTGCTTACAAAAGTATTTTCTGGAAAACATCTGAAGGGAAAATGTTAATCAGAAACCAAACAACAATTCCCCATCAAATATTTTGTGAACTTTTGTTTTATTCCAAAGTTATTTTCAAAAGTATAAGAGTAGCAGACGTCACTTTCTATAGAAACTCTGAGTTAATGGTTAAACTAGACAGCAATTGATCTGGATTGTATTCCAGAAAAACAAACTCCCTGAGAAAGCAACAAGCCATATCTATTACTGGAATTAATCATATCCATCACCGGTAAGGTCAGTGATATCAAACTTCTATCAAATCCTGATGAGAATATGATGAGAATTAGGGAAAAGCAAGGTTGTACATCATGCTGGTGTCACAATGAGTGCATTCATCATGTTCTTTAAACCCACAGGGTAAGATTGTTAAAGAAAATTCCCTATTAAGCTACTGTTATTCAAAGGACCTCCCTTGAACTGCTATTCGCATTATTCGAAATCATAAAAGTAATTTGTTCTATGACTCCATAGGGCAACTTAACTTACAATATTACTTTGAATCTACAAAAGACACTGTAACCTTAGAATATCGGTCAAGCTCACTGAATGTCATATAAATGAAGTAGATTCGAAGGAGAACTTAAGTGAAGGAACAAACAGCTAGCTGACACCATGATTTTGACAACAACTTTTAAGTGCAAATGGTTGATGCTTTTTCCTGTTTATCAACCAATCACAACACTATTGGGAGAAAAAATGTTATTCAAAAAGAATAATTGTTCCCTATCATTTAAACTAAAGAACCATCTTTAATTTCCTCAAATTTTATTTTACAAACGATATACTGTTAATTAATGCAAAGCAGATAATGAAAAACACATTGTAAGTTTGAGATATATTCTTGACTTGTAGAAAAAGGGTTTCTGGCCTACTGACCTCAATACTTCATTTGCCTTATACTAATAATTACATACATCACAATGGGCGATTGATTGAGCAATTTCCAGACACGACAGAGACATCCATCAGGAAGGATTAAAGAGGTGTTCAAGACACAAGATGGCCGCGGCCAAACGTCACCATTGATGGCCGAACTTACTCAGTTCGATAGCGGCGCCTGTAAGCGGTCACTCGAGCATGAAATAAAGCTATTCCGCAAGACGTTGATGTTGGAGCACCTACCCAGGGACTGCAGGGGAGCAAACTTACAACTGAAAACAACTCGGCCCTGAGAACTCGGCCCTGAGAACTCGGCCCTCGTGACTAGCAACAATAGAGTCAGCATCTCAAGGCCCTTATTACCAAGTGAAGCTTGGAATAACAAGAAAATCCTAGGATTTTTCTAGGAAATCCTGGGAATTCTGAGCTACATTTGGTAAGGGACCCTAAAGGTGCCAACATGAGGGACATTCCTTATTATGCATATTGTAAACCCTTACCAAATGAAGTTGGGAATACCAGGGAATGCCTAGGATTAATCTAGGAAAATCTCAAGATGTCCTAGGAGGCCTGAGCTACGTTAGTTATATAAGGTTTACTAGGAGCTAATGTGTGGGAAGCTCCCATGAGTGACATTCCAATGGGCATATTGTTTAAGGCCTGCAGAAAGCCCTTTCTGAATTCATTAGTAATTGATATGAGAAGAAAACGGATCTTACTAAACTTTAAAAGTGAGCTTGAAATACTATGAACTTCCTAGGATTTTCTTTGGAGAGTCCTAGGACCTTAACCCTTATGCTGCTGGTGGCTAATTTTGCCAATACGAAATGATACAAAAAAGCTGCAAAATGATCGAAGCCCTGGCAAATGGGTACTCATTTGAAAGTACTCAGCGAGAGTTTCCAATGAATACAAACATGACAGGGTTTAGATGGTTTTAAAAAATATTTGCATCCTTGTGCTTTAGATGAAAGTAGCCTCAGCATTGGAAGGGTTAAAAGTGAGCTTGAAATACTATGAACTTCCTAGGATTTTCTTTGGAGAGTCCTAGGACCTTAAAAGTGAGCTTGACATACTATGAACTTCCTAGGATTTTCTTTGGAGATTCCCAGGATTTCCTAAAGAGTCTAAACTACGGTACCTGGTAAGGGTTCATATCTGCTAATTAATGTGAGGAGCGCTCTCATGAGTGACATTCCTCTAACCATAATGGTTAACTGCCTTATTAACAGAAAGCTCTCCATCAATTTGATGGTAATTGCTGTTTGTTAGGAGAATGCTGAATCGATGTGCCCCCAGTCTTACCAAATGAAACTTGAAATATAATGGAATTCCTAAGATTATCCCAAATGAAGCCTGAAACATAATTGAATTCCTAAGATTATCCCAAATGAAGCCTGAAATATCATGGAATTCCTAAGATTATCCTATAACAGTCCAAGGATTACCAGGTAGGAAGTCTCAGCTATATTCAGAATGGGCAAACCCGTAAATTCCTTGGGGAAATATTAGGCATGCATTGGCACTACAATTCCTGTATAATCAAACTGAATAAACCTTCATTGTCATAGCATTTCAGGTTAGGAGGAAATCAAATTAGATTCAACCATAGAGTAAAATCTTCAGTAAAGCTGAGAATCAAAAATTCTAAGGATTAACCTAGGAAAATCCCAGGATTCCCTTAAAAGTCTGAGCTTGACTTGGCAGTGGTTGCCATGTTGGGTGGCTTATTGTGAGTGAATTAGAACTATGCCATGGAGATTTTGAAGGATTGATCAATTTTCTTCAAGAGCAATTGTTATCTTGGGGGTTGGCAGTCGGGCGGCAATCTTCTCTGGCGCTCTCTCTCTCTGCTTGAGGCCACAGCGTCTCTCCATTACTGTACACATGGAGACTGAGAGGAATCCCACTGCCACCATCATACACTCAGCTCAGGTTTTTGTTTAAGTTTTCTATGATAATCTATAATAATTGTTGCAACTTGGGTATAGTGCTTATTCCATTGAAATAAGAACAAAAATCCCTTACCAAATGTAGCCCAAACTTCTCAAATCCTGGGATTTTCCATTGATAATCCCACTGCGACCAACATACACTCAGCTAAGGTTTTTGTTTTAAGTTTTCAATAATAATCTAAAAAATATATTCTTTTGACCATAACAGGTTTTCACATCAACCCTTACTAAGTAAATATTGAAATACCAAGGAAGTCCTAGGGATTTTCCTAGGAACTTTTCTTAAATTTCATGAACGACTCAGCTACATATTTTAGGGCACATGATTTGAGTTTAACAAAACACATCAATCCCATTTTATTTACCTCCAAATTGGCATCTCCTCAATTGTTGCATTGTGTGAACAGGGCTTATTTCATTGAAATGAGAACACAAATCCCTTACCAAATGTAGCTCAAACTTCTCAAATCATGATATTTTCCTTTGATAATCCTCTGAATTCCTCAGGATTCCCTGCTTCATTTGGTAAGGGTGACAGCAAAGCACATGGACTAGCAGTTAGTCACCTACCTTTAGTGATCCCTTCCTAGACTTGTGATCTGCCAGAGTGCCACTGCTGGCTATAGACACAATGAGGAGACAGTAAGGTAGGAGCATCCGAGCGGTCAGTTTGGACACGGCCATCTTGCTGACCACTCCCGTGTGTTTAGGTACTAATCCACTAGTTCTGGTTACAATGGTAGCAGGCGTGAGGAGGTGTGAGTACGAGCAGCCGTAGCTGGCATGGTTTTATAGAGAGTGAGTACTATAAGGCTGCCGGTAGGTAGAGGAGGCGCGGCACCACCACATGCCAGTAGGGCCGACACGACACGACGACTCACAGTAACGGCTACGGCGCTGGCAGCAGCAGCAGCAGCAGCGGATACGGCAGCAGCAGCCACGCACGCTCACTACAGGCAGGTGAGACAGTCCCAACAACAACAACCACCACGCACTCCCAGGTCTAACGCTACTACTGTCGCTACCATTGCTACTCGCACCGCTACGCCTTCCCTTGAAGCCACATGCCACCGCCACTGCCAATCACAGACTCCCATTTTATTTACCTACCATTTCCTGTTCTACACACATTACGGGGCCACACCCTGCACACTAATCTAGCTGAAAATGGCCAATTTCCCTCCATACGACCGATTTTATCCATCACAATTCATGTTATTCAATGCATTATTCCTTACCCATGTTCTCCGGCCCCTGTCCGTAATCACATCATGCTGTAACTGGATTTAATACATAATAGGCAATTACCATTAGTCTCCCAGCCATGGCATGGGCCGTAACTCAATTCCATCAATATTTGAAATGGATAGTGTCTTATTGAGGCAAATTGCTCCGGTTCCAGCAATATCCTGTCGGCTGATTGGTGAGGTGCTGTCAGCGAAACCTACGACCATCAGCAGATATGACCGGCACACATGAGGCTGGGGTTGGGGTTTAGGGTTGGGGTTACTGGGTGTTTTTTTGTGTTTTATTTTGTGTGTGTGTGTGTGTGTGTGAGTGTTTTGTGTGTGTCAGGATATACATACATATGATGTATAAATATCTATCTATCTATCTATCTATCTATATATATATATATATATATGCATGTATATATATACATGCATATATATATATATATATATATATATATATATATATATATATATATATATATATATATATATATATATATATATATAAATATATATATATATATATATATATATATATATATATATATATATATATATATATATATATATATATATATATATATATATATATATATATATATATATATATATATATATATATATATATATATATATATATATATATATATATATATATATATATATATATATATATATATATAAATATATATAAATATGATATATATGTGTGTATGTGTATGTGTGTGTTAGAAGATGTGTCACCTTGTAGCGGCATGTATAATACACTACTATTCATCAATGCCTTCCTGCCCAGACCTTCATTCTGGCGGATGTTGTGAGTGCCCACACTGCCAGTATACATGAAAGGCAGTGTCACACATTAAGCCTAAGAGAAGATGACATGCCTCAACAGCGGTGCAGACAACTTCCGTATCGAGAGAGACTAATTAAGAGTCACAATTGCAATAAAAAGCAGCTCCATCCGACTGGCAGCGCTGTGCACAACTATAAAGCGGGCCGCACACTGATAATTGTCCGTCCTGTTGCTGGCAAATGATTCATTTCATTGCGCCTGCAATAATGTTGTGTACCGTCGGTAATTAAGTCTTGGGACAAACATAGCAGATGTGGCATTTGCTGGGACGTCAGGCGTGGAATGTGAACGGGGGAATAGACTGTGTCATTCTCTCTCTCTCTCTCTCTTTTTCTCGCTCTGTCTGTCTGTCTGTATGTCTCTTATCAGTATTACCCCTTCCAATGCTAAAACTACATTCATCCAAAGCACAAGGATACGAGATTCTTGAAAACCTTGATAACCCTGTCATGTTGGTATTCATTAGATAGATCTCCCTGAGTACTCTCAGATGAGTACTCATGTGCCAAGGTTTCAATCACCTTTGCAATGTTATGCATCATTTTGTATTGGCCATATTAGCCACCACCAGCATAAGGGTTTAATTACCAATGGTAATTCATGAACAGCATTCTAAACGACCAATCCAAATGTGTTTTGTTGTCTTTGATGACATGTCAGTGTCATCAATCATTTAGTTATTATCATTCTGCCACTAAATATGTGGTTGAAGATCAATTACACATTCACTCTCAGAGTTTGAAAGAAGTGTTATCAGTGTATCTCAAAAAGCTTAAAAAAATTTGGGAAATGTTTGAATGAAAGTTTAGCTTACACCGATGAAAAATAGTCCTTATTTAAACATTTTCAAAAATATTGATTTTATATCTTGATACAAGTTGCCATGGTAACTGGGTGCTCTGAGCATGAATGGGTTAACCCTTTCATTCTCAAAGTTTTATGTATTGAGTCACATTGAAATATAAGGTCGAAGAAAGTATAAAGCAATAAAATACTTAAATATTAGTTGAGTACTAAATAATGCTGAATATTGTTGATTTTGTACATGAAATCAGTTCTTTTTTATATAATCTAAATTCTGGTTATAAATGGGTTGAGTGAACGCAATTATTTTTTCATCTTTGTAGAAACATTCAGACTCTCTAATGACTTTCACCATCATAACTATAATCTATCAACAGTGACATTTCAATTCTAAAAGCTGCATCCCATTATAAGAGTTTTAAGATATTAGTCGCACGTTGTTTTAGCGTGGTTTCCCGCAGGGGCTTAAATCATTAAAAGGCATAATGGCATTCTCGACTGAATAATTCAATAACATCGTTTGGTCTCAGTGATATGCTGGATTTATAGGCTTTGATTTCTGAAACAGACCCTGCATGCATATTATCAGTCAATTACGGATTGTAAAGAATGAATGGAATGAAATGGACATTTGGTTATTGTCACTTTCCTTGTAACTTTTATTATTAATTTTGGCTACCACTGGATAATCTATGCTTAGTTTATTCTATCTGTTCTTTATCATTTTGAAACATACGCGTATGTATACCTTACATAATCAATTACGGTCAATAAAGATATATGTATATACGTGTATATACATATATATATATATATATATATATATATATATATATATATATATATATATATATATATATATATATATATATATATATATATATATATATATACATGATGGCCCAGTGATAAGAGTAAATTTGTCACAATGCCACTGAGCAGCAAGTCATAACTATGTTTCTCATATGCCTAAAGCTGGACGCAAACACTTGGATGTGGGAATACATTAATTGTCAATTTTATTTCATATTGGTGACCTAGACACTTTCATGCCTGTAGCACCCACAACTGCTGGACTATTTTGGCATTATCTCTCTAATGGATTTTCACAAAATATTTTGAGAAGAAATGTTAATCAGATACTATCCAACAACAAATCCACTTCAAATATAATTTCAACTTCAGCTTAATTCCAAAGTTATCTTTAAGAGCTATAGAATCAGATGGCCCAATTGCATGCAATCTCCTGGCATGAATGGGTATTAAGCTGCTGTTAATAGTAGAGTAAACCAGTAGTACCCAGGGAATACCAACGCCTCACTCAAAGTCAATGACATCCCTGTTACATTCCAAAATATACCATAACTAATAGAGTGGAATAAGGTTATCTAAAGGGTTTAACAACATATGACAACTGACCACTATCTGAATGCCTCCATACTTATACATCTAAGATACTGTAAGAATGAAACTATTTTCTAAATCAATTAACATCATAAGCTGTAATAAACACTTCTTGCATTCATCATAATCTATTTAAGGGGGTTGATACAAATCAACCAAATAAACCTATCCATGGGCATTTGCTGGAATAATAATAGTATATTTCAGCATGAGGGTATTAACCCTTATGCTGCTGGTGGCAAATTTGGCAAATACAAAATTATGCAAAAAAATTGAAAAATGATTGAAACCTGGCAAATGGGTACTCATATGGGAGTACTCAGTGAGAGCTATCCAATGAATACCAACATGACAGGATTTAGGTGGTTTTTAAAAAATATTTGCATCCTTAATACTTTGGCCAAAGGTATCCTCATCATTGGAAGGGTTAAGATAAGAGTACTGTTTATTAACCCTTGCACAACCCGCTTCTTAGCCCATTCATGCCTGAAATGTCACCTGGACTAACAATATCTTTGAAAATAACTTTGGAATGAATCGCAATTTGGAATACTATTTGAAGGAGATTTGTTAGTTCTCTCTCTTCTTGTTAACCTTTCACCTTCAAATTTTCTAAAAATTGCATTTGTTGGAGAGATATCACCAAAAAGGCCAGATGGTTTTTAGTCTTGCAGGCGTGAATTGGTTAATCAAGGTAAACTGTTCCAATTATTCCTGGATAGACGATTAAACGATGGCTGCCACAGCGGCTATAATGATGCTTATTCATCTCAAGCTAGTGCTACAATTAACTGCCCTAGCCGGTAATTTGTGGGATGATATCAGACCAAGAGATAAAACCACACCCATAACTTACGGGCCGCTCTGTGACAATTTGGTAATGAAGTCCCGCTCGCGACATGTACGTGAGCTGACACCTCGCGGTGGAACTCTCCCTGGAGGAGGGGGGAATCTCTCGCTACGAGCAATAATAAGGAGACGTTACTCCATACATCACCTGCAACTTGTTATGTTTTTGCTCAGCTAGCTGCAATATGATTGGCTCCAGTCCATAAACCAGCATGGCCCGCATAAATCTCCCGCCAAGCTGACGGCCCGGCCGCATCATGTGGAACACAAGCAACGATTACTTTGTGGACTCCTTAAGAAGCCCCGTGAGGACGCACAGAAAGCAGCCCTCAATTTGTACCGAGACTAGATCCACCCAAGGGGTAGGGCCGACTGTCATGTCAATTGATTGTTTGTAATTGATACGCAGGGTTTGTGTTGGAAAGTAGCTATTGCTGCGCCATATGAAGTAATGGTGTATGTGCCCACAGGAGCACTCTGATACACACTATCATGTACAGCAGCTGGACAGAGGAATATTGAAGACTCTGGTAGACTCTATAGCCTAATAAATAAAAGTCAGACTTCCTTGGAAATCCTTGGATTTTCCTAAGAAATCTTAGGAATTCCTTGGGATTACCAGCTCAATATAGTTATGCTATATGTTACAAATAAAAGTCAGACTTCCTTTGAATTCCTTGGATTTTCCTAGGAAAATCTTAGGAAGTCATTCCAGGGATTCCCAGCTCAATATATTTATGCTATATGTTACAAATAAAAGTCAGACTTCCTTGGAATTCCTTTGATTTTCCTAGGATAATCTTAGGAAGTCATTCCAGGGATTCCCAGCTCAATATAATTATGCTATATGTTACAAATAAAAGTCAGACTTCTTTGGAATTCCTTGGATTTTCCTTGGATAATCTTAGGAAGTCCTTCCAGGGATTCCCAGCTCAATATAGTTATGCTATATGTTACAAATAAAAGTCAGACTTCCTTGCAATTCCTTGGATTTTCCTTGGATAATCTTAGGAATTCCTTGGGATTCCCAGCTCAATATAGTTATGCTATATGTTACAAATAAAAGTCAGACTTCCTTGGAATTCCTTGGATTTTCCTAGGATAATCTTAGGAATTCCTTGGGATTGCCAGCTCAATATACCAACTGAAGGACAGACTTCCTTGGAAATCCTTGGATTTTCCTAGGATAATCTTAGGAATTCCTTGGGATTGCCAGCTCAATATACCAACTGAAGGACAGACTTCCTTGGAAATCCTTGGATTTTCCTAGGATAATCTTAGGAATTCCTTGGGATTGCCAGCTCAATATACCAACTGAAGGACAGACTTCCTTGGAAATCCTTGGATTTTCCTTGGATAATCTTAGGAATTCCTTGGGATTGCCAGCTCAATATAGTTATGCTATATGTTACAAATAAAAGTCAGACTTCCTTTGAATTCCTTAGATTTTCCTAGGATAATCTTAGGAATTCCTTGGGATTGCCAGCTCAATATACCAACTGAAGGACAGACTTCCTTGGAAATCCTTGGATTTTCCTAGGATAATCTTAGGAATTCCTTGGGATTGCCAGCTCAATATAGTTATGCTATATGTTACAAATAAAAGTCAGACTTCCTTTGAATTCCTTGGATTTTCCTAGGATAATCTTAGGAAGTCCTTGGGATTGCTAGCTCAATATAGTTATGCCGTATGTTTCATTTCATACCTATACCAAATGAACGGGACAGACTTCCTTGGAAATCCTTAGGTTTTCCAGGAATAATCCTAGGAATTCCTTGGTAATTCCAGCTTCATTTGATAAGGGTTGGGTATATGTGTAACAATTTTTACAGTTTGCCCTGTTTCATACGTAAAGAAATAACTCTGGAACAAAATACATTCCCTTAAATCTTTTGAAAGAGAACCATTAGTTAGTTAGTTCCCATCAACCTCTTAAAAGATGGAAAATTAATATTTGAGAGAAAATTGCTCAAAAAGTTAAGTTGTTTTAATATCCTTAATAAGTTATCTTCAAAGGCATTCAAGCCTTTCCCTTTTAGAAATATGCATTCCTTTCAGGGATTCCTGAGTGACTGGTCTTAAGTGCATAGCTCATTGGTTTAAGCTACCTGCTAATAGCTAGATGGTCTTAAATGGTCTCTATGAGTTAAATATTAAAGCACCTTAGTCACTATGACATAACAAGGTGAAGGACCGACAAATCTCTCTGGCCCCTTTCATCATGCGTTTGTATATTCTGATATGTTAGGCCACTGGCAGCGTTCCCCCGTGTGCTCTAGGAGAAGAAAAGGCATTGAGTTCAGCCAGTCCAAAATAACCGACATTCTGGGATAAGTTATATGCTCCCAAATCTACCCCAATACCTGCATCAATCTTACATTCAGGTTTAGGCAATCACCTTCAATATTTTATTGCGGTAAAGGTTAGCCATGGAGGGATCAGCTAATTGATTGGCCTCGCTGCCAGCGCAACAGGAGCCCGCCGGGGCGGGTGGCTGGCCGTGAAGCTGCCAACGGGACCCAACATACACACCTCCCAGAGACCACTCACGATCTACCTGTAGATATATATTTTTTCTTATTCTATGGATATTTTAAACCTTCCAATGCTGAGGCTATTTTTGCCCAAAGCACAAGGATGCAAAGATTTTTGAAAATTATTTAAACCCTATCATGTTGGTATTCATTAAATAGCTCCCACTGAGTACTCACAGATGAGTACCTATGTGCCAGGGTTTCAATCATTGTTCACGTTTTATGTATCATTTTGTATTTGGCAAATTAGCCACCAGAAGCATAAGGGTTAATTTACTTGTCAGAGCAACAGGAACCCGGTTAGAGCACTGGCAATTTAGGCGCAATCTCAGGACAGCTTCACCATACATCTCTCTCAATTTATTTACTAATTCAGTTTCCTCCTATTTACAGCTGGCTTAATTGTTCTGATTTAGAACAGATAATAAAGCAAGAAAGTGAAGATAAAGAAAACTCCAAATCCAAATCCTTTCTATGAAGCAACAGCCTGTGTTAAACATCATCAAGATCGATTACACTGAATAGAGGCTATCACATGGCATCAATACTGCCTCTGTAAATGGACAAGACTGCCTTTCAACTTAACTCGGGCCATTTCAATGCAGTGTACTCACAAATGGCATTCCTAATGCACCACACAGTTACAAGATCTATTTTCCAATGTCTCCTCTTATAAGCTACAGAGGCTGCATATCTGGTGCCGATAACATTCACCATCAGAGAGCTGGGTACCGTAAATTCTCGCAAATCTCGACTGCCCTAGGAAACTCGGCCACTATAATTCATCTACAAAATAATTACTGGGGAATTTCGCCCACCCCCGATTCATCCAAGGACACATTTCACCAAAAGTCGGCCACCAAGTAAATTTCATTGATATAAGAAAAAAACATTTAGATTTCCAAAGTTTGTGATTGATTTTAGATTTTTAGCGATCGTTTCTAGTGCCCATATCCGCCAAAAAACGATCGCTATTTTCAGAAAATTCCGGGCACCATCAGCCAACGAAAATCGTAATTGATAAAAAAGTGTCCAAGATTTGCGAGAATTTACGGTGCTCCTAGACATGATAGGCAGGACACAACAATAAGGCCAGCTATCTGCTTTATGGGGGTGGGGGTGCAAAGTCCCTGAATGCCCCCTTCCCAATAATTAAAGTTTGCATCAATCTATATATATATATAAATTTTAAATCTTTTCGGTATCTAGGTTAATAAAGGCATGTATGGGTTAATGCTTATGTGATATCCCTCTGTGTGACTTTCTTTCACGTTACCAAATCAAACTAGGAATATCTAGGAATTTCTTTGGATTTTCTCAAAAAAAAACCAAGGATTTCCTAGGAAATCCTAACTTCATTTATAAAGGGTAACCAGCACCTGATCTATGTTCTCTCTGATTGCCCACTTGAGGGGTTTTCAAGTTACCAAATCAAACTAGGAATATCAATGAATTCCTTGGATTTTCTAAAAAAAAATATCCAAGGATTTCCTAGGAAATCATAACTTCATTTATTAAGGGAAACCAGCACCTGATGTATCTTCTCTCTGATTGTCCACTTGAGGAGTTTCCAGGAGTATAGATTTCTGCCTCCTCAGGATGGGGTTTCGGTGCCCCCGGCCACCGCTGGTCACCGCCGCGGGGCCCGCTGCCGCAGGGAGGCTGGGAGGGATGGAGGGGGGCCCTAAGTGGATTTTCCCTGGTGATTGGTGTAAAGGGTAATGGAGCGGAAGGCAGCGGGGTGCCTGAGTGCTGATACACTAAGGATCAATTATCAATAATAGATGATTGATTGCTGATTACCTAATACAAGCCGCCAAAAATAACAAGAAGGAACATTTATCTAATTAATAGATTAGGGAGAGTCTATCAAATCAACGAGGAAACAGATTTGTCTTTGACTTATATAGAAGAGATTCTTCAATGAGGAGGATATCTAAACAGAAAAAAACTCAATTATTGATTTAACCCTTCCAATGATGAAGCAACTTTTCTCCAAAGCACAGAAATGCAAAAATCTTTGAAAAACGTCTATACCCTGTCATGTTGGTATTCATTGGATAGATCTCGATGAGTACTTTCAGATGAGTACCCATTTGCCAGGGTTTTGATAATTTTTCAGGTTTTTTGCATCATTTTGTATTGGAGAAATTAGCCACCAGCAGCATAAGGGTTAATGATAAAGCAGGAATAAGGAATAAGGGATCATTCCATACCTACCTGACCTACTAAATGTCACCTCTCGTTGATTGCGTAGTTTTTCTAAATATCAATTATTCTTTTGATTTTTCACCAACATGGCAAATATTTTAGGCCTAAAAAAAAAAGGTGTTTGTTTCCTGTAACCCTACCCTAACAAGTTTTTTTATTCAAAAAAATCCCTACCCTAAAGTTTTTTCTGCCCTCCCAACTCCCAATCAACATAAAACATGCAATTAAATACACATTTTCGACCAAAAAAATAATGCAAAAAAAGAGATTTTTAAACCTACCTACCCTATTTTTTTTCAGACCGTTATAGGAAACATACAATTTTTTTTCTTGGCCTTATTAAGATGTAAAAGGAATATTATTGCTTAACTGAATATTCTGATAACATATTAGTTCAAATGATTGAATCAATATAACTTGACTGAATATGTCTATTTATTCCTGCCTGGAGATCAATTTGACAACTATCATTAGGATCTATGATACTGTATAACTGGTTAATTTGGCGAGGTTTTTAATTTGGTGTTTTTTGGCGAATGCCTGTCAATGCCAAATTAAAGATCACATAAAAATATGTCTACATAAAGATGGCGTTGTTCTAATTGCACCAGACGCCAAAATAAATACAGGGAAAATACTTTTTTGGAAAAAAACGCCAACTTAAGTACACGCCAAATTAACCAGTTATACAGTACTTTTGAAAATATCGTTAGGGAATTAATGAGAAATTCACAAACTATTTGTAAGGTTGGGTTCAGCGTACCATTTCAAATACTTTCAGAAAAATGATGGTTGCTCAAGTCAGGTAAATGGGTTAAGTAACATTTAGGAAAATTAATCTGTTACCACTGTGAAAATATTTTTCTTGGAACTATTGCAATAGATATCATATTCAGAAAATGATTTTATGAGTGTTAGCCTGGCAAATATTTGTCCAGGTTAGACAATATTGGTTGATACCGATCTTAAAAGCACAAGAATGCCAAGTCAAGTTTGCAGCCTCCTCTTATCCAAACAAAGTAGCTTAACCCATTAATGCTTAAGAGATTTGCTTGAAATTTTCGTCTGGATCTATGATACTTTTGATAATAACTTCTGAATTCTGAAAGATTTTACAAAATATTTGAAGGAGAGTTGTAAGTATTATTCTGAATAGCATTCCTCCTTCAACTATTTTTCTAACTCGGCTTTTGCCTGCAAGATTTTATCAAAATCGTCAGGCAGTTTTAGCCGCTGTGAGCATTAATGGGTTAAGTACTGGCTAGCTCAGTTGAAGCCACGAGTCTCTGCATAGAGGGATCTATTTGGCTAGGTCTGTTTACCGCTCAGGGCTGGTGAGTGGCCCTTATGTAATCAAGCATAGAAACCTGTGTGAAGGATATAAGGGAAGCTCTTTATATGAATTTTGATTATCATCATTTTTCTGCCAGTTGTGTAAGTATCGGAACTATGTTGTGCTTAGGCCAGTGATTTTAACTAAGATAAGGTTTATTAGTTTGAACCAAGCTGTCCAATTGACGCCTTCATTTGAGAGCCGTAAGTAGCGTTTAGCCTTAAGATCATGGATTAAAAGGTTAACTTTGAACCCTATTAAGTTTAATGATTTTGCATCATATAGATATGGTTATTTTTTAACCCCACACTATATGTGCATTAATGGAGCATTTAGCCATAGAAAATCTTGAGGAAGAAAAGGTTGATTTTTATTACTTTACTATGGCTTAATAAGAGCACTTGAAGTTACACTTTGCCTGATGATTAGGTGTGCTACGCTAAGTGTGCAAAGGAGAACATTTAGCCACAGAAAATTCTGGATGAGGAAAGGTTTATTTTGAACTCTGGACTGAAGTTCTTCCAAAAAGAGTAGTTGCAGGAGGAGCATTAAATAGCCTGAGAAGACGGGTGATCTCAGAGACTACTATAATAGCATTAAGACAGAGAAATCTATGGATTAAAAAGATTGCTTTTAAACCCTACAGAAAGGTGCAATAAAGACAGTACTTGCAGAAAATTGCATTCAGCCAGAGAAGAGTGTGGATTTAAAAGGTTGCTTTTGAACCCTACAGAAAAGGTGCAATAAAGACAGTACTTGCAGAAAATTGCATTCAGCCAGAGAAGAGTGTGGATAAAAAAGGTTGGTTTTGAGCCCTACACAAAAGGTGCACTGAAGACAGTAGTTGCAGAAGTAGCATTCCGCCAGAGAAGGCCGTGGGTGACCCAGTTCAATGCTCAGACAATTGGGAACTAATGTTTTCATTTATTTGAGTTGTGGCGGCGTTCTCGGAGGAGGAGTGAGGGGGAGCAGCGGAGGTAGAGCGATAAAAACACTGGCCCTCTCACCTCCACCACTCTCTACGTACCGACGCTGCCCTTCATATTCCCGACAAGCTACCTTGGGGAAACACTACTCATAAGCCCATACTGTGCCATGCCGGAATTAGTTATAAATGCCACCATAGCAGGGTCTTAGCCAGGAATTAGAAACTGGGTGCCTAAAATTGGCCATTATAAAATTTTGGGGCATCCAAATCTTTAAGGGGGACCACAATATACTCAGATTTCAACCATAAACATGTATATATTTATCAAAATAAGGCATGATATCCTTATACAAGATCATGGGAATTATATGATGATGAAAAAATTCAATTATATGCTTGAGATTGGCATTTTAAGAAATTCCTCACAAAATGTTTTGAGTGTCCTGAGGGGTGCTTTTTAAGGGTTTGGGTGTCCAAAAAGACACCCAGACGCCCTGCTGGCTAAGACCATGCACCATAGGATAGCCACTCATATCAGTTCTTATGGCTAATCACTGCTCAAGGAGAAGTACAAGGTGAGAGAAAGAGGGAGCAAATCTAACTGCTGGCACTTGCCAAACGTGGCTGAGACTTCCCAGGATGTATAGCGGTGTTCCTATAAGATCTGAGAATTCCTTAGTCTTCCAAGTTTCAGTTGCAAAGGGGTGTTGCAAATCTTGCAAGCAGGATTTGGAATAAGTAGAACATAACCCTCGCTATTTAACCCTTCCAATGCTGAGGCTACTTTCCTCCAAAGCACAATAGGGCACAAATATTTTTGAAAAACACCTAAACCCTGTGATGTTGGTATTCAGTGGAAAGCTCTCGCTGAGTACTCTCAGATGAGTACCCATTTACCATGGTTTCATTCATTTTTCAGGATTTTTGCATCATTTCGTATTGACCAAATTAGCCCCCAGCAGCATAAGGGTTAAAGGAAGCTTGAAATGCAAAAGAGTTGCTAGGATTTTTTTGTGCAAAAATCCCAGGATTTCCTGGGAAGTAACAGCTACATTTGGTAAAGGTGGGGAGCCTAAGCCCAGAGTTTCCTTGAATGGTCCTTGAGCTTTCAAAAATGTATTTAAAGAGTCCAGAGATATAATATTGATCCATACACATGCCACCGTTTCCTAAAGAAATATTGATTAGGATTTGGTAAAAAAAATGTGAAGAAAATCCTACTTGGTTGAAATGGTAAAAGAAGATAAATATTACGAAAACGAATATATTCCGGAAATATGTATTCATCCATGTAGTAGCTCAGAATGGCTTGGCAATTTTTGTGATATGTACCTTACAGAAGCAAGATATTAATAAGGCGCATTTACGCTCCTTCAAACATTTTGAGAATCTTATGAGCCCCCGCTGTGAGGGTAGGGGTAAAGTTTGCAGTTGGAGTGATTGTGGGAGGTTGTGGTTGTGACAGCGCAGCAATTGGCCTCTCTCAGTCACTGCCCCACTATGACATGGACACTGATACTCACAAATGAGCCAGATATCACTGGGGAATCCCCCACCCAGATATAACTAGTTGTTATCTCATCCAAGCCCATGATGCAGGTAAAACAAACCCCCAGTGGACTTACTAATATTTTCAGACAGATAAATTAGAAGAATCAAAGGTCAAATCAGGGTGTAAATCAATTTCCCATGGAAAGCGTTCCCTCATTTTGCCTGACCTTTATGTATTAGCCCTATATTATCTTGATAAATGGATAGGTCAGCAAGACTCCATGGGTTTACTATACCCTTTCAAAATGAGACTGCCAGGAAATGCCAGGAGTTTTCTAGATAGGAAAATTCTCGAAATTCCTTGGTATATTCCATGGTTCATTTGGTAATGATATCTTTTTACTCAGATATATTCAGGAGGCCACCTGTTACTAAAGAAAAGCGCACTCCAAAATCCTTCTGGTGAAAGGTGCATTAAATTTAACCTGTTCAGCAAAGAAAAGAAATCCAGTCCAACCATGCATTTGTTTCTGCATATTAAACTATTAGAAAGAAGGTCAGGCTCAAAACTTACACATGGGTGCACCTTGGGTCTGAGGCAACTATAGGCCATCTCATTGCTGCATCTCTATCCCATAATACTCACGCAATAGGAAATGCTCACAAACCCCAAGCACGGGATGAAACATAGAAACTGTTCTCTGTGTGTCACGCTTCTTTTCCCATTCTCTTAGGCCTAAAAGAAAAAGTTGTTAGTTTCCTGTAACCCTACCCTAACAAGTTTTTATTCAAAAAAATCCCTACCCTAAAGTTTTTTTAGCCCTCCCAACTCCTAATCAACGTAAAACATGCATAAAACACACATTTTTGACCAAAAAAATAATGAAAAAAAAAAATTACCGACCTACCTTAACCCTATTATTTTTGGGACCGTTACAGGAAACAAACAATTTCTTTTTTTAGGCCTTACGGCCACGGTCTCGCTCAAACAATCTGCACAGCAAAGCCGCTGGCTAAATTGAAATGGCAGGACGTCTTGAACTGTTGACCCCCTGCAGAGTGACATTCTCAGGAATCTGTAGATTTCAGCATCCAAGGCTATGTATTTGGAATTTCCTTTATCATCACTATTTTACTGCTAAATCATAACCCATGTTAACCCCTGTGCTGCTGGTGGCTAATTTGGCCAATACAAGATAAAGTAAAAAATGTGAAAACGACTGAAACCCTGCCAAATGGGTTCTCATCTGAGAGTACTCTGCAAGTGTTATCCAATGAATACCTACAAGACAGGGTTTGGATGGTTTTCAGAAATATTTGCGTCATTGTCCTTTGGACGAAAGCAGTATTGGAAGTTAGGGTTAATATTGTAGTAAATTGGTGTACCCTGGGAGACTACTGACTAACCCTTAAATCTCCAGCACCTTTCTCATATCAAATAAAACTTGAAATACCAAGGGAATCCTAGGATTATCCTGTTCAAATCCCAGGGTTTGCTGGGAAATCTCAGCAGCTACATTCAGTATAGGTAAGCTACAAACTCAGCATTCAAATCAAACTTAAGAGTCAGTAACAGTGCATTAGACCATTTGGCTATCGGGCAAGTCCACCATCTCTATCTAGGTAAAAACCAAGATTGATGTTTTCAAAAAAAAAAAAAATGAATGTAAATTTGGTTATTGTCACTTTATAAACAGAATATTTGGTCTCTTTTATTGATATCTTAATTCTAATACTTGACAAGCAAACAAAGAAGGGATGAACTACCTATGTAAATGAATAGGGATAAATGGAAATCACACAAATATCTTATAAGTAATATGCATTGTCTATGTATTATGTTGATTGATAGAAGTATAAATATAATACACAAAATTTTGAGATAATATGAATTATCCATACATATAGATTTAAAGGGATATATGGAAATTACATAATAACTCATAAATGATATGAAATCCCTGATCAAGTTTAATGTGTTTCCACTCATCTCTCCCAGAGAAAGTAATTGGTGTGTTTGTGCTCCAGTAAGCACTCATGGCAACTATTCAATTAGTCATTCTGCAGTTTGGCCTGATGTTTAAGATAGGTCTGAGCTAGAAGATCACAGGGATTCCTGCATGTCTACTGTTATTATCCATTCCATATTGACTGAGGTGGATTGTACAACTCAATTCATTCCATTAGGGGCTGCCACGAGAGCCTAGTGGTCTAGGGTATAACCTCTGACTGCTGCTCCCTCTGTCTCTGTCTCTGTCTCTGTCTCTGTCTCTGTCTGTCTGTCTGTCTCTCATCACTGCCATTGAGATGCCAAGCCCAAATAAAGCGTTTAAGGCATGTAAAAAGGTTGCCAGTGACTAGGGGTTGGTTGATGGTTTTGTCTGGGTCTTTTGATTTTCTACCACCTTTAACCTTTCCAACGCTACAGGCCATTGGTTCAGCTAAGCTGCAGTATGCCAAAAACTGTAACTGATGAATTTCCATAGTCTCAATACATTACACATGCACAGGACAGGACAGTCTTGGCAGTGAAAGTGGTAGTGGCTACCAGGCAAAGTTCAGCTTGGCTGCAATGTGCAGAAAAAGATGACAATAAATGAAATTCCACAGTCTGAGTCACATAAGACAATTGGGCATGTGACCCCCTTGGCCGACGTGAGAGGAGCCGTGGAAACTAGCCAAGTTGAGAAAGCCCCTGTAAATGTGTACCCTCTATCGCTGTCTGCATACAGAGTCAGGATAAACCTACATTTATCTGGCACAAATCACATCATATCTCCGCAGCACACTTCCTGACTCCAGCCAGACCCCTAATCCCGACCCTTCAATCTGGCATTATTGCAATTTGGCCAGCGACGACTATCTGGCCAACAAAGCCTTAGCCCACTCCTGGCCGATCCCGCACGCTTCCAAATCACGCGGATAACGCAGATTAGGAATTTCATATTTTATATTCACAAGCACGCTGAATTCTTAAGATGTGGCTTAAGGGGGAGAGAGGTTGAAGGATGAATTGCGCTGAATAAACAGAGGCAGGAAACAGGCTTTGTGAGTCTCCTTTGCTATCTTGCAATTGAAATACCATTAGAGTAGGCATAACTTGCAAACTGTTGAACAAGAAGAGGTGGTGAGATTTTAGAAAGGGGATCTTTTTCTAAGGCCTAAAAAAATAAATGTGTGTTTTAAGCATGTTTTATGTTGATTGGGAGTTGGAAGGGCGATAAAAACTTTAGGGTAGGGATTTTTTTGAATAAAAACTTGTTAGGGTAGGGTTACAGGAAACAAACAACTTTTTTTTTAGGCCTAAGGAGGGAGATTTATTTTCAGCCAGAATCTACAAAGTGGTACTATGAATAAATATTATCATCTAGACATTTATAGATGGGGTTTAAATGAAAGAGGGACACACACTAATTAGATCTGTTTTTCTTACCCGTTGAATTCCATAGTATATATATCATGACTTGATAAAACATAGTACGTACATAACATGGAACGATGAATTGGTTTTTACTTTGTTTTCAACAGCTTGTCATATTGTGATAAAATAGAAACCCCTCTCTTTACTGATATAGTTCTAAGGGGTCTGTCTGTTGCAGAAGAACCATAATCAGCCCTCTAGAATGCCATACATCTATAAAGTGATCACACTATATAACTAGCAAATATGGTTCTACTGGAGACTGGAACCTGTGACCTCACACTTGGCTGTCAGACATCATAACTAATAAGCCACCACAGATCTTACATACATTGATGTAATTCATGTCATTTATGTGGATGACTCTGAAATTTGTATTTTTTTCATTTTGGATTCTGGTAATTTGTTTATCATTATTTTCTCAGAAATACATTTAGCGTATATCATGACTTAAGTCACTTGTGAATGAAGAAGAATACTGGATAATTTTATAAAACAGCAATAAGCCCAATTAAAATACCTCAAACAACCCGGCTATTGGGGCAGCTCACTTCATCATCTCCTTAACTAAAGATTATTGAAAATCCCAGAATGGTATTTCTTTTTGTCATTGAAAAACATGAGAGAAGATGATGAAATGCCTCACAAGATATTTTGGTAATTTGCCGTATAAAGAGCTAAGAACTGCGAACAGTAAAAACACCTGAGAGCTGTGTGACTGAGTCTGTTCACTGGTCATACATCATCACACACACAGCTGATGCTGACAGCTTCATTAGCAAAAGTCAGGCAGCGCATTTCAATTGTACTTTCTGATTTAAGATTTCTGCGTCTTCAAACGAACAATTTCAAATTGGAGTTGAGCATTTAATAGCATGATGCAAATACAGCTGGAAGATGGATTGTATCTTTCATATACTTTTTTTCTGAATAAAATCATTTAACTATAATTCAAAAAAAGACACCTCTTTAAGATAAATGTGTAGAATGTTTTTTGATATGTTGAACCAAATTTATGTATCTTCAACTTAATTACTTGTAAGTAATTATGATAATTTACCTATAGACTGCCATTAGGAGTTAATAAAGCATTCGCATTTTGTCAAGACATAATTCACAGACTCAGCTGGAATACGAGTACTTAACTCTACTTTGTTTGTCTTATCCTTATTAAAGAAAATAATCACAGATTCTACAGGAACTCTGACCATTAAAATCAAGTGTCTTACTGGCTCCATATCAACGTTATAGTTCGACTGCTTGTTATATAGATATAGAGATGAGTAACTTGATTTCAATTAAACAACAAACCTTATAGCAAGATATCAAAAAGTCAGGAGACTATAAATTACCTATCCTTAGTCCATCTTTAGTGAAATGATACAAGGTGTTGTTGCCGATGAAAAACATAACAAACAAATATAGTCCCTTGTGATCATTCTCCATCAAGATTAAGGACAAATCACTGCACTAGAACTACGTATACTACTCTCCTGGTATCTCCCCCCTCTAGTTGCCAGTGTTATTGGCTTTGTATCCTGAATATGGCCATTGTAAATGTTATGTATTGAGTTCAAATATTGATAGGGGCATGGACACCGAAGCGGGTAACTATTATATAATACAACATCTTCAGCGAGAACTAGAAAGGCGATTTATTTATAAGGTGCTCGAGCGTAAAATCATATCAAAACTGCCTGATTGAACATGTATTATAGTGTAGTTGACTGCAAGTAGCCCCAGGGGAGCGGGGCAATCATTATGGTGGGCGCCTCGCTTGGAGACTGACACCCGCCCAGATAGATGGTCAATATTTTGATTATCCCGTGTGCTTATTTAGAGCGGGGCGAATGGAGACCGGCCGCGGGCCAGGTGGGGCTGCCCGGGAACTAGGTGTCTGCTCGCCCAGTCGGCCGTGGATATCGATCAGGGAGAAAGGGATGCGCTTACCTGGCGTGAGAAAGAGCATCTCTTCTTAACCTTTATGCTGCTAGTGGCTAATTTGGTTGTTATAAAATTATGCAAAAATCCTGAAAAATGACTGAAACCCTGGCAAATGGGTACTCATCTGAGAGTATTTAGTAAGAGCTATCCAATGAGTACCAACATGACATGGTTTCGATGATTTTCAAAAATCTTTGCATCCTTGTAGTTTGGACAAAAGCAGCCTCAGCATTGGAAGGGTTAACCAACCTGCCTTCTAGAACAATAACCATGTTTACCTATCAGCTCAACTGGAAAAGACACTTTCTTCTATAGGAATATCTGAGAAATCTGATCGTTACCATTAGCTTTATGGTTACTTGGAATGTCAAAAAAATGGCAGATCTTCAACAGTTGGAGAAACTTAAAAAAATTGTCAAAAGTACCTTTTCAGTTTTGAATCAAACATGATTTTAATAACAACTTAGGATGAAAGCAAGTATATTCAAATATATCTAGTTTTCTTTGGAAAGAAAATGATTCTTTTAAGAAGAACCCTACTACTCTGAAAAGTTCTGTATCCATCTTAATACTCCTAACACTCTTAACAATCTTACAATTAACAGTTCAGCACAAATTTTCAGAGTGATAGATAATAATATGTCAGGCCAAGCATAATATTGTGCATATTTGTAAATGATTACACAGCTGAAATCATTGAGGTAAAGCAGAATGACTTTTCCTCACTCATCACTTACTCAGACCTTGAAAATGTCAAGTACTATGGCTTCCAATCTTGGGGCTTTAGATAGAGGCCTACCCCATCTTTCCTACCTTCACCCTCGGTACCCATCAGCAAAGAACTCAACCTTAAAGCTTGGCCTACCCCTAGCTGCTGCTCAGCAATGTTTTTACAGTATGCGCATTTGTACCTAGACTGTCTGCTGGTATGTTCGTTGAATGATGAAATCCTGAATCATTCTATTTTCATTTGCATAAATTTCTTCTTGCCCTGGTTGTAGTTCATGGATCAACATAGATGGCACCAGGCATGGGCACCACACAGGCTGAGACCACAGGAACAGGGTCCGTTATTATCATCAGTATTGTTATCATAAATAATCATTATTATTATTACTATTATTATTATTATTATTATTATTTTTATTATTATTATTATTATTATTATTATTATTTTCATTATTTATATTATTATCATTATTATTATTATCATTATTATCATTATTATTATCATTATCATTGTTATTATTATTATTATTATCATTAGTATTATCATTGTAATCGTTATTATCATTATTTATTTATTATTATTATTATTATTATTATTATTATTATTATTATTATTATTATAATTACTATTATTATCATTATCATTATCATCATATTATTATTAATATCATTATTACTATCATCGTTATCATTTTAACAGAAAAGATTTATTGGTGTGCAATTAGAGAATTCAGTAAGAGTTCAACGACCTTTGAGTGCTCTAGTTCCAAAGGTATCACCAATTTGTCAGGAGCTTTTTTGCTAGCTCGAGGCCTAGCAAGGTTAAGTATGTGTTCAGGCTGGAGTCAGGCAAGCGGGCTGGCGGGAGGGAGGGAAGCGGTGATAGAGGTAAACCTTAAATGACAGTCAATCAGTGAATAAGGCCTGCATTATGTGCGCTAAAACACTCCACCGGCTTCATCAGAGCCAGCTCTAATAGAAGAGCCTGGCCATCTCTGCCTGTGAAACTAAGCATGCAAGCTTCCCCGGCAAGGTACGCTGCCACCGAGCCCGGGAGACACAGGAGGTAAACAAACGCTGCCCACCGCCCGCCGCCCATGCCGAGCAGGTCTTCCTTAACTCCCCAGCCGGAGAGCTCCTCCTTCACAATGATATTACAACCAAAAAATCAATCTATGCAATTACTATCAGACTTGAGGCATGAAATCCAATTTGAAACGTGGTTTTCTCTTCGGCAAAGCCCTCCTCTAATGCTAGGAGGATTGGAGAGCTGGAAGGAAGAGAAGCTGGTTGAGGTGGACGTTGTTCTTTAAAGGGAAATTACCAGCACAGGTAGAAAGTACCTGGCTTCTGTTCAGGTGCTGCTGCAGGCAAGAGGAACCCCGGAGGATTTGCGCGCTTGAAATGGAATTGTACACATGAACAAACACGATTTAAAGGCCGAGGATGAATTTCTCAGGTGATTTGCAAAGAAGTCATTTTGCAAATAGGGATTTCGTCTAATCAGATTTCTTCCATGTGATGAGGAGAGTCAGGTAAAGAAGATGAGGTGGTTCTCGTCAGGAACACCATTTCCCTGTCTCAGATTGTGTTTGTCCATTTTGATTCTCTACTTAACACATTCACACTCAAAAATCCTTCTCAATTTGATGTCCAGATCTAAAACACCTTTGAAAATGGGAAAATGACAGCAAAATTAATACAAGAAATCACATAACTTCTGAGAAATTTGAGGGAGAGAGATATAGGCTTGGATTTAACTAATATTTCTCCTTTTTTCAAAAAAAAGATTCTTTTGCTGAAGAGATATCACTAAATTTACAGATTTTCTACTTAGGCACTACACACATGACTGGTTGGAAGATTTCTTAATGAAACGTGATTAAGAATGTGGTCATAGAATCCTAAATACTAAACCTTCATCAGTACCTGTTTTTTAGCATATACCCAAAGTAGGACACACACTCAAGCAATTGTTATGCAGTGGATTAGAACACTCAGCCAGGGCAACCCTCAAAAGGAGTAGTATTTATATATCATGATAAGATGGCACGGGTAAAAATTAACCCATACCAAAAGATGTAGCGGAGACTTCCTAGGGAATTCTGGGATTTTGCTTGGAAGATCTTAGGATTTCCTTAGTATTCTAAGCTTCATTTGGTCAGGGGATAGCTAATATTGTCTTATCTGAATCTAGAGCAAGGGCAACAATTATATTAATTAGAAACTCTGTATAGTCTTGTTATTGGTATTGGTATTGTATAGTATAGTATTGGTTGAGAGTCAGAGAATCCCTGAAGTGCAATACACTAGAATAAATGTAATGGGGACAGTCCCTCAATAGGTGGAGAAGTTGCATAACTTGATAACACATCTAGGGTAAATGTTACTAGAACTATTATTCTTGAACTCCATTCTAGAACAGCAATAATAGTGGTGAGACATAGCAAACTTTTAAACTGATATGCACTGGACCACTTGGCAATGGAGTAGCTCCCAAGGTAATGGATTGTTTGGTTAACTGGATAACACAGCAGAGGTAAAGATGGCTTTTATTGCCAAATCACACTCTATTGTAGTGAAAATTATTGGTTAGGAGTTCTTTATTGGTTAAGTCAGAAAATCCCCAAAGTACAATACACTAGTCCACTCCACTCAGGGGAAAGCCTCCAAAAGGGTGTAGTTGTATAACTGGATAACACAGCAGAGGTAAAGATGGCTTTTATTGCCAAATCACACGTTATTGTAGTGACAATTATCGGTTAGGAGTTCTTCATTGGTTGAGTCTGAGAATCCCTGAAGTACAATACACTAGACCACTCCGCTCAGGGGAAAGCCTCCAAAAGGGTGTAGTTGTATAACTGGATAACACAGCAGAGGTAAAGATGGCTTTTATTGCCAAATCACACGTTATTGTAGTGACAATTATCGGTTAGGAGTTCTTCATTGGTTGAGTCTGAGAATCCCTGAAGTACAATACACTAGACCACTCCGCTCAGGGGAAAGCCTCCAAAAGGGTGTAGTTGTATAACTGGATAACACAGCAGAGGTAAAGATGGCTTTTATTGCCAAATCACACGTTATTGTAGTGACAATTATCGGTTAGGAGTTCTTCATTGGTTGAGTCTGAGAATCCCTGAAGTACGATACACTAGACCACTCCGCTCAGGGGAAAGCCCACAAAAGGGTGTAGTTGTATAACTGGATAACACAGCAGAGGTAAAGATGGCTTTTATTGCCAAATCTATAGCCAGAGAGCAGCAACAATACCTCTATATTGGTTAGGCATTCTTTCTTGGTTGCGAGTCTGAGGATCCCTGCAGGTGAAAATGATCGTCGTGGCTGCTGTGTGAGTGGAAGTGGGCGTGGCAGAGGGCCATTACGGAGCCAGTGTGACCAATGGCACCCGGAAATGAGGGAGGATGTACCAGAGGAAGGGCCAATCTCCGTCACACTGCGTGACCCAGCAGCTGTGCTCTCAGAGACCCACTCTACTATTATACAATACACACCAGCATACCTGAACACTTTATCCTGAGTAAAATGATTCTTAAACCAAATATGGCTCTGAAAATATCACCCATTATCCTTAATTGTATGCTTCATTATGCAAATCCAGGACCCCCTGCAGTGCTCTAAATACCTACATACCTAAAGCTTAAACCATGCAGAGTAATAGGCCACAAGTGGTTGGAATACAATGCTTTAATCACTGGACCATCAGGGCAGTCCTTTGAGTGTAGCAATGCATCTCTGTCTCAATATACATAAAGTGAAGCAAGTCCTGCTGTGTACTTAACCCTTATGCTGCTGGTGGCTAAGTCGCTCAATACAAAATAATGCTAAAATCCTGAAAAATCACTGAAACCCTGACAAATGGGTACTCATCTGATAGTACTCAGTGAGAGCTTTCCAATGAGTACCAACATGACAGGGTTTAGATGGATTTCAAAAATCTTTGCGTTTTTGTGCATTGGACAAGAGTTGCCTCAGCATTGGAAGGATTAAAGAGAACAGACCAGCACAGTGCTCTAAGCACTCGGCTATTTGGCCAGCCCCTCCTTGTCGCAATACACAATAAATGAGGCAAGTCTTGCAGTGCATGTACAGAGAACAGGTGTAGAGCAGTGAATGAGAGCAGAGGAGGTTGAGGGAACAAGATGGAAAGAGACAGTAAGCTATTGAAGCACCATGCTCGAACAACTGTACTCTTGGGGCAGCCCTTCACTGGTAGTAACCCTTGTCAACTTGCTTAGTTTGGAAAACCAAGGCATTTCTAAAATTTTATAGGGAAAATCCCAGGATTTCCTAAGGAAGTCTCAGGTAAATTTGGTAAGGGAAGAAATACAAAAAGTCTTTGTAATTAAAGGTCTGAAGAGGGTGAGGGAATCAGGAGAGAGAGAGCAAACAGCTGGAGGAACAGTGTGCTAGCTAACTGGGCTATTGGGGCAGCCCCTCTATAGTAGTATATCCACTATGTCTCAATACACATAGAGCCTGCCAATCCCTACTGTATACATGAAGAGAATAGATCTAGAGCTCGGACAGTAAAAAGTGAGCATTTGAAGCAGAATGCTCTACCCATACAAAATGTAGCTGAGACTCCCCAGAACATCCTGGCATTTTCTTAGCTTATCCAGGGAGATCTATCTATAGCTTATCCTAGCAATTCCTGTGTTTCCCCAGCTCCATATGGTAAGGGAACCACTAGGCCAATTGGGCAGCCCCTCTATAGTATCATCTATGTGTCATTATTATACCTCACGTGAAAATCGTAAGCCGTGTCGGTGATTGGCTTACAAAGGTTGGCCATTCCATCCTGTCCACCGGCGAAATGTCCACCGGCAAAACGTCCACTGTTCTCACTGGATCTACCGTCAGTCATTGTTGTTTTCATTGATATTTAACCAATTTGGGGTTTGTTTGGTATAATAAAACAAATATGCCATGCCCTCGGGAAAACCATCCTCCCTCTAGGAGACATTCCACCAGGATACCCATACTGGCATGGCATATTTGTATAATATAAATACAGCCTGGCAAGTTGTGCGGTGCTGTAACTTACAGAGGAGAGAGCTAGAGCAAGGTGTGCGGGTAGGAAAGGGTGGAAGAACTGCAGATTGGATGAGAAGCCATTATTCCACACACGGCAGATGATTAGGGGAAATTGGCCAAGATGAGGTCATCACCACGGAAATCAACAAGTCCGCAGAAAAGGAAATATCAACGCTGGGGAAGCAGAATAAAATCAGCTCTGTTCTAGACCTTCAAATTATCAAAGGTAGCGAGTAAAAGAGAAGAAAAAACAGCTTCCCAGCCAATTATGGCAGAAAAGGGGATTAACTGCAAGGAACGTTGCCATGGCAACAAGAAACAACATCAGCAAATGCTGAGTGGCATTTGCTGACAATTAATTAGCGCTGCGGCGGCACGGCTACGATAAGACTTCCTTACGGACAGGAAGAGGAAGTGAATTGTTTAGGTGCTCTAAACACGGTTGTGGGATTTAATAGACAGGCGTCAGGGGCTTATTACCCTGTAAAGAAGAGGAGATGGGCAAAAAAACACCCATCAATCTTTGATGCACTAGAAATTTATTTTATCACCAACTTACACGCCTCTTTCAACATAAAGCTGACCAACCTTCTTCTCAAATTCGGTTTTATAGGGTGTAGTTTACCACACTGCACATGGCATGGCTTTTGGCAATCAGAAGAATGCATGATCTGTACCCCACTACTCTTGTCTATGTTGAAACCAGTCCCTTACAAAATGTAGCTGAGACTTTTTTTATTTTTCTAGGAAGATCTTAGAATTATATGGTAATTCAAGCTTCATTTGTGAAGTGTTTACAAAGTAGATGAAATGAGAGAGATGGAAAGGTTTACAGGTTTAAGATGGGAGGAAAAAAAGAATAATGGAATAGATAAATGGAGATTTAGCGTTGGTCCATTTTAGAGTATCATTACGTAATTAGCCTTTTAGAGGCCAAAGAGCCCTTTTGATACAGTGGAAATGCAGATTGTCCCTTATGCTGCTGGTGACTAAGTTACGCCAATACAAAATGATGCAAAAAGCCTGAAAATAACCGGAACCCATTTGAAAGTACTCGACGAGAGCTTTCTAATGAATACCAACATGACAGTGTTTCGATGGTCTTCAGAAATATTTGCGTTCTCGTGCTTTGGATGAATATAGCGTCAGCATTGGAAGGGTTAATTCAAACCAAGTGAGGTATTGCCCTAAAATCTTTCAATAAAAGGTGCTGTAACATTCTTGTTAGCCAAGCTGATTATGAGAGAATGACCAAAATCTATCCCATTGCTACCCTGTATTGTTGCAACTGATATTAAGGATCTATAGTTAAAACGTATCAATCCAATCTTAGATGACCAAACACTTTATCCAAGATCCAATTGTGACTGATAAACTGATGGTAATTTAATTAATTAGTGTAAGAGTGACCTTACCTAGTAATCCAAACTTGAGAAGAAGAATTAAATAGTTAAATACTTATTTGTAGATAGAATATATGATGATGCAATGTTGAAGATCATGGAAATGGCAGCCTTTGATCATAGCTTTCAAACTATTGTTTTTATATGAGATTAGCAGAGGACTCTGAGGTTGAATATGTTAATGAGTTAATGAATGGCCGGTGATTAATCTCCTCTGGATGAAGGGGATAATTAGCCGTGATGTATAATATTAGGTGATGTTATGTTTGGGATTAATGGACAGGAATAGCTAGGATTAGTGAGATTATCTGTCCAGATGAGGAGATAATGCTGATGATTAAGCAATTGGTGTTAAGGACGTCAATCAATTTGTCAAGGTATCAGTGACTTTTCTCTTCCTACTACTGTTCCTCCACAGGGGCTCGCCCCTCACTTAACAATGCTGTATTCATTACTATGTTTTTTTCTTAGAAATATTTTAATCTAAATATTCCTCAAATAAATATTATTATGAACCCATATGATTTGTATCGACAACAATGTCTAGTTGAACCTGTATTTAATATCTATTGTATTTTTTGGAACCTCTCTGACTATTGACCCTTAGCACCTACTATCTCATACCACATGGAATACTAAGTTATTGCTTGGATTTTCTTGGAACATTTCTATGATTTCCTAGAAAGTCTTAGCTATATTCAGGGTATAAGGGTTTAGTTAATATAAGAAATATGATACACTGCATCCATTCCTCGCCAAATGATGCTTATAATACTGAATAATTCTTTGGAATCTATTCAAAGTAATATCACAGGATTTCTTTGAAAGTTTCAGCAACTTTCTGTAAGTGAATTGGCTTAGATAATGTAAGAACTTCAATTACCATCTGCATTTCCATTCATAATGATGCCATATTCCTAAGATTATTGGCAGGAAAATTCCTGGATTACCTAGTAAGTCTGATCTAAATTATATAAGGGTTACTTTCCTTGATCGGGTCATGTGCACTTGACTCGTTGCAAGGGCTGCTGGCTGCGTGGGTAGGGCATGGTATTTAACCCTTTCAATGCTGAGGCTATACTTTGACCCAAAGCACAAGAATGCAAAGATTTTTGAATAACATCGAAACCCTGTCATGTTGGTATTCATTAGATAGCTCTCGCTGAGTACTCTCAGATGAGTACCCATTTGCCAGGGTTTTGGTCATTTTTCAGCCTTTTTCACATTATTCTGTATTAATCAAATTTGCCACCAGCAGCTTAAGGGTTAAGTATAGCAGCTGCACTAAGGTCAGGTGGAATAGGAGAGTGATGGGGTTAGGTGATTATTGACTATAGGTTACAGCACCAAGGCCTAACTGTCAGTTAGCTTCAGCGATGCAGAGTTTTCCAACATCCTGGTACATATGGTACTATGGAATGCCAACACCTGATTAACCCTTGAAAAGTATCATCTGGCTATACAGGCGAACTTGGATATGACAGACTCAATGGGACCAGGAAAATTGCTCCATCATATGCGAAATCCGTCATATACATATGACAAATACTTGATATGCAGCAGACTGGGACCAAGCATAGTGTCCGTCATATGCAAATCTGTCGTACAGTGGTCCGTCATATCCAAGTTCACCTGTATGATACTTTTGAGAATTACTCAAGGAAAGGTATGAATTCACAAAGTATTTGATGGAGAGTTGTAGGTTAACTTCTGATTAATATTTATTCTTCAAATATTTCACAAATAATGCTTTGTTGGAAAGATATCATCAAAGTGGTCAGGCCTATTCAGGGTGAACTAAAGGTATGAATGGGTTAATACAATGCTTCCTGCAGTTCAGCTGCAATGTGACTCTTTCATTTCCTTCCTATGAAGTACAGTATCAAATAAACATAGGGCCACTAACTTCTGCACTTATTGCAGGCTTAGAGTGCCAGCCCCTTAAAATCATTTATCATTTTCTTCGCTAAATTCAACCAGCTAGTCTAATATGGCACACCCTTAACCCTAATGCTGCTGGTGGCTAATTTGACCAATATAAAATGATGCAAAAAAGCTGAAAAATCACCGAAACCCTAGCAAATGGGTACTCATCTGAGAGAACTCAGCGAGAGCTATCCAATGAATACCAACATGACAGGGTTTAGATAATTTTCAAAGAATCTTTGCGTCCTTGTGCTTTGGACAGAAGTAGCCAATCAGCATTGGAAGGGTTAATATAGCAAAAAAAGTAACAATAAACACATTACCAATTCCGCTAGTCCTAATATAGCCTTAGATGGCAGAAAAGGTGATGATAACAGAAATTCCATTACATTCCCTCAGTACTTTCTTGTTGTCCATTTCCCTTTCTCTCCCATGCCTGCACTTAATAAGCTGAGGTTGTGCATGGCATGAGTGAGTTATGTTATAATGTGCGTGTCACGTTTGTTTCTCCTCTCTCCTTTGTGCCTATGGATGTATGGTGACAGAATGCGGGAGTAAATCTATTTACCGATGCAGGCATTTCTTTGAGCTGAGTGTTTAGTGCATCATAAAGTGTCATGGACCAGCTGCGGACATTACGGCATGTGTCTCGACCGACCTGGCCAGAGGCTTCCACACGCATTAGGAATGCTTTTCTGCTCAATATCAGGGGTATCGTAGATAACCATGATACATTTCCTGGAGAATATATATACAAATGTATACATACATACATACATACATACATAAATTATATATAAGCACACACACATATATATATATATATATATATATATATATATATATATATATATATATATATATATATATATATATATATATATATATATATATATATATATATATATAAGGGCGTCTTTTTTAAAAGAGGAAAATCTTTTTGTACTACTTAGGGTCTGAAATCGCAGTTTTCCATCAAAAATATAGTGAGTACGAAAAATCTACAAAATCTGTTACTTTTCTGTGTACTTTTACATTTATTTCGTCAATATTCATCAAAAAGGTTTCACGGTCTAGACCGCGCTCTGGCTAGGGTAAAGATTCCAAGAAGTTTGTTCTGGCACAATCCCCATGGACCTTGCGGTCTAGACCGCGCTCTGCCAAGAGCCAAGATTCATGTACTTTTCTTGTAGTGACAAACCTGGGACAAGCCCAGTGGAGCTTGCGGTCTAGACCGCGCTCTGCCAGGAGCCAAAATTCATGCAGTTTCTTGTAGTGACAAACCCGGGACAAAATTTAAGCCCCGTGAGCTTGCGGTCTAGACCGCGCTCTGCCAAGAGCCAAGATTCATGTACTTTTCTTGTAGTGACAAACCTGGGACAAGCCCAGTGGAGCTTGCGGTCTAGACCGCGCTCTGTCAGGAGCCAAAATTCATGGAGTTTCTTGTAGTGACAAACCTGGGACAAAATTTAAGCCCCGTGAGCCTGCGGTCTAGACCGCGCTCTGCCAAGAGCCAAAATTCATGCAGTTTCTTGTAGTGACAAACCTGGGACAAGCCCCTGGATTGATATATTTATTTGGATTGTGAGGTAAAGGCCGTCCAAAATAAAAAATGCAATTCCACAATGCATTTTTGTGAATTTACCAGGGGGTAAAGTGTAATACCAGGGGGTAAAGTGCTATACTGGGGGGTAAAATGCTGTACTCGCGGTAATTTTCCTAGGAATTCCACCAAAACCAGGTGGATTTCATTGGCATACCAACAAAGTGTTACAGTTAGCCATATCCGTTTCCTTGGAATCTCAACAAAAGGTTGTTTTTTTAATTTCCTTGCCATTCCATCACGATCTCTTTTAATATATTTCCTTTCACACATGGTCATATTCAACCATATCTGTTTCCTTGGAATTTCAACAAAAGGTGCTGCGATGGAATTCCTTGGCTTTCCAACAAAATCTGTTGTAATGATTTAAATTTAACCATTTCTGCAATTGATTTTTTTGGATTCCCCCCCAAAATATATTGCAGTGTATATCCATGACGTTTTAATTTCAACATGCTTTGATCTTGTACATATATATTTCCTTCGGACTCCAACAAAATGTGCTATAATTAATTTCCTTGGAATTCCAACAAATGCGTTATATTGGATCTCAAAGGCATTTCAATTAAATCGGTTGTAGGTTCATTCTTGTAGTAATTGTAACAATATGAAGGACTACATTTTGATTAAATCTCCCACAAAATAAAGCAAAACAAAATAAACAGACTTATTTATAGACGTTATAATATGTGTAATTAGATCAAAACATTATCAGTGCATAGCAGTTCTTTGAGGGATGGTGGCACTTTCCTTAAGCGAACTCAAAAGAAATAAAACAGAGTCTATAGGGTATACCCCTTAGTTATTCATAACTTAGGGGTTACTTATAACTCAAATGTATAATGTGGGACATCTTTGATTATTCTGGGAAATTGGTTTCAACAAACAGGAATTTAGTATTAAATGAGGTGTTTATGCAATCATCTGAGTGTTTAAAACCATTCTTATTTGAGCCTCATTATTAATGAAATTACAGTATATTCAACTATTTATCATTTCAAGTGTTATGATATATTAGGTGTGATAAATCATCTACTACTTTAACTATTATGGTGGTGGTTTCGACCTACTACTACTACTTCTAATACTACTACTACTACTACTACTACTGCTGCTGCTGCTGCTGCTGCTACTACTACTACAATTGCTACTACTACTAATACTAATACTACTACTACTACTACTACTACTACTACTACTACTACTACTACTACTACTACATGTGTCATGGCCGTCCTATAACAATGGCCAGTAGTATTTCATAATATGATAGATGAAACAACTTACACTCCCTTACTTACATTAAACCTTTCCCTTGATGATTGCCTGTATGATACCTGTTATATACCCTCAGCGAAAGCTAGGGTTCCATCATTGCTGACATATCCTGTTTATTGGATGCCACTTTTGAAATATTCCTACTAGGAGACTAGGTGCAGACAGGTGCCACAAGCATACTATGTCAAATGCTTTGTGTCCTTCCCAGTGTACCCAAGTCAGGTACTTGAGGTGACCTAGGAACCAATTGTAGTTTATGGTCTGTCTACAAAAGATAACGGTCCTGCCTATCCACACACAGTGGTGCCTTATCATGAATGGGCTCATCATATATACACACTCATTCAGTAGATTCTTCATTGTATCAGAATATGCATTTTCAACCAGGTCTCACACAACATGGTTGTGAGGGGAGTCGTACAGACACAAACATATATAAGGTCAGTTCATTATTGATGTAATTAGAGAGGCGGATATACATATATATATATATATATATATATATATATATATATATATATATATATATATATATATAGAGAGAGAGAGAGAGAGAGAGAGAGAGAGAGAGAGAGAGAGAGAGAGAGAGAGAGAGAGAGAGAGAGAGAGAGAGAGAGAGAGAGAGAGAGAGAGAGATCACAGCTTAGATGCAGTAATTAAGGTGATTTTGACATATGCTCATATTGATGACTTTCCTAGTTTGGCCTAGCTATAGTTCAGAGTATGTCGGAGGGAAGGGTCACACTTTTTATTTATTTATGTATGACTTAATTCAAGAGTTATCGAAAATGAATATTTGTTTCATTACATACTACTACTTCTACTACTGCTGCTATTACTACTACTACTGCTGCTGCTGCTGCTGCTGCTACTACTACTACTACTACAATTGCTACTACTACTACTACTACTATTACTACTACTACTACTACTACTACTACTACTAGTGTCATGGCCGTCCTATAAAAATGGCCAGTAGTATTTCAAAACATGATAGATGAAACAACTTACACTCCCTTACTAACAATAAACCTTTCCCTTGATGATTGCCTGTACGATACCTGTTATATACCCTCAGCGAAAGCTAGGGTTCCATCATTGCTGACATATCCTGTTTTTCAGATGCCACTTTTGAAATATTCCTACTAGGAGACTAGGTGCAGACAGATTCCACAAGCATACTATGTCAAATGCTTTGTGTCCTTCCCAGTGTACCCAAGTCAGGTACTTGAGGTGACCTAGGAACCAATTGTAGTTTATGGTCTGTCTACAAAAGATAACGGTCCTGCCTATCCACACACAGTAGTGCCTTATCATGAATGGGCTCATCATATATACACACTCATTCAGTAGATTCTTCATTGTATCAGAAAATGCATTATCAACCACGTCTCACACAACATGGTTGTGAGAGGA